>JBAMBI010000287.1:0-355551 GCA_037043535.1 Drosophila putrida
CAATAGATTACGCCATTACGATGATATTAGTTGATAAACACAGAGGTCCATAGTGTTTCTTCTTCCTTTTGTCCATTACATTGTTAGTAAAATAACTTTCGAGCCTGTCAACCGATTGGAATGAATATGATAGGTTTGGGCCATAGTGTATTCATATGTACCAAAAATCAAGGCGGTAGCATTAACAGTGATCTTATAATCCATCTTCGAAGTTTTGTTTTTCAATTTCCGTGGTGATGTTGGACGTGGCAAAAATCTAAAACAAATTTGATCAGTGCCAGATATAGATGAACATATCTTGCAACTCAAAAAGGGACATATGGTCGGCCCCGCCTCCTTCTGCCTGTTACGCACATTTGCACAAACTTAATTGACCTATTTGATCTTTTTAAAGTACAGAGTCTATAAATGCTACATAAATAATTCTATCATGTTTGATTTTTGATAAAAACATTTATTTATTTAACACTAACACTTAACTTTTAACGCTTATTTTTTTCAGGCTATTGTACATATATAAACAGTCCTACTGGGACCACCCTATTTTAACATCTAACTCTAGTGCAGCTAGAGAAGAATCTATAGAGGACTCAGCGGCTGTAGCCAAATAGTAAGTACAGGGTCTAAGAACACTTTAATTTAAATGCACATTCACTACGACTTCAAATTAAATTGTCCAACTGCGGTGAGCTTTAACAATTAATTAACTGGGATTTTGCTGACGAAATCCACATGAAACACTAGTTAACAGCCAAAATGTAAAGTGTATCAAAGCACTTTTTTCCTATGGACCTTGGCCTAAGAAAATTTGGCTAAAGTCAAAAGACTATATCAAATAGCTGCCATAAGAACAATCAGATGCAAATTAAACATTAGTCTGTTACAAAAACATGTATTACTTCGCCATTTACTGTTAGATTTGCATCAATAAAAGCTTATTTTCTTCAAAACATTGCAAATTTCACGTGAAACCATAAAAAAATTTTAGTATTGCGATTTGTAATTCTTACATAACATTTTATTAGTTTTCGAGCTCAAAAAATCACAAAAACACGTATTTTAAAACATATAAAAGTTGATAGCTTCTAATTTACTGAACCGATCTTAATTCTATATGAATGAAAGTTATAGAGGATTTACTTAACTATAGTTTGAGTGCTTGTTTGGCCAAATCGGTTGATTAGAAATGGATATATGTTTAAAAATATAGCAACTTCAAAGATTCGAATTCCATGAGAAAAAAATACTTTGATTCATTTTGAAATTTTTTTTTCGATTTTGTAATCTACTGTAATTAACATAAACATGTGAAAACTGGAAGTTGAAAAATACGAAATTTCGTTTCTGCTTAGACTTTTCAAATTCTAAGGAGGAAACAGGATATATCGATATCATCAACGTCGCACAGTGGCGCTGCACAGTAGGGAAATTAGGGCGGGTCACATTACATACATAAATCATTTTTTCGATGCCAGCAGTCATAAAAGTTATTTATGCATACGATGGGGAATTCTCCACAGATTAAGAATCCAAACGGATTTTATAATCAGGGAAAAATTGTGGACGGTATAGCCTCTCAAATTTGACCCATTTTCGAGATCGTGCACAAATTCGAAAATTTTTGCCAAAACTACCTACTTTAAAAGTAAATTGCAGACAAATTAAGCAACCGATGTAAACATTTTTGGTGCCATCTAAAAAGTAGGTAAATTTTTAGGTAAATACAAAAAAAATTAAGTTCTTCGTCAATCTACTTTTATATGCAAAAGAGGTAAAAAAAGTCATAATTCCAGAAATTGCACGGCGCGCCGCAAACTCCTTTGATGCGCCAGAATTTGGATACCCTTGCAGAGTTCTGCATAAGCCGTCCGATTTTTTATAAAATTTGTTAGATGTTGATTTCAAACCGATCGTTCATATGACAGCTTTTTGGTATAGTATTTTGATTTGTATTAAATTTGGTCAGACTGTTTGAAACTATACCAAATACACAATCTGTGGTTTTGGTAAAGATATCTTAAGAAACAAAAACGTTTTTCATACTAAATGTTGATTCCGAGCCGATCTAATTTAGTGCTCGCAAAGAACTGAGACCAGTCATGTTTAGACCCTGAACTTTAGAAAAGTACAAAGGGGTCTATTACGTTTGTGCAAATAAAAAGGGCGTAACAGGCAGAAGAAGGCGTGGCAGATCCCATAAAGTATATATATTCTTGATCAGCATCAGTAGCCAAGTCGATGTAGCCATGTCCGTCTATCTGTCTATTTTTGTGACACCTAGATCTAAGAGACTACAAGAGCTAGAGACACCAAATTTGGTATGTAGGTTCATCTATATCCCATTGGACAAGTTTGTTTTAGATTTTTGCCTCGCCCCCTCCGCTCCCGGAAATCGAAATAAAAAATTTTGAAGTCAAATTACAAGAGCACCTTTAATGCTAGCGGTCCAAACCTATCCTGAAAATTTCATTTAAATTGGATGATAAACGCTGAAGTTATTCAACTAACAATGTTACGGGCTAAAGGAAGAAAAGAGACGCTAGCGCCATCTGTGTTTATCAAATGAATCATCTTCGTAGGGGTGCCATCTATTAAAATTATAGCAATCATTTTATAGTGAACGATTTCCAGTCAAAAATGCGTGCAAGTATAAGAAGTCTTTATACCTTCTTCTAGGTCTTACCATCTCTGAGATCCTTTCGTTAATACGGACGGACAGACGGACATGGCTATCGACTCAGATTGTCGGCCTGATCAAGAATGCGGTTTACCACGACTCCTTCTGCATGTTACATACTTTTTTTTTTTAAAACTTAATATACCCACAGGGTATAAAAAGGACAATTTTTTGTTTTATTATCTGTTTATTTATTGCATGACGAATTCTGTCATCGCATTCCTGACTTTAATTGAAATTGGTGACCTTCTTCCTTAAAGCTTCAAAAACCCGATCATCAGTCTCGGGCACGTCCTTTACCAAAACATGCCAAGTCGCTTTTAAATATATAAATATTGCCTGTAATATGAATTTGCATTTGTTTGTTATAAAATTGCTGAACTTACAAATATCTAAACACTCCGTGGTATATATAGACTAGCAGTCAACGACAACTAGTCATTGTCGCGGTTGTCTTCCTGGTCGTCGTTTGAAATCTGATTCACCTTGCCTGCTTTGTCGAACTCCACTATTAACTTCAAAGTCATTGCTTAAGTCATTGCTACGCTGCGCACTATCGAGAACGATAGATAATTTTTGATCAAAATTCATTTTAATTTTAAACTTTTCACACAATTACACACGTTAATGTCGTTGAATTCAAGGTTAGATGTTGGCAATGTGAATCAGTGTTTCACACAGAGGGTATTATAATTTTTTCACAAAATGTGCAACGCATCGAAGGAGACCTCACAGACCCCAAAAAGTAATTGTGTTCTTTGTTCTTTGTTTCTTAGGATATCTCAACCAAACTCACGGCTTCATACATATTTACCAAATTTGGTTCAAATCGGACAACTTTATCATATAGCTGGCATATGAAGGATAGGATCAAAAAGAACATCTAACAAATTTTGTCAAAGTGCTCTGCGCGCCAAAGTTAGCTTGCACTATATTTATACCTTTGCAGAGGGTATTATAATATTGTCACGAAATGTGCAACGCATTGAGGGAGGCCTGACAGACCCCATTTTTTTTTTTTTTTTTTTCCTTTTTACTCCTCTTGGGAGCTTAGGGCCTCTACTAGATTTCTCCACAGAACTCTGTTTTTGCGCAGTCTGCTTCGCCGTGTCCCAGGGCGACAAGCTGAGTCGATATAGCCATGTCCGTCTGTCTGTCCGTCGGTCCGTCTGTCTGTCTGTCCGTGTGAACAACGAGATCTCAGAGATGGTAAGACCTAGAAGCACCAAATTTGGTATGAAGACTCCTGATACTTGCACGCAGATCAAGTTTATTTCAAATTTTGGATGCCACGCCCCCTTCGCCCATTTTGGTAATTATAAAGCTAGAGACATGCGCTTCGGCAGGAACAATACTTAAGTTCATAAGGATGCATTGTGAAAATTTGATCAAGATCGGATAATAAACACGGAAGATATCCGCAATTATATTATTCTTTAATTTAAAGTGTTGTTGCTGTTGCTGTTGTTGTTGTGAGTTTTCGCCCTCTCTCTTTCTCTCTTTCAAGTTATCAAGCGATAGAGATGCCACGTTATTAAACGGGATACCTGGGTTCGAATCCCAGTAAAAGCATGCTTAAATTCTTTAATTTTTTTTTTAATTTTTGTTATACATTTAGAATTGTTTTTTTTATGTTTTTATTTAGTTATTTTGAAAATAACGTGCTCATTGTTGCCTAGACCTTTAACTACAAAACAGACAGCACAAATACGAAACAAATATAATTAATGTAAAATTTGAGTGACGTTCTCTACTACCTCAGGGTATTCTACTGTCGGGATCTCCCGACTGAATGATATATTTTTTTTTTGTTAGTTTTGATCATTAAAAGCTATTGTCAAAATACTTTTGCCACCGTACCTTTCGGTATATTGAATTTTTTCTATTATAATTATTAAGTTTAAAAAATTTTCCTTACTTTCAATAAACATTAGATAATTATAACTTCTCACCACAATTTGTTTATTTTTTAGTATGGTTATTTAAAAAAGTTATGTCCATATTTTCATAACATTTATTTTGTCAAAATAGCTATGCTGTCGACTGTATATATATACATATGTACGTGCGCGCTGTGTTAAAATGAGTTATCGCCATCTCTCCCTCTCTCTTTTAAGTAGAGTGGTAGAGGTGCCAAGTAGGCAGACGGGAGTTCGTGGTTCGAATCCCAGTAAAATCCGGCTTCAATTTTTTAATTTTTTTTTTTAATTTTTGTTATACATTTAAAAATTGTTTTTTAAGTTTTTATTTAGTTATTTTGAAAATAACATACTTATTGTTGCTAAGAAAAATAATACAAATGGCGTTCTCTACTACCTCAGGGTATTCTACTGTCGGGCTCTCCCGACTGAATGATATATTTTTTTGAACAAGCTTAATATACCCCACAAAAAATATAGCGCAAGCTAACTTTGGCGCGCCAAAGTTTGGATACCCTTGCAGAACTCTGCATATGCCGTCCGATTTTGTACAAAATCTGTTAGATGTTGATTTCGAACCGATCGTTCATATAACAGCTAAATGATAAAGTAATCCGATTTCACCGAATTTGGTCAGGCTGTATATGATAAAGTAGTCCGACTAAAACCAAATTTGGTAAGGATGTATGAGACTATTCCAAATATACAATCTGTGAGTTTGGTTTAGATATCTTAAGAAACAAAAAAGTTTTTCATACTTAATGGTGATACCGAACCGATCGTTCCTATGGCAGCTATATGATCCGATCCGGCCGGTTCCGACATATGTACTGCGTGCAGCAAATAGATGGACCTGTACCAAGTTTCATCAAGATAGCTTCAAAGCTGAGAGACTAGTTTGCATAGAAAAAGACAGACAGACGGACATGGCTATATCGACTCAGCTCGACTTCCTGATCAAGAATATATATACTTTATGGGGTCTGTCAGGCCTCCCTCAATGCGTTGCACATTTCGTGACAATATTATAATACCCTCTGCAAAGGTATAAATATAGTGCAAGCTAACTTTGGCGCGCAGAGCACTGGATAAGCCGTCAGGCTTTTGACAAAATTTGTTAGATGTTCTTTTTGATCCTATCCTTCATATGCCAGCTATATGATAAAGTTGTCCGATTTGAACCAAATTTGGTAAATATGTATGAAGCCGTGAGTTTGGTTGAGATATCCTAAGAAACAAAGAACAAAGAACACAATTACTTTTTGGGGTCTGTGAGGTCTCCTTCGATGCGTTGCACATTTTGTGAAAAAATTATAATACCCTCTGTGTGAAACACTGATTCACATTGCCAACATCTAACCTTGAATTCAACGACATTAACGTGTGTAATTGTGTGAAAAGTTTAAAATTAAAATGAATTTTGATCAAAAATTATCTATCGTTCTCGATAGTGCGCAGCGTAGCAATGACTTAAGCAATGACTTTGAAGTTAATAGTGGAGTTCGACAAAGCAGGCAAGGTGAATCAGATTTCAAACGACGACCAGGAAGACAACCGCGACAATGACTAGTTGTCGTTGACTGCTAGTCTATATATACCACGGAGTGTTTAGATATTTGTAAGTTCAGCAATTTTATAACAAACAAATGCAAATTCATATTACAGGCAATATTTATATATTTAAAAGCGACTTGGCATGTTTTGGTAAAGGACGTGCCCGAGACTGATGATCGGGTTTTTGAAGCTTTAAGGAAGAAGGTCACCAATTTCAATTAAAGTCAGGAATGCGATGACAGAATTCGTCATGCAATAAATAAACAGATAATAAAACAAAAAATTGTCCTTTTTATACCCTGTGGGTATATTAAGTTTTAAAAAAAAAAAGTATGTAACATGCAGAAGGAGTCGTGGTAAACCGCATTCTTGATCAGGCCGACAATCTGAGTCGATAGCCATGTCCGTCTGTCCGTCCGTATTAACGAAAGGATCTCAGAGATGGTAAGACCTAGAAGAAGGTATAAAGACTTCTTATACTTGCACGCATTTTTGACTGGAAATCGTTCACTATAAAATGATTGCTATAATTTTAATAGATGGCACCACTACGAAGATGATTCATTTGATAAACACAGATGGCGCTAGCGTCTCTTTTCTTCCTTTAGCCCGTAACATTGTTAGTTGAATAACTTCAGCGTTTATCATCCAATTTAAATGAAATTTTCAGGATAGGTTTGGACCGCTAGCATTAAAGGTGCTCTTGTAATTTGACTTCAAAATTTTTTATTTCGATTTCCGGGAGCGGAGGGGGCGAGGCAAAAATCTAAAACAAACTTGTCCAATGGGATATAGATGAACCTACATACCAAATTTGGTGTCTCTAGCTCTTGTAGTCTCTTAGATCTAGGTGTCACAAAAATAGACAGATAGACGGACATGGCTACATCGACTTGGCTACTGATGCTGATCAAGAATATATATACTTTATGGGATCTGCCACGCCTTCTTCTGCCTGTTACGCCCTTTTTATTTGCACAAACGTAATAGACCCCTTTGTACTTTTCTAAAGTTCAGGGTCTAAACATGACTGGTCTCAGTTCTTTGCGAGCACTAAATTAGATCGGCTCGGAATCAACATTTAGTATGAAAAACGTTTTTGTTTCTTAAGATATCTTTACCAAAACCACAGATTGTGTATTTGGTATAGTTTCAAACAGTCTGACCAAATTTAATACAAATCAAAATACTATACCAAAAAGCTGTCATATGAACGATCGGTTTGAAATCAACATCTAACAAATTTTATAAAAAATCGGACGGCTTATGCAGAACTCTGCAAGGGTATCCAAATTCTGGCGCATCAAAGGAGTTTGCGGCGCGCCGTGCAATTTCTGGAATTATGACTTTTTTTACCTCTTTTGCATATAAAAGTAGATTGACGAAGAACTTAATTTTTTTTGTATTTACCTAAAAATTTACCTACTTTTTAGATGGCACCAAAAATGTTTACATCGGTTGCTTAATTTGTCTGCAATTTACTTTTAAAGTAGGTAGTTTTGGCAAAAATTTTCGAATTTGTGCACGATCTCGAAAATGGGTCAAATTTGAGAGGCTATACCGTCCACAATTTTTCCCTGATTATAAAATCCGTTTGGATTCTTAATCTGTGGAGAATTCCCCATCGTATGCATAAATAACTTTTATGACTGCTGGCATCGAAAAAATGATTTATGTATGTAATGTGACCCGCCCTAATTTCCCTACTGTGCAGCGCCACTGTGCGACGTTGATGATATCGATATATCCTGTTTCCTCCTTAGAATTTGAAAAGTCTAAGCAGAAACGAAATTTCGTATTTTTCAACTTCCAGTTTTCACATGTTTATGTTAATTACAGTAGATTACAAAATCGAAAAAAAAATTTCAAAATGAATCAAAGTATTTTTTTCTCATGGAATTCGAATCTTTGAAGTTGCTATATTTTTAAACATATATCCATTTCTAATCAACCGATTTGGCCAAACAAGCACTCAAACTATAGTTAAGTAAATCCTCTATAACTTTCATTCATATAGAATTAAGATCGGTTCAGTAAATTAGAAGCTATCAACTTTTATATGTTTTAAAATACGTGTTTTTGTGATTTTTTGAGCTCGAAAACTAATAAAATGTTATGTAAGAATTACAAATCGCAATACTAAAATTTTTTTATGGTTTCACGTGAAATTTGCAATGTTTTGAAGAAAATAAGCTTTTATTGATGCAAATCTAACAGTAAATGGCGAAGTAATACATGTTTTTGTAACAGACTAATGTTTAATTTGCATCTGATTGTTCTTATGGCAGCTATTTGATATAGTCTTTTGACTTTAGCCAAATTTTCTTAGGCCAAGGTCCATAGGAAAAAAGTGCTTTGATACACTTTACATTTTGGCTGTTAACTAGTGTTTCATGTGGATTTCGTCAGCAAAATCCCAGTTAATTAATTGTTAAAGCTCACCGCAGTTGGACAATTTAATTTGAAGTCGTAGTGAATGTGCATTTAAATTAAAGTGTTCTTAGACCCTGTACTTACTATTTGGCTACAGCCGCTGAGTCCTCTATAGATTCTTCTCTAGCTGCACTAGAGTTAGATGTTAAAATAGGGTGGTCCCAGTAGGACTGTTTATATATGTACAATAGCCTGAAAAAAATAAGCGTTAAAAGTTAAGTGTTAGTGTTAAATAAATAAATGTTTTTATCAAAAATCAAACATGATAGAATTATTTATGTAGCATTTATAGACTCTGTACTTTAAAAAGATCAAATAGGTCAATTAAGTTTGTGCAAATGTGCGTAACAGGCAGAAGGAGGCGGGGCCGACCATATGTCCCTTTTTGAGTTGCAAGATATGTTCATCTATATCTGGCACTGATCAAATTTGTTTTAGATTTTTGCCACGTCCAACATCACCACGATAATTGAAAAACAAAAGTTCGAAGATGGATTATAAGATCACTGTTAATGCTACCGCCTTGATTTTTGGTACATATGAATACACTATGGCCCAAACCTATCATATTCATTCCAATCGGTTGACAGGCTCGAAAGTTATTTTACTAACAATGTAATGGACAAAAGGAAGAAGAAACACTATGGACCTCTGTGTTTATCAACTAATATCATCGTAATGGCGTAATCTATTGAAATTTCTGATATGCAACTTTGAACGCGGTGCATCCAAAAAAATTTTTTTATCTTCACCATTTCGTTTTTCACCAATTTTTGTTCTTTCCCAAAACTACAGGATGCAGTTTATTGCATTTTTATACCCTGAGGGGTAAATTAAGTTTGTTAAAAAAAGTATGTAACAGGCAGAAGGAGTGGCAGACCCCATAAAGATATATTCTTGCTCAGGGCGAGAAGCTGAGTCGATATATGCAGACTTCTTATACTTGCACGCAGGTCAAGTTTATTTCAAATTTTGGATACCACGCCCCCTTTGTCCATTTTGGTAATTATCAAGCTAGAGACATGAGCTAGAGAAATGAGCAGGAACAATACTTGAATTCATAGGGATGCATTGTGAAAATTTGATCAAGATCGGATAATAAACACGGGAGATATCCGCAATTATTTAATTCTTTAATCTAATGTGTTGTTGTTGCTGTGAGTTTACGCTCTCTCTTATTTGTTCATTCGTTGAAACATTTACACATATACAGTACTGGCCAAAACATGTGCACCACCAAGTATTTGGACATCATAAAGGATGCGATATTGCCACATGCTGATGAAAAGATGCCACTTTAATGGGGGTTCCAGCATGAGAGCGATCCAAAATATGCAGGAAAAGTGGTTAAAGATTGGTTCCAGAAGATGGAATTGGATCAATAGGATGGTAGATCCTCGTTGGATTGTCCAATCGACCAATCGAAACCCATTTAAGATCATTTGGGTTAATCCTAACATGAAAATCAAGCGAAAAAACAACAAAAACATAGAAGGATTTATTCGAAGCCGTAAAAGATGCCTGGGAAACAGTATAACCGGATATAATTTATAATTTAGTACCTTTGATGCCTAAAAGATCTACTTGTATCATTAAAATAAAAAGTTCGCAACGAAAAATTAATTTTAATAATTTTTCTTTTTTACTCAGCTAGGGGGTGCGCATGTTTTGTCCAGCTGAATTTGGGACTTAAAATCTTTTTTTAATTTTTTTTTTATGTATACATGTTGGAAATGTTTTTGTTTTTGTTTAATGTTAGTTAATATATAAGTAATTAAAAAAAATTAAAAGACTGAATAAAAAACGTTGTTTTTGTTAAAAATTTTGCATTTGAGTAAAAGTGACCTAGGGGGGTGCACATGTTTTGGCCAGTACTGTATATGAATATATATATATACAGTCGACGACATAACTATTTTGACAAACCTCGTTGCTTTGCTTTCCGTTTTGTTTTGATCAGCTCGCACATTTAACGGTTCTTAGTTTGTTGTCAAAGCATAGATTACGAAAACATAAAGCAGAATACAAATTTTTTTTCCCAATTGCAAATTGCATTTTCTTAATTTTCGCTAGCTGATAAGAGGTGGACGAAGTACTTTGACATTCTCATTATTTAGTCTTTATTAGTCTGCTACTGACCTAACACTAATCCTACGTGATTATTATTATTTAATATTTTATTTTAAGAAAAAACAGAACAGTTTTGCTTTTTCGTTTTGCGTAATTATGGTGAAAACTAATGAATTAAGCGACATGGTGAAGTGTCAGATGGTGGAGATATATAACTCTGGTATTTCTGTAGAAAATATCAGTAAATTATACAAAGTTTCTCGCCAAACTGTTTATTACCAAATAAACAAATTTAAAATATATCATTCAGTCGAGAGATCCCGGCAGTAGAATACCCTGAGGTAGTAGAGAACGCCACTCAAATTTTATATTAATTATATTTGTGTTTCGTATTTGTGCTGTCTGTTTTGTATTTAAAAGTCTTAGCAACAATGAGCAATTTAAATGTACAACAAAAATTAAAAACAAAAATTTAAGAATTTAAGCATGATTTTACTGGGACTCGCTTTAACGAATAAGCAAATAAGAGAGAGGGCGAAAACTCACGACAACAACACATTAAACTAAAGAATTAAATAATTGCGTATATCTTCCGTGTTTATTATCCGATCTTGATCAAATTCTTCACAATGCATCCTTTCTTATTCAAGTATTGTTCGTGCCAAAGCTCAAGTCTCTAGCTTGATAATTACCAGAGTTAGTTATTGTGGGCGAAGGGGGCGTGGCATCCAAAATTTGAAATAAACTTGATCTGCGTGCAAATATAAGAAGTCTTCACACCAAGTTTGGTGCTTCTAGGTCTTACCAGCTCTGAGATCTTGTTGTTCATACGGACGGACAGACAGGCGGACAGACGGACATGGCTATTTCGACTCAGCATGTCGCCCTGATCAATAATATATATACTTTATGGGGTCTGCCACGCCTCTTTCTGCCTGTTACATACTTTTTTTTTTAACAAACTTAATATACCCCCTCAGGGTATAATTAAGTTTAAATGTAGTAATTCTTATTTTTAGTAAAAAATATATCCACCCTTAGCACTTATAACTTTTTGTAAGCGTCTGGGAACTGACTCAACCAAGTTACGGATATAATCCAAGGGTACATCCCTCCAGAGCGCTTCAACCTCCGAAATGGTGTCCTCGCGTGTCCTTTGTAAGTCAGCACACCGCTTTCGTTTAATGTAAGCCCATTTTGGTAATTATAAAGCTAGAGACATGCGCTTCGGCAGGAACAATACTTAAGTTCATAAGGATGCATTGTGAAAATTTGATCAAGATCGGATAATAAACACGGAAGATATCCGCAATTATATTATTCTTTAATTTAATGTGTTGTTGCTGTTGTTGTTGTGAGTTTTCGCCCTCTCTTTTTCTCTCTTTGAAGTTATCAAGCGATAGAGATGCCACGTTTTTAAACGGGATACCTGGGTTCGAATCCCAGTAAAAGCATGCTTAAATTCTTTAATTTTTTTTTTTAGTTTTTGTTATACATTTAGAATTGTTTTTTTTATGTTTTTATTTAGTTATTTTGAAAATAACGTGCTCATTGTTGCCTAGACCTTTAAGTACAAAACAGACAGCACAAATACGAAACACAAATATAATTAATATAAAATTTGAGTGACGTTCTCTACTACCTCAGGGTATTCTACTGTCGGGATCTCCCGACTGAATGATATATTTTTTTTAATTTAAGTTGAGACAATTCCAAGGCGAACAATAAACAAATCTTGTAAATTTTTGGCTTTGAAGTATTTTAAATAATTTATATACTCTTTTTTTGAACCCATTTTTTAACTTTACATAGACTTTAAACACCGACTCCAGGGTAGTCCAGGCAAGCGACTTATACCACGTGATTCTTTGATTATTTTTAAAACGGTTTTTAATAATTCAAAGGTGCAAAAATCTGCGATTCAACCGCAGTTTAGCATACGGTGAATGCACTTAGCTTAAAAATGCGGTGAGCGCTTTTGTGCGCTAACTGATGCAGTTTCATTTCCGTAGTCGGAAAGAACCTTTTCGTCAAGTATAAGGTTGCTTCCTTATTAGCCTTATTGACATATCTAATTATACCTATTCATAACATTGATATATCCCAGTTTTACCTTAATTATATATAATTAATTTTAACATATGAAAACTAACTACCTTACAGGTAGTTTTTGTTACGTATTGCGCAAAATTGGCTAGTGCCCACTATCCGCAGTAACCGAGCCCAACTACCCGTTCTTATTGGATTTTTAGGTATTGCACATGTTATCCTATTACTGATGTTGATGATGAAGATCACCAAAATACCATAAGGTTAATGTAACGAAATATAGGCAATATGCAATGAAAACTGCTGCAATATTGAAGGAGAAATATCCCCATAAGCTATTGACTCACACACTTCACAAAGTTTTTGGACACAGAGGAGACCTCATCGAGTTCCAACGTCTTCCAATTGGCAAATTGGATATATATATATATATATATACACACATACAAATCCAAATAGTAACAGTCAGCCAGAGCCAATTCAGCACATAAGCAATCTCACGACCAACACATCTACAGATCAAAATTCATAAACAAAAGATCGATACACACAACGCTCAAAGCCAGTCAATAAACAATTTGCATACACAGCATAATTTCCCCTTTCTATGGGAACGCTTCGCTACCATAGTTGTAAACACTCAAAATTGCATCGGTCAGCATAATTTCCCCTCTCGATAAAAGCCCTTCGCGACAATGGTCACGTAGGCAGCTGCACGAAACTAAATGTAAACAATATAATTGCGGCTTCTTGCTCACTTAGATTCTAAGATCGATTTAGTCTTAATTTTGTCTTAAGCTCATTCGGACGCGTTATTAATAATCCAGCACCTACCAAACATATTATAACCACGCACATATAAAACAAATAATAAAAACTCGCACATATTAACGCGCTCGTCTTATTATTTCTAAACTCTTGGTACTTAGCGAATACAAGTACGTAAGTGGCGCAGCCGGTAGGATATAAATTTTTATCGATAAAGTTTGTATCCGCAAAAGAACTACATTTCCAAAACCGCGTTAACTAAAACTATCGGTTTGTGAAAAATATTTTCAATCAAAGCTCGAAAGAAGCTTTTTATAAAACAGTGCAAGAACAGTGCAAAAATTAAAAAGTGAATAAATAAAATGGCAACGACAACTCCCGATAACCCAACCAACAACGCTAGTGTTGAACAAATGGGGATGTGCTTAAAGTACATCAACAGCCAAAGAAAGTTCGACGGCAACCCGATGCATTTATGTCTATTCGTGAAGAATATTGACGCATCGCTATCACTGTTTTACACTTTGAACCCGATCCAGATGACCCTCCAATTAAATGCAGTGAAGGGGCTTCTTATTGGCGACGCGATGCGTGTGCTGATGAAGGCGAGCTACGATACTTGGTCCACGCTGAGGACAGCTATACTGAACCATTTTGAGGACAGGACACCACTACATCAACTAATTGCGAGCATCCGGACTACGAAATATAAAGGAGACCTCAGTAAGTTCATAAACGATCTTGAGTTTATTTCAAATCGCGTAATGAATAGACTAAATCTGAGCGGGACTCCCAGCGAAAAGCTGATGTACCAATCATCGCTAGACGACTTTTTAAGTCAATGCATCTACGATGAATTACCTGAAAGAATATTGTTTAGGTTAAGTAGATCGGATATAAGCACCCCTATGAAATTAAGACAAGTAGCTATGGAAAAGGGAATATTAAATAATTGGTCCCAAATAAATAATGAATATTTCAAAACTGATTTAACAAACAAATCACAAACAATGAAATACAACCAAAACAATCAAAAACAAAATTTTCAATCGATTCCACAAAATTCAATTCCGATGTATACACCAAGATATAGTTTCAATCCAAATTATACACCAAGGCCACACTTTTCTCAAAACCAAGTTCCTATTCAACCGACTCAATTTCAACAAGCATTTCC
Organism: Drosophila putrida; assembly: GCA_037043535.1. NCBI lineage: Eukaryota > Metazoa > Arthropoda > Insecta > Diptera > Drosophilidae > Drosophila > Drosophila putrida. The sequence goes on from JBAMBI010000287.1 coordinate 14,648, forward strand.
TCAAACCAATCAAATTCAACCAAGGCCACAGTTTAACCCAATACAAAATCAAAATCAGCAACAGCCAGAATTTAGAGTTCCATTCAAACGACAAAGGGAAAGTACACAACAAAGACGTATAGAACCAATGGATATTGGCGAAAATTTTCGGCTACAAGCCTCGGACAATCAGCAGGAGTATGTAGAACAGGAACAGGATCAAGAATTTGCATTGATACCGAATCAGATAAATCAGGAGACATATCAGCAGGATCAGGAATATGTAACTCAGGAGCAGAACTATATAGCTTCGGAGGAGTACGACCAATATCAGCCAAATTTTCAACCTCAACAATAACATTAATTATTGAAAATGAACTTTGCAAATGCCTAATAGATACTGGGTCAAACGTTAGCTTTTGCACACCAAATATTTGGAAAAATATAGCGCCCATTAAATTGGCCAACACATTAAAAGTCAGCACTTTGGCAGGAACAATTGCTATACCACATTGCTATACGCCCATTAAATTGGCCAACCCATTAAAAGTCGGCACTTTGGCAGGAACAATTGCTATACCACACATAAAATACGTCAAATTACCAAGTATGTTGAACTCAGCAGCTAAAATGTATGTCCATAATTTTTCCGATAACCATGACGTATTGATAGGCAGAGATTTACTAGAACAGTGGCACGCTAGTGTTGATTTCGCAAAAGGATCAGTAACTCTAAATAACATAGAGTACTCATTTATCAATGACGGTGACGAATTAACTTTTACTACAAGCATAAAACACGAAATAAAAACAAAAACAGAAGAACCAATCTACAGGAAAGCATATCCGTATGCTCAAATTCATGAAAGTGAAGTAAACGAACAAATAAACGACATGTTAAAACAGGGCATAATCAGAAATTCGAACTCGCCATACAACAGTCCATTACTAGTTGTAGGTAAAAAAGATGGTAAATTTCGTCTAGTAATAGACTTTAGAAAGCTTAATGAGGTAACAATAGATGACAGATTTCCAATCCCAAACATTGATGAGATACTGGACAAGCTTGGCAGATGCCAGTACTTTACTACACTTGACTTGGCCAAAGGATTCCATCAAATTCAAATGCACCCAAATTCAATCAAAAAAACAGCTTTCTCGACAAAACATGGACATTACGAATACACTCGTATGCCATTTGGTTTAAAAAATGCACCCTCAACTTTGCAACGTTGTACCATGAACCATGTTTTAAACGGTGTCATTGGACAACATTGCCTTGTTTATCTTTATGATATAATAATTTTTTCAACTTCACTTCAAGAACATGAGAGTTCCATAAGAAAAGTCTTGGACTGCTTAAAAAAACATATTCTCAAATTACAATTGAGCAAATGCACTTTCATGCAAAGAGAAACAACATTTTTAGGACACATCGTAACACCTGACGGCATAAAGCCTGAACCAAAAAAAATAGAAGCAATACAACGATATCCGATTCCAAAAACTTCAAAGGAAATAAAATCATTCTTAGGGTTAGCAGGGTATTATCGAAAGTTTATAAAAGATTTCGCAAAAATTGCAAAACCAATGACAAAGTATCTAAAAAAGGAACAAATAATTGACATTCAGAACGAAGAATATAAAAATGCATTTAATAAATTTAAAATGTTAATAGCCAGCGATCCTATTTTGACACGACCCGATTTCAATAAAAAATTCACCGTCACCACTGATGCAAATAATTATGCATTAGGTGCAGTTTTGGCACAAGAAAATAAACCAATTTGCTTTGCAAGTCGAACTTTGAATGAACATGAAGTTAATTATTCCGCTATTGAAAAAGAGTTATTAGCCATAGTCTGGTCCACAAAATATTTCCGACCTTATTTGTATGGTCGTCGATTTACAGTTCAGACTGATCACAAACCATTAGTTTGGTTGGAATCTCTTAAAGAACCCAACATGAAACTACAAAGGTGGAAACTAAAGCTAAATGAATATGATTTTGAAATAAAACACATACAAGGAAAAGAAAACCATATTGCAGATGCTTTGTCTAGAATAAAAATCAATGAAACATTTATAGGTGACACACAATACGAAGATAACGATAGCGAAGCTGATACGACCTTAGCAACAATACACAGTGCATCAGAAGACGGAAGCCAATACATTCAAATTACAGAACGACCAATTAACCATTTTAATCGACAAATAATAATGATAAAAGGAACTCAGTTCAAGGTCACAACAGAAAAATACTTTAATAAAAACATTACAAAAATAGAATACATACCCCCATTAAAAGAAATCGAAGCTAAAGACATGCTAGAAAACATAGTAGGAATAAAAAATACAACAATCTTTTGCACCGACGATCAGGATTTTGCTCTAATACAAAGAACATACATGACCTTTTTAAATCCCAGAACTAGAGGTAAATTGACCAAATCTACAGAACTAAAAGAAAATATAACAAATTATGCAGATTTCAAGGAAATTATTTTAAAATTACATGAAGATAAACTGCACCAAGGAATAGAAAAAGTTGTCAATGAGTTTAAAGCTTCAAATTTGTATTTCCCCGATTATCACAATTTAGTACAAAACATAATTAATAAATGCGAAATTTGTAAGCTTGCTAAAGCAGAACATAGATTCAGTAAATTGCCTATGGAAATTACACCGAAAATTGATAAAATCAGAGAAAAATACATGATAGATTATTACATGAATAACAGACGAAATTATTTGACTTGTATTGACGTTTATTCTAAATTCATGATGGCCGTAGAAACAGAAGCAAGAACATGGCTCGACGTAAAAGGGGCGTTACTTACAATTTTCAACACAATGGGAAAGCCCAAGGTTATTAAATCAGATAGAGATACAGGAATGAACAGCTTAAGTCTTCGAAATTGGTTAGAATCCGAAAATGTAGCAATAGAATACAACACGAGCAAAACAGGGGTAGCAGACATTGAACGAATTCATAAAACTATTAACGAAAAAATGAGGGTTATATTGACAACAAAAAGTATTGAACATACAGGTACAGAAATGCAGGAAATAGCTTACACTTATAACCATAAAATAATTCACGGAACAACGGGCAGAACACCCGCTGATATATTTTTATATAACAAACAACCGATTAAAAATATGCAGGAAATTAAAAAAATAGAATTGACAAAATAAATGAAAATAGAAAGGAACATGAGATTGATCCACAAATTTCAAAGAATTTGCAAAAAACTAAGAAATCACACAACCCATTCAGGAAAAATATTAACGTTACACAAATAGATAACAATCGATACGAAATACAAAACCGAGGACACAAGACAGTTCATTTCAAAACGGCATTTCAGAAGAAAAAGAAAATAAATAAATCTAAATATTCCAGGGAACCAGACGAAAGCGTATCAGATAATGATGATGAAGACATTAACCCTGTCGGTAATACAATTAATCGGGAGCCAGACAATACAGACAACGGAGATCAAAACAAATAATGGATTCATTTTACTAGAAGTAGATAACATAAAACTACCATATAATTTCTCGCACCATTTTATTCGTATTAATAAAACAGTTATTTTAGAGACCTACAACAATATAATCATAACAGTAAATAAAAAGATTTAGATTGGGAGCTACACAAACTGGATTTACAAGTAAAACTAATTACCAACACAGGAAGACAAAAAAGGGGTTTAATGAACTTTATGGGCAAAACTTTTAAATACTTGTATGGAACTTTAGATGCTGATGATTTAGAAGATTTAAATGAAAATATTAATGATATTAGGAAAAACATGATCAATAATGACGAAATTAATGAAGTAATTAACCAAATTAATAATGAACTTAGATACATTTACGTAAGAAATATAGATGCGCAAACAGCAATAATAGCCCGTGAACAAATAAGAAGATTATTAGAGTATATTGATGATATTCAAATGGCTATGAAACAGCTATTCAAATAAATCAGGATCAGCTCCTACATGTTGAAACATCGGTTTGGCTATCGTCAGATAAAAACTTGTACATTATCTTGCAAATTCCATTACAATCAATTGAAACTCCAGTGTATACTGTGGTACCATATCCAGATATGAATGAAAATCTTATTGAACACACATTAACCACAAATATTGTATCTGCCTACCTCCATAATGAAAATGTAATAGATTTTAAGACTAAGACAATTATCACAGATGAATGTATAACATCAATTATTAAGAAATCAGAAAACCAATGTAAACTAAAACAAGGGCAAGCACCCTTAATTCAATACATTTATCCCAATATTTTAATTACTTATAAATTAATTCAAACGCAAATATTTACAAATTGTAAGGCAGCACCCTTTTCGGTTACAGGCAATCAGATAATTCAAGTAAATCAATGTGGAATACAAATTAATAATGTCACAATCACAATTAAAGAAATCCACCCATACAAAAAAGAAATAATAATGGAAAAAACTAATAATTTTAAACCAATTGACCATATAAGTACAGAAATGAAATATTATGTTAAGAAATCAAATCGGCATGAAATAATTTTGTATCTTATAATTATTGTAATAATTCTTATAGCTGCCTTATACTTTTATATGCGAATTCGAGGACGTAATTCGATCAAGGAAAGGGGGAGTAACATAGTTATACAGCTACCCACACATACAAATCCAAATAGTAACAGTCAGCCAGAGCCAATTCAGCACATAAGCAATCTCACGACCAACGCATCTACAGATCAAAATTCATAAACAAAAGATCGATACACACAACGCTCAAAGCCAGTCAATAAACAATTTGCATACACAGCATAATTTCCCCTTTCTATGGGAACGCTTTGCTACCATAGTTGTAAACACTCAAAATTGCATCGGTCAGCATAATTTCCCCTCTCGATAAAAGCCCTTCGCGACAATGGTCACGTAGGCAGCTGCACGAAACTAAATGTAAACAATATAATTGCGGCTTCTTGCTCACTTAGATTCTAAGATCGATTTAGTCTTAATTTTGTCTTAAGCTCATTCGGACGCATTATTAATAATCCAGCACCTACCAAACATATTATAACCACGCACATATAAAACAAATAATAAAAACTCGCACATATTAACGCGCTCGTCTTATTATTTCTAAACTCTTGGTACTTAGCGAATACAAGTACGTAAGTATATATAAAATATAAAAATATAAATATATAAAAGTTACGAGAAGGGTCATATCTCGTAATCTCATAATTTTTCCGATAACCATGACGTATTGATAGGCAGAGATTTACTAGAACAGTGGCACGCTAGTGTTGATTTCGCAAAAGGATCAGTAACTCTAAATAACATAGAGTACTCATTTATCAATCCCTACCAAAAACCCAAAATTGAAGAAAGACAAGAAATTGAGCTAGAACACCATGAGTGGCTAGGCAATATTGAAAAATCAAAAGAAATATTGACAGTAAACGAGCTAAACTCAGAAGAACAGAAAGTGTTACAGAAAATTCTTAAAGACTATAGGGACATTCAATACAGTGACGGTGACGAATTAACTTTTACTACAAGCATAAAACACGAAAAAAAAAAACAGGAAAGCATATCCGTATGCTCAAATTCATGAAAGTGAAGTTAACGAACAAATAAACGACATGTTAAAACAGGGCATTATCAGACATTCGAACTCGCCATACAACAGTCCATTACTAGTTGTAGGTAAAAAAGATGTTAAATTTCGTCTAGTAATAGACTTTAGAAAGCTTAATGAGGTAACAATAGATGACAGATTTCCAATCCCAAACATTGATGAGATACTGGACAAGCTTGGCAGATGCCAGTACTTTACTACACTTGACTTGGCCAAAGGATTCCATCAAATTCAAATGCACCCAAATTCAATCAAACAAACAGCTTTCTCGACAAAACATGGACATTACGAATACACTCGTATGCCATTTGGTTTAAAAAATGCACCCTCAACTTTCCAACGTTGTATGAACCATGTTTTAAACGGTGTCATTGGACAACATTGCCTTGTTTATCTTGATGATATAATAATTTTTCAACTTCACTTCTAGAACATGAGAGTTCCATAAGAAAAGTCTTGGACTGCTTAAAAACACATAATCTCAAATTACAATTGAGCAAATGCACCTTCATGCAAAGAGAAACAACATTTTTAGGACACATCGTAACAACTGACGGCATAAAGCCTGAACCAAAAAAAATAGAAGCAATACAACGATATCCGATTCCAAAAACTTCAAAGGAAATAAAATCATTCTTAGGTTTAGCAGGGTATTATCGAAAGTTTATAAAAGATTTCGCAAAAATTGCAAAGCCAATGACAAAGTATCTAAAAAAGGAACAAATAATTGACATCCAGAACGAAGAATATAAAAATGCATTTAATAAATTGAAAATGTTAATAGCCAGCGATCCTATTTTGACACGACCCGATTTCAATAAAAAATTCACCCTCACCACTGATGCAAGTAATTATGCATTAGGTGCAGTTTTGGCACAAGAAAATAAACCAATTTGCTTTGCAAGTCGAACTTTGAATGAACATGAAGTTAATTATTCCGCTATTGAAAAAGAGTTATTAGCCATAGTCTGGTCCACAAAATATTTCCGACCTTATTTGTATGGTCGTCGATTTACAGTTCAGACCGATCACAAACCATCAGTTTGGTTGGAATCTCTTAAGGAACCCAACATGAAACTACAAAGGTGGAAACTAAAGCTAAATGAATATGATTTTGAAATAAAACACATACAAGGAAAAGAAAACCATATTGCAGATGCTTTGTCTAGAATAAAAATCAATGAAACATTTATAGGTGACACACAATACGAAGATAACGATAGCGAAGCTGATACGACCTTAGCAACAATACACAGTGCATCAGAAGACGGAAGCCAATACATTCAAATTACAGAACGACCAATTAACCATTTTAATCGACAAATAATAATGATAAAAGGAACTCAGTTCAAGGTCACAACAAAAAAATACTTTAACAAAAACATTACAAAAATAGAATACATACCCCCATTAAAAGAAATCGATGTTAAAGACATGCTAGAAAACATAGTAGGAACAATAAATACAACAATCTTTTGCACCGACGATCAGGATTTTGCTCTAATACAAAGAACATACATGACCTTTTTAAATCCCAGAACTAGAGGTAAATTGACCAAATCTACAGAACTAAAAGAAAATATAACAAATTATGCAGATTTCAAGGAAATTATTATTTTAAAATTACATGAAGATAAATTGCACCAAGGAATAGAAAAAGTTGTCAATGAGTTTAAAGCTTCAAATTTGTATTTCCCCGATTATCACAATTTAATACAAAACATAATTAATAAATGCGAAATTTGTAAGCTTGCTAAAGCAGAACATAGATTCAGTAAATTGCCTATGGAAATTACACCGAAAATTGATAAAATCAGAGAAAAATACATGATAGATTATTACATGAATAACAGACGAAATTATTTGACTTGTATTGATGTTTATTCTAAATTCATGATGGCCGTAGAAACAGAAGCAAGAGCATGGCTCAACGTAAAAGGGGCGTTACTTACAATTTTCAACACAATGGGAAAGCCCAAGTTAATTAAATCAGATAGAGATACAGGAATGAACAGCTTAAGTCTTCGAAATTGGTTAGAATCCGAAAATGTAGCAATAGAATACAACACGAGCAAAACAGGGGTAGCAGACATTGAACGAATTCATAAAACTATTAACGAAAAAATGAGGGTTATATTGACAACAAAAAATATTGAACATACAGGTACAGAAATGCAGGAAATAGCTTACACTTATAACCATAAAATAATTCACGGAACAACGGGCAGAACACCCGCTGATATATTTTTATATAACAAACAACCGATTAAAAATATGCAGGAAATTAAAAAAAATAGAATTGACAAAATAAATGAAAATAGAAAGGAACATGAGATTGATCCACAAATTTCAAAGAATTTGCAAAAAACTAAGAAATCACACAACCCATTCAGGAAAAATATTAACGTTACACAAATAGATAACAATCGATACGAAATACAAAACCGAGGACACAAGACAGTTCATTACAAAACGGCATTTCAGAAGAAAAAGAAAATAAATAAATCTAAATATTCCAGGGAACCAGACGAAAGCGTACCAGATAATGATGATGATGACAATAATCCTGTCGGTAATACAATTAATCGGGAGCCAGACAATACAGACAACGGAGATCAAAACAAATAATGGATTCATTTTACTAGAAGTAGATAACATAAAACTACCATATAATTTCTCGCACCATTTTATTCGTATTAATAAAACAGTTATTTTAGAGACCTACAACAATATAATCATAACAGTTAATAAAACCAAAACTAAAGATTTAGATTGGGAGCTACACAAACTGGATTTACAAGTAAAACTAATTACCAACACTGGAAGACAAAAAAGGGGTTTAATGAACTTTATGGGCAAAACTTTTAAATACTTGTATGGAACTTTAGATGCTGATGATTTAGAAGATTTAAATGAAAATATTAATGATATTAGAAAAAACATGATCAATAATGACGAAATTAATGAGGTAATTAACCAAATTAATAATGAACTTAGATACATTTACGTAAGAAATACAGATGCGCAAACAGCAATAATAGCCCGTGAACAAATAAGAAGATTATTAGAGTATATTGATGATATTCAAATGGCTATGCAGTTGGCTAGGCATGGTTTGTTAGATCCAAAACTTTTAAATCATGAAACAGCTATTCAAATAAATCAGGATCAGCTCCTACATGTTGAAACATCGGTTTGGCTATCGTCAGATAAGAACTTGTACATTATCTTGCAAATTCCATTACAATCAATTGAAACTCCAGTGTATACAGTGGTACCATATCCAGATATGAATGAAAATCTTATTGAACATACATTAACCACAAATATTGTATCTGCCTACCTCCATAATGAAAATGTAATAGATTTTAAGACTAAGACAATTATCACAGATGAATGTATAACATCAATTATTAAGAAATCAGAAAACCAATGTAAACTAAAACAAGGGCAAGCACCCTTAATTCAATACATTTATCCCAATATTTTAATTACTTATAAATTAATTTACAAATTGTAAGGCAGCACCCTTTTCGGTTACAGGCAATCAGATAATTCAAGTAAATCAATGTGGAATACAAATTAATAATGTCACAATCACAATTAAAGAAATCCACCCATACAAAAAAGAAATAATAATGGAAAAAACTAATAATTTTAAACCCATTGACCATATAAGTACAGAAATGAAATATTATGTTAAGAAATCAAATCGGCATGAAATAATTTTGTATCTTATAATTATTGTAATAATTCTTATAGCTGCCTTATACTTTTATATGCGAATTCGAGGACGTAATTCGATCAAGGAAAGGGGGAGTAACATAGTTATACAGCTACCCACACATACAAATCCAAATAGTAACAGTCCGCCAGAGCCAATTCAGCACATAAGCAATCTCACGACCAACGCATCTACAGATCAAAATTCATAAACAAAAGATCGATACACACAACGCTCAAAGCCAGTCAATAAACAATTTGCATACACAGCATAATTTCCCCTTTCTATGGGAACGCTTCGCTACCATAGTTGTAAACACTCAAAATTGCATCGGTCAGCATAATTTCCCCTCTCGATAAAAGCCCTTCGCGACAATGGTCACGTAGGCAGCTGCACGAAACTAAATGTAAACAATATAATTGCGGCTTCTTGCTCACTTAGATTCTAAGATCGATTTAGTCTTAATTTTGTCTTAAGCTCATTCGGACGCGTTATTAATAATACAGCACCTACCAAACATATTATAACCACGCACATATAAAACAAATAATAAAAACTCGCACATATTAACGCGCTCGTCTTATTATTTCTAAACTCTTGGTACTTAGCGAATACTAGTACGTAAGTATATATAAAATATAAAAATATAAATATATAAAAGTTACGAGAAGGGTCATATCTCGTATTTACGTTTTTACGTTTGTTACGGTGAAGGGTCTTATCTCCCTTATTGAGTCACTCAAAACACTTGTTTTTAATTATTAAACGTGCAAGTTTTATTGTCAAAAATAACAAAGTGCACTTATAACGAAAGCTAGTCCTAATGCCCTAAATATGTTGAATCGGCGATCCCACGGTGTTCGCTGAAGTTCCACAGAAGACGGACCATTGCTCAAGCTTCTGACGCTGCTAGCTGCGGACGCTGACCGATCCGGTCAATAACATGCTGTTATGCAACCTGAGTCAACTGTTTGACAACTCGTGTTAACTCCTCCCTCGCTTAAGTGAAGGACGTCCTCGGTCTTCTTAAAACCATCGATCACGGCTTGAAGGTCATAAGACGTCGACCCTTATGATGCTATTTGTTTGGTTCAAGTGCTGCATAGCAGAAGACCAAGAAGGTAATTGCGGCCAGTCCAGATATTATGGGTCGCTGTTTAAGTCCCTCTTCCATTTGGGTAATATATCTTAGGTTTTCTACCCTAAGCTTCTGTAAGTATGTCAGGCTTAGTATTTCCCGGTGGTCTGTTACATTGAGGAGCGCAGATGATGTTGGGCCAGAGGATCTCGTTACGAAGTTTTTCCAGTTGCGGAATACTGTGCCATTTACTCTAACCTCGTTATCGAAGGTAATGAGCTGTGTTCTCATTGATAATGATGACGCCTTAATCGATGACCTTTATAAAATCAAGATGGCTGGGCGAGTGGTGCCGTGAGTGGTGCCTCCCGAATGAAATTGTTGTGTGCATGTCGTGTAAGACAGATTTTTGCAGAACATGTTGCGGTGCAGATTTTCGATTTTCTGAGATCTTTCCACAACACTTCGTGCAAAATTTCTAGCAAACACAAATTTTTCGTGGTTCGATTCAACCTTTTGTGCTAATGCCAGAGCGGAAGGAAGATCTGACGGTCTTGCTGGGAATTCTAATTCTAGATATAATATCTCTTTGTCGGCGTAAGTGAAACCAAGGCGATTTATTATGGCGCTCGATACTGCGACTTCTACTATGGCTTTCAGCTATTCTGTGGTTATGGATGTCATGTTTATTTGGTTCTGTTCATTTTAAGTTTTAAATTTGAATTAAAAATCGATTACTTCCATTTTTGTTTATAAGTTTCTAATGAACATTCCACTTACATGTGTTTGTTAATTTCCTTAGAATTCAAATTGTAAAGTTGTAGTTTCTGCTGATTGTTCCAGGTTGTTGGGATTTTGTTCCGAGTTGTTAAGATTTGCTGGATTGCTGATAGGTTTTGTTGATGTTGGTGGTAGGTGTTTTTGTAATTTTTTTTATAACAGAGGCTGTTAAGCTTGTTATTTGTTGATTACTCTAACAGAGGCTTTTGGGCTTCTTAACGGTTGGTGTTTATGACAGAGGCTTGAGGGCTTGTTATTTGTCGATTACTCTAACAGAGGTTTGTGGGCTTGTTAGTTGTTGTTTTTTAGGATTTAAGGATTCTTTTATCCCGTTGGGCACCAGTTACGAGAAGGGTCTTATCTCGATTTAATCAACCCTACAACAACACCCGCCACCAACATCAACATCTACCAGCAACCCACCAAATCCCAGCAACAACGAGCAGAAGCTACAGCTTAAGATTCAAATTCTAAGGAAATAAAATAAAGCATGTAAGTGGAATGTTCAGTGAAAACTTATAAATAAAATTAAAGCAAACAATTTTGAATTAAAATTTAAGAAAAGCATTTTATTATTCCCAGCCCCTAAGTTTTTAAATATTTATGAGTGACAGTGACATAGAAGAGTTGTAAGAAAAGTTCAATAAATTAGAAGGTCCAAAGTGTAAAAGTGAACACAGCCAAGTAAACATGGCATCCATAACCCCATAACAGTTGCGATCCATAGTAGAAGCCGCGGTATCCAGCGCATTAGCATCTCAGGAGAAATTATTCGAAGAGAAGATAAAAGATATCAGGCAGGGTTTAAGTAAGGCATGCATTAGTACCCCTAAAGTGATAACTTATAATGATGTCGACATTATACTAGGCGCAGGCGTTTGTAATGAAGCACTAGACATAGTAAAGGATAGTAGGAGGAAAGCAGCGCATATCGCTTATAAGGTTTTCGAAAAATATGAAGGTACCTCAAAGCATTATCAAGCTTTGGGGATACTAAGAAATAAAATCAAGGGTCCTGCGGACATGACTCTGCCATTCTTCGATACGCCCCTAAATTTCAAAGCCATAATAAATCGACTTGACCTTTACGCCGAAAAACGTTCAATTTACCTTATTGAGCAAGAGATTTCAATGCTCCGTCAAGGAAACATGACAAAGTAGTGAAAAAACTGACTCTTCTTATTAACAAGACAATCATGACTTACGACACAAACGTGGCCGCATCTTTAAATGAAAAATACAGAGCAGACGCTCTACGAGTTTTTATATCTGGCATTAGAAAGTCGTTCAGCGACGTTCTTTTCTCAGCAAGACCGACAGATCTTCCTTCCGCCCTGGCATTAGCACAAGAGGTTGACTCCAACCACGAAAGATTTGTGTTTGCTAGTAACTTCGCACGAAGTGTTGAGGAAAGATCGAAGAAAATCGAACAGAGACAACAATCCAGAGACAGAAGCACAACGTCCAATAATGGAAATACCCAGCCAGGAAAAAACCCGTACTTTACCAAAAAGCCTTTAGAAGCACCGACCCAAGATCGGGTTCAGCCCATGGACATAGATAGTTCATCCCGCTTTAGGACAAACACCCAATTTTAGAACCAACCTATAAGAAAAAGTACTAACAATAGGCAACAACAGCAGAATACTCAGCCGAACACTTACAACAACTTCGGACAAGCTAACAAACGAACAAACGGTGGAACCGCAAGGTTCACAGGACTAAAACATCAACGAGTCAACCATTTGGCCATGGACGAAGACCCACTTACCGAAGAAGACGAGTACGCCGAGGTAGTCGAACGTAAGACTGAAGACATAGACGAGGAAACTTCCTACGACCAAGTCAATTTTTTAGGCATAACTCCCTGCTTCCGTTCATTGAAAGAACAACATTAGGGAGAACAATAAAATTATTAATCGATACAGGGGCCTCTAAAAACTACATAAAACCATTAAAAGAACTTAAAAACGTGGTCCCGGCTAATCAGACTTTCCATGTAAAATCAATTCATGGCAATAATATCATAAACAAAAAGTGCATTTTGCACCTCTTTAATACTAACGCGACATTTTTTATTCTTCCAAATTTAACAACATTCGACGGAATAATCGGACTTGACTTACTGACTTTAAAAAGAAACAGCTATCAACAAACAGCGGCACAGAAGAAATTAAATTCCTACCATGTTCAAATGTCAATTTTACCAAAGTCGAAGACATAGAGGTGCCTCAACAAATAATAGGGAAATTTCAGGCTATGCCGAATGAGTGTCTTTGCGGAAACAAATGAGGCATTGCCATACAATACTAACATCATAGGGACGATTCGGACAGAAAACGAGGACCCAATCTACGCTAAATTGTACCCGTATCCAATGGGGGTCTCTAATTTCGTTAACTCGGAAACCCAAGCTATGCTAAAGGATGGTATAATTAGACCGTCCCGGTCCCCCTATAATAACTCTGTTTGGGTAGTAGATAAAAACGGAACCGATGAACAAGGAAATAGAAAAAAGCGTTTAGTAATAGACTTCAGGAAACAAAACATGAAAACAATCGACGATAAGTACCCCATTCCCAATATAGTTTCCATACTTTCAATCTTGGGAAAATCTAAATTCTTTACGACATTCGATCTTAAATCCGGTTTTCATCAGATCCTTCTTGCAGAGAAAGATAGAGAGAAAACAGCTTTCTCTGTGGCAAACTGGAAGTATGAATTCTGCAGACTACCGTTTGGTCTGAAAAATGCCCCTAGTATTTTCCAAAGAGCTATCGACGATGTGCTTAGGGAACAAATTGGCAAGTCATGCTATGTTTATGTGGATGATGTTATCATCTTCTCAGAAAGCATGTAAGACCATGTAGGACGCATCGCATGGGTATTAGAAAAGCTCTATGACGCAAATATGAGGTTATCGTGGGAAAAGACAAATTTTTTCAAGGAAAAAGTAGAGTATCTTGGATTTGTATCTCCCGAGGAGGTATAACAACAAATTCCAGTAAAGTTGAAGCTTTAAAAAATTCGAGCAGCCAACTACACTGTTTCAGATACGATCATTTTTGGGTCTAGGAAGCTACTATAGATGCTTTATCAAAGATTTTGCATCTATAGCAAAGCCATTAACTGAAATACTGAAAGGTGAAAATGGCAAAGTCAGCGCTAATCAATCAAAGAAAATACCCGTGACCCTTAACGACAAACAACTTCAGCATTTGAGAAACTAAAAAACGTTCTAGCTTCTGAAGATGTTATGTTACTTTACCCGGACTATCAAAAGCCATTTGATCTTACTACAGACGCTTCATCCGTTGGTCTGGGAGCGGTTTTATCTCAGGATAAAAAACCAATTACTATGATCTCCAGAACTTTAAGAGATAATGAGCTAGAATTTGCCACAAACGAACGGGAGTTACTTGCTATTGTGTGGACCACAAAAACCCTAAGAAACTATCTGTATGGCGTAAAAAGCCTAAATATTTATACTGACCATCAGCCGCTTACAGGATCCGTCTCAGACAAAAACTCAAACGCGAAAATAAAGAGATAGAAATCCTTTATTGACGATTATAACGCTCAGATTTTCTATAAACCGGAAAAAGAAAATTTTGTTGCTGATGCACTATCGCGACAGAACTTTCATGCCTTAGAGGAAGACGCATCATCTGATCTGGCCACAATACATAGCCAATTGTCATTAACGTAACATACACTTTTGAGTCTACGGACAAGCCGGCAAATTGTTTTCGAATTCAAATAATCATAAAAGAGAACGTAGTTCCTTCTACACAAACTATTATTATGTTTGGTCAAAAAAAAGACACATCATTCATTTCACCGACAGAGAAAGTCTATTAGGAAACATATTCGCCGCAGTCAAAAAAGAAGTAGTAAACGCAATTGTATGCGATTTATCCATTTTGGCTTTTATTCAAAATAAGTTAATCGAATCCTTTCCGACGACTAAGTTCTGGCATTCAAGAAAAATGGTCATTGACATTGTCGACCCAAACGAACAAAGAGAAACAGTAATCGACGAACATAATAGAGCGAATAGGGCAGGTCAAGAAAATAGTAAGCAAATTCTGCAAGATTATTATTTTCCGAAAATGACACCCCCAAAAAACACGTTATTGGCGAACACGTTATTCCCTCTCAACTGGGTGACATACTTCAAATTGACATCATTTCAACAGATAAAAAATATTTTCTAACTTGCGTCGACAAATTTTTAAAATTCGCCATTGTCCAGCCCATAGCTTCCCGGACTATAACAGACATTCAAGCACCCATTTTACAACTTATGAATTTCTACCCTTGTGCTAAAACTGTGCACTGCGATAACGTACCATCCTTAAATTCAGCGACAATAAAAAATCTCTTGAATGATCGTTTCGACGTACAAATTATAAACTCTCCACCACTTCACAGAAGAAACCCATTGACATAGTACATTCGAAGCCGAAATCAGAAACAAAATTTACAAAGCCCAAGAAATCCAGAATCAAAGACTCAACGAAAAAAGACAAAATAGAACTTTTGGAGTCGGCGATATAGTACTAGTAAAATCAAATAGAAGGCTAGGTAACAAATTAACGCCCCTATTTGAGGAAGAAACTGATTTGGGGACAACGGTTCTAATAAAGGGGAGGGAGGTCCACAAGGACAATTTAAGATAGATTGAATAACATTAAGTTAGAATTATTCCTTTTTATTCACCTTTCAGCAACGACAGCCAAACTGACGGACTACAGGTTCTCAAACTACATACCAATCATAGACGGAGACGTGACTATATGGAGCGAATTCCAATATTTAAAACATTCAACAAATTTAACGAAATACTCTGCGGTAGCGAAGGAGACAGAAAAAATAAAGAGACACTTCCCTCAGAGCCACATGAAACAGATACTGGACTCGGACATCCGACACGTACGAACTCTTTTAGGTACAATAGAAATTCACCACCGTGACTCCAGAAGTATTAACTTGATAGGAACTGCCTTAAAAGTAGTAGCCGGCACACCAGATTTTGATGATTTTAAGAGTATCAAGCCTACAGAAAAACAGCTCGTAGAATCAGAAAATAGGCAAATCATTATAAACTCAAAAACTCAACAGCAACAGACAGTGTCAACATTTTAATTAAAAACGCACAGTCAAAGCAAGTAAATACAGAACACCTATATAAGACACTACTTTCAAGAAATAGAATAATTATAGCCGAACAAGAAGCACTTATGTTGTCAGTCACACTCTCAAAATTGGAATAATAAAGCAAGCTATTTTAGATTCAGATGATTTAAAATACATAATTAATGAACATTTCACAAATATTACTGTAACAGATTTAATGCATGTTGCACAAATTAAAGTTTTATTGAATAATCATTTTTTACATTTTATTATAAAATATCCTAAACCTAGCTTAGAGTGTAAGAAAATACTATTTTTCCTGTCCAGCACAATGGCACTACCCTAAACTTTGCCGGAAACGATAACATAGCTGACTGCGGCAATCAAGTAATACCGATTGGAAACTGCACCACAACACTTTCCACCACGTTCTGCAAAAAACTGTCTTACACAATATGCGCGCAACAACTTCATTCGGGAGGCACCGCATACTGCACCACTCGCCCCAGCCATCTTGAATCTATAACGGTCATCGATAAAGGCGTCGTCATTCTCAATGAGAACACAGCTCATTACCTTCGATAATGAGGTTAGAGTAAATGGCACAGTATTCAGCAACTGGAAAAACTTCGTGAAGAAATCCTCTGGCCCAGCCTCATCTGCGGTCCTCAATGTAACATGCCACCAAGAAATAAATACTAAGCCTGACACACCTACAAAAGCATATTGTAGAAAACCTACGATACATTACCCAGATGGAAGGGGGACTTAAACAGCGACCCATAATATCTGGACTGGCCGCTATTACCTTCTTTACAAAAAGCATTATAAGGGTCGACGTCAACATGACCTTCAAGCCGTGATCGATGGTTTTAAGAAGACCGAGGACGTCCTTCACTTAAGCGAGGGAGGTGTTAACACGAGTTGTCAAACAGTTGACTCAGGTTGCATAACAACGTGTCATTGACAGGATCGGTCAGCGTCCGTAGCTTGTGCAACATGAGCCGCGCCAGCAGCGTCAGAAGTTTGGGCAATGGCCCACTTCTTCTGTAGAACTTCAGCGAACACCGTGGGATCGCTGATTCAGCATATGCGAATACCGTGGGATCGCCTATTCAGCATATTTAGGGCACTAGGGCTAGCTTTCGTTATAAGTGCACTTTGTAATTAGCTTTAGTTAATTTTTGACAATTAAACTTGGAAGTTTAATAATAAACAACAAGTGTTTTAAGTGACTCAATAACGGAGATAAGATATTTTATCTCGAGATAAGACCCTTCTCGTAACTTGTATACATAAATGTTATAATTTACATATGTATATAAATAAAGTCAGTAAAATTTGTTTCCGATAATATTATTATTTTCATTATACACACACGCTCAATCAGAATAAATTTATAAGATCGTAGTGAAAATACGTTTTATATTAATTTATATTATACAAAATCATTTCAATTAAAATAACTCGCCAGGGCATTCGAAACTCTTGCAACGAACGAAAGAGTCACAAAGATGTGTGGGAAAATTGACAAATCTGCAGCGGCGTAGTCAATAATGATCAAGATGCATTCCTCTATAAACAATAAAATTTCCTAATTAAAATTGCTGGCTACGCCTTTGCATTGGCACTTGGCAGAATAAGAACGCGAGAGCGAAGAAAGAGAGAGAAAAAGTGCAAAATGAGAGCAAAAGAGAAATAAATACCGCTACATGTAAGATTGTGCGTATAAGAAGTCTTCATACCAAATTTAGTGTTCCTAGGTCTTACTATCTCTGAGATCTTGTTACTTACACAGACAGACAGACGAACGTGCCTATATCGACTCAGCTTGTCACCTTGATCAAGAATATATATACTTTATGTACCCACTGGGTATAAGAATTTGTTTAGAAGATATCGGTTTTTAGACCGGTTCATTTGAAATGCATGTGAAAACTGCATCGGACAGCTAGCACCAGTTGACAAACTTTAGTCTTCTCAGTTGGATCGTGTGGCCACTGTGAGGTGTCAAATTTATATTTTCCATAATCTATGCATCATTATTGAAATTAAGTGCTATAAAGATAAGTTTTAAGCGGTCTAAAAAATTCCAAAAATTTCTTTCTTTTTGAATATGTATGTATATCTTTCAGTCGAAAGGGGCCCGATAGCAAAATACCCTGTGGAAGTATAGTGCGCCGCTCAAATAGATTATATTATTATTTTTACTATACACACACGCACAATCGGAATACATTTTTAAGATCATAATGAAAATTTTATTGTTAATTTATATTGTACAAAATCGTTTCAATTAAATAACACGCCAGGGCATTCGAAACTCTTGCAACGAACTAAAGTCACAAATATGTGTGGGAAAATTGACAAATCTGCAGCGGCGTAGTTAATAATGATCAATAGAATGTATGTATTCTTCTATGAACATTAAATCTCCTAATTATAATTGCTGGCTACGCCTTTGTATTAACACGTGGTAGAATGAGAACGCGACCATCAGTAGAGAGCGAATAGCATTAGAAAAATAAATAAATACATGTGTGCTTTTCATTCATTCATATACTACGTTTATACAAACTATTTCACTTTTTTCTAAATTCGCGAAATGAAAATTGCCCCCTGTTTATACGGCACACGACCATTTCGCGTAATAAGACAAACAGAGCTTCCAGACTTGAGAAAATTTTTAAAAACGCAACGCTCGCTTGTAAACAGCTTTTTAAAGAAGAGAGTAAATAATATAATGGAAGCTGAAAATTATTTCATCTACATCAGCAAAGGCACAATGCGAAATTAATTTTCAGTGGCATGGAGAGGAGGCAAAGCCGCGTAATGGACCTAGTATAGGCAAAATAAAATTGAATGGTGAAAGGTCTGATAATGCTGATGCAGTTTTACCCAGCTGCAGCTGCTAAATTAAGTCAAAAGCCAAGATTGCGGAGATTTAAGAGTAGACCCAGAAGCACGGCATATTGGACACTGATGGAACACCCAAAAACAAAAATTTGTTCTTTGAAAACCTCAGAAAGTCAAAAAATCGTTTTTTGAGTTACGTCACCTTCTGCGTCCACATATTACTAAGCAATCACACTTTTTAACAATCCCTGTGCTTTTGGAAAAGCAGATAGCAATCTGTATATATAAGCTGGCAGCCTGCGAAGAGTACCAGGCAGTAGGGGATGTGTTTGGAGTGCACAAAAGCACAGTCCATAAATATTTTTATATGTCAATGCTGTTGTTGCGTTTTGTTTTTCCATCCAGCTTGCTTAGGATGTTGTCCTCCTTAAGAAGTCCCAGGAGTTCATCCACTTCACTCTCAGTGCATAACGCTCTTTTACTTTCTAATTCCATTTTTCTATTCTATTAATTAAATGGGCTTTGACTTTTCTCTTAATGACTGACGCAGCTGATTTAATATTTTTAGTGTTGCCACGCACTTAAAAAAACGATAAGTTAGTTGCGCCTCATTACACGCATTTTGGCTGAATTCTTAGTCAACTTTCGTGTGTAGCTCAAATACATGTAATAATGTTTATATACGCATTTTTCAACTTCTTCTAAAATTCTTTTTTATATGGGTGTGTTTTTAAGGTTCAAATCGCTTAAAAATTCTTTAATCTACATAAAGAGCTTTCTAATGCTCATTCCGCAATTCTGACAAATGCTGCATTTCACCCCATACAGGTCTTATGGTAGCAAGGGGTGGGAAATGTAGCACAGCAATGTCAACTGCAGTGCCATTTGCTGAGCACATATTTTTAAAAAAAAAATTTCTCCTCTGCGCTGATTTCACAATACTTTCCACAGTTTCTCGTACGAAAAATTGTTTACGGGCGGCACACCTATCTCTCACAGAAAATAAATAGCTTCATCAAAAACAACACCTGACCTGCACGAATTTATTTAATTGTGTGCTTTGCAGTAAAACTTTAAAATTAGTTTTAAAAAATGTACAAGAGAACGACATGTAAATTTAATAGAATGGTTTGAATATCCGCGCCAAGCGAGGAACTAGAAAGAGACACTTTAAAGCACTGCTCTAGGCACTATACAACACTAAATTTATGCGGTACTCGGCTACTTATCGGTCCCAATATCCCGAGCCGAAAATTCAAAAAGTTTATTAAATGTGTTTCGTTTTATTTTGACGTGTTCTACCGGAAACCGTTATCTTGCTTTTAGGGCTTCTGATCAACACTACACAAATTGTATGGAATTATCTGGATCGGAATAATCATTTGATGCCCCACTCGGATATTCCTCATCAGGACTGCAACTCCGATATCGGTAAAAAAAAAATATATTGGATATGTATCGATACTTTAAGCACAGCAAAAAATTTTTGATATCGATACTTTCTCGATGCTTTTCCTAAAACAGGTGAGCAGAAGTGATGCCAGATTGACCTTTTCTGTCAGGTTTTTATCTGCTTTAGCCCGAAAAATCCTCGAACATCTACCTAAGTCAATTTTATAACTTTTCGAAATTGAAAACGATGTAAGGACAAAAAAGTTTCCCAATATGTCAACATTCACTCTTAAAGAAGTAGAATGTTAAAAATACGTTTTGTTCCGAAGCAAAAAGTATCAACCCGTTAATTTGACTCTTTTGTTGCCACGGTATGCGTAAATGAGATAGTTTTTAGCCAAACAAAATTCAGGAACCGTCTGGAAATAGGGACGTTTAGTGCTATTTTGGCGATTAAGTAAATGTACATATATGTATATTATAAGTTAATTCAATTATATGCGTATGTATATTATATTTTCTGAAGATTCCGATTGCGTCGACCGACACAAATCATGTTAATAATCCCGTATGACGAAAAAAAAGGCCGAGGAAGAAGTTATCAAGGATACCTTGTAACTTTTGCATAGACAAAAAAAATTGGCCTGTTTGTCACATTTTTTTAATTTTTTCAGCTTTTTTCTCCCTGTTCTCCTTCGTCGTTAAGTCTTACTTTTCGGAAAATAATTGGCATCACTGGTGTGTAGCGGTTGGCATTGCTGGTAAACAAATAATTGTTGAAAATTTGTGTATAAAGTAGCGTCGGGCAATAAATTCAACACCGGCAGATGCCAAACAATTTGCGTAGCCTAGAGTAACACGAGCAGTTGCAACAGTAACTGCAGCTGTTTATTTATAGCAACGAAACAACAACAACAAAAATTAAGCACCCACCACCACAGCCCAAAAGCCAAAACCCAGCCCAGTTAAGTCGAATCAAAACTTATGTATGTAGTTGAGAGGGCGCGTCGTAATTGGAAGCCACATCGCAAGTGCAACGATACGCGATTTACAGTCGCCCATCGGCTCGTCAAAGTCAAGGTGAGCACAAAACGCTCGCGTGAAGTCTTTATTTGTGGCATTTGCGTCTGTTATGAAATTACATTTATTGACGGTCTATTGAAACTTCCAAAACTTTATTTGTGAAATTTAATTGATTAAATTTATCATTTAGAATCAGTAAAGATAATGGAACCAAACATAAGTGCGTCGAATGGATCACCTAATCCCGCGAGTGCAGCTGCAGCAGTAGCGGCAACAGCACCAAACACAAAACGATCAACGCAACAAGGACGCAAGAAGTCAGGTCCTAAGTTTGAGCTATCTGAAGCACAGAAATCGGACATTAAAGAGGCTTTCGATTTGTTTGATAACGAGTGCACGGGCTATATTGAGGTGAAAGAGCTGAAGGTGGCTATTAGGGCGTTGGGATTTGAACCGAAAAAGGAGGAAATTAAACGGATGATAGCAGAAATCGATAAGGACGGCAGTGGACGTATTGCGTTTAATGACTTCCTACACTTGATGACTATGAAAATGGCCGAAAAGGATACTAAAGAGGAGATACTAAAAGCGTTCCGTTTGTTCGATGACGACGAAACGGGTAAAATATCATTTAAAAATTTAAAACGCGTTGCACGTGAACTTGGCGAAACACTGACGGATGAGGAATTACGTGAAATGATTGATGAAGCGGACCTGGACAACGATGGCGAAGTCAATCAGGAGGAGTTCCTCCGCATAATGAAGAAGACCAGCTTGTATTAACCAGAATATGCGATAAAAATTCCTAATGAATTAATAGTTTTAGTTTAGTTAAAAATGTGCTTAAGTTTCAGTGTAGCCTATTTATTTTAGCTTATCATTTGTAAAGTTGTGTGTATCATTTGCTCAAATAACAACTAATATTCATATGTAAGATGCAAGTACGAGTATGTTTATTAGTTTTACATTTATATGCACCGCCTGTGTATTTGCACAAATTAATCTCAAAGGATAAAAATGTAAAAATAAAAGCTAAAGTTATAATTTAAGCGCTTTGAGTGTTATTTAAGCAAGGGAGTACCATAAAATTACAATTAAGTTCTCTTCTTCTATCTATAGTCTAAATTCTCTAATGCCTAGTCCTGCCCTACGGGTTCAATAAAATTCTATTAAAACAAGAAAATAATATTTTTACAAAATAGTAGAGAGATGAAAATATTGACTACTAGGAAATTTTGTAAATAATATTATGTAAAAATATGCTGAAAAAAAACAATTATTTTCGCCAAAATAGCTCTGGAAGAAATTCACCCTAAAGGCAGGTCTAGATATTTGACAAGTTTGTTTCGCTCTCATTCCGCTCGATTTTGCCAATCATAGGTCACTGAACTTTTCAAATATTATCAAAATAGGTACAAAGGAAAAAAAAATATATCATTATATTTTATATTAATTTATATTATAGTAAATTGTTACAATAACACTATTGCATTCGAAACTCTCGCAAAGATGCGTGGGAAAATTGACAAATCTGCAGTGGCGTAGTCAATAATGATCAATAGAATGTATTCTTCTATGAACATTAAAATCTCCTAATTAAAATTGCTAGCTACGCCTTTGTATTGGCACATGGCAAAATGAGTAGGTGAAGAAAGAGAGAACAAGTGCAAAATGAGAGCAATAGAGAAATTAATCAATGCATGTGTGCTTTGCATGCAAATTAACAAATTTGAAAACACGAATTGGAAAAAAAAAATATTTATAATTTGTGGATGCTAAATGCTTTCGGCTTTATTGATAGCAAACTTAGAACTGAAATACAATATTGAACTTATGCTGCAAGTCAGCTAGGTCAATATGAATTTACTAACAAGGTGTTCACCATTGGTGAGGTCTCTGCTCTCAGAAAACCTCACGCTGAAAAAAGATAGCAAGCGTTTTACGTTCTGCACTAATCAGCCGAGAGGAAAGAAATAATAAATAAAACGAAATAATTAAATTTAAATTATCAATAAAATCAATATAAATAATATAAATATTGTGCATGTTCTTTTCATTGCTTTCTGCTTACAATTTATTCGCAAAGAAGAAGACAATGAAAGAAACCGTGCGCTACACAACCTCTTCTAACGAAGTTTGCTTTCATACTGCTGTCATTTGGTCTACTTCAAAAGAGGGCAGTTGTGGTGAATAGAACACCTTGAGCTAGGTTTCTGCCAAAGCTTCTTTAGAAAGCTTTGATCTTATGGTGCAAACACGGTCGCTACTTCAAAAATCAGATTGAGCCAAAACAAAAAAAAGAGCAAAATTCACAAGAACCAAAATTTTTTTTTTTGCAATTTGTTCAATTTACGTGTATTTTTCAAGTATTTTTCAGTATATAAAACAAAATGAAAATATATTTCATATATTAATTTCTTAAAATTATAAAAACAAACAATGCATTAAATTCTTAACACTACAAAAACAAATACAGTTAATACTCTTCTTAAAGTTTAGATCATATTTAAAAGTCTTCTACTGATCACACATAATGTGATTCTGTAGATTTACACAGAAACATAATGTTTGACACCTAATCAAATTCGACCTTATTCCCTAATTTTGTTTTAAATATGCTCATTGCAAAAATATTGGGTAGGCACAATATGTTTCTTATAAATACAACAAAATCTTTAAAAACTTCATCACTAAGTCCATTTTTTAGTTTTGCAACCTCTTCCCAAAATACGGATAATCCTCTTCTTTTTTCATTTTATTGGCAGTTAATTTTAACATGGTCCACTGGGTAACAATTGCTTCCGGATCAGAGTCACAAATAAGCGAAATTTTTAAACCCTGTACTTTAAAAAAGTACAAATGGGTCTATTACGTTTGTGCAAATGTGCGTAACAGGCAGAAGGAGGCGTGGCAGACCCCATAAAGTATATATATTCTTGATCAGCATCAACAGCCGAGTCGATATAGCCATGTCCGTCTGTCTGTCTGTTTGTCTGTCCTTTTTTTGAGTAACTAGATCTCAAAAACTATAAGAGCTAGAAACACCAAATTTGGCATGTATGTACATCTATATCTTGCATTGAACGAGTTTGTTTTAAATTTTTGACACGCCCCCCTCCGCCCCCGCAAGTTAAAATACAAAATTTCCAAGTCGAATTACAAGAGCACCTTTAATGCTAGCGCCTTCATTCTTAGTATGTATAATACAGACTATGGTCCGAGCCTATTCCGCAAATTTCATCCAAATCGGATGATAAACTCGGAAGTTATTCAACTAACAATGTTACGGGCAAAATCAGCTGATATCTTCGAAGTGGCGCCATCTTTGAAACTTGCCACACACGTTTTTGGGCTGAAAGAACTGCATAACAACAGCCACCACCCCTGCTGTCATCCGAGTGTGGAAAAATCAGCTGTCTCTTCTAACCTATCCCTAACCTTCCTGTAGCCTGTCATTCCTCTCCAATATTTTTATGAAGTTTTCCCACAGTTTTCTCAAATATGAGTATTCCTTAGTATGAAAAACTTTCTGAAGATTTTTTAACGAAACTTTCAAATTATGTGTTTGGTACAGTTCCACATATTCTGACCAAATTTATTTTAAATCAGACTACTATGTTATATCATGTTGCTGCCATAAGAACGATCGGTTATAAATAAACATTTTGTATGAAAGACTTTTTTGTTTTTTTTTTTGTTGGTAACTCAACCAAACTCACAAATTTTGTGATCGATATAGCTTTATACTATGAGAACAAATTTGAACAAAATCGGACAACTATGTTATTTAGGTGCCATAGAACCGATCGATCAAAAGCCGTATTTTACTCTTTGCACGGTGTATTGTATCTTATAAATCGGTCGTTTCTGAATTTATTTTTATGATCAATACTTTGCGAGAGTCTTGAATTATAAATGCATGCGATTTTAAAGTCAAACGGGCTTTCTGGACTTAAAGTCAGGTATCCTTACCATTCCGCAAGGAAATTAAAAATATTGTGAATAAACATATGAGTATAAAATGCTGCTAGTTCGCTTTCTTACCTGCGATATATATGAATAATACCTTAAACGACGTCTAAATTAACCTTTAAAATAAAAACTCCCTAATATTTTTTATTATTTTCAAGGAATTTTAAAGTCAAGAGGTAGAAAAAAAATTTTTTTTTGAAAAATATACTTTTGTTAACCTATTGATTTAAATTAAAAACAATGCATTTATGATTAGTTTATATATTTATAAATTGAAGCTGCGAAGATTTTAAAGATCGGTTGATCTGTTCTCGAGAAGTAATTCAAAATGTAAGAGCACCTCATGAAAAAATTTAAAATAAAACGGTTCAAAATTATATTAAGTCGAAGCCGAGGTTTGCGGATCGAAGCCAGCAGGGGGTTAGCCTCTAAGTCTATATATAAGTTAATAAATCCTATTGTTTCTTAAAAAAAAATCGTATTTATTGGTTGGATTATAACTAAACCAGTTATGTCGTTTAATTTCCCGCTTAACCTACACCCTGCCGAAATCGCTGTTTATTCTGCCTCTGCTGTTGATACCGATACTGTCGTCTTTGGCTACCATTGGTTGTGATCGCTGCTGTTGTTGGTGCTGCGTTCTTTACCACTTGGGTTTGTTTGGAGAAAGAGAGCACACTCAGCGTACGTGGCTACGTCCCTGTATCCTCTGCCATTCGCACATGCAGAACGTTGCTGTCCGAGGGTGTCCTGTATCTTAAAAATGCGTTAAGCTACGGTGGAGCAAGCTCGACAGTAGAACCCCCGGTACTTTTTGAGTTCCAAAATGTGTCCATAGATGGCGCCATTAAGAAGATATCAGTTGATTTTACCCGTAACATTGTTAGTTGAATAATTTGGATAATAATTTTCGATTTGGAGGAAATTTGCAGGATAGGTGCGGACCATAGTCTGTATTATACATACCAAAAATCAAGGCGCTAGCACAGGTGCTCTTGCAATTCGAAATTTTGTATTTTAATTTGTAGGGGCGGAGGGGGGCTTGGCAAAAATCTTAAACAAACTCGTTTAATGGGAGATATAAATGAACCTAAATTTGGTGTCTCTAGCTCTTGGCTACATGGCTATATCGGCTCAGCTGTTTATACTGATCAAGAATATATATAATTTATGGGGCTTGCCTGTTAAAGTACAGGGTCTAAAAAAAGCCGATGGAGAAAAGTGGAGACTAGATTTGAAATTGGTGACCTCAAATTTGTTAAAAACTTTCATAAGCTTCCAGACAAACAGATTAAAAAATTATTGTTTAGTAAAAAAAAAAGAAATAAAAATTACAAATGGTTATTTTCTGTAAATTGATCGGCTGGAAGCCAATTGTGCTTTTTTAGCTTAATGAAAATTATATTATAATAGCAATAAAAATAAATCCTCGAGGCGAGATTAATTTTTACTCCTTTTCGTTAAGTTGTAATTGCATTAACATATTTATAATTTTTATATTTGCGTACCGATTTCAAAAAAATATATCTCATTTTATTTGTCACATTCCGACATACATCTATTTATCTAAGCGTATTGTTGGGAGACTATGTAAATTAAGTCTTTGTTTCTATTGCTGAAAAAAATATATCATTCAAAATACCCTGAGGTAGTAGAGAACGCCACTCAAATTTTCTATTAATTATATTTGTGTTTCGTATTTGTGCTGTCTGTTTTGTATTTAAAAGTCTAAGTACCAATGAGCACGTTATTTTTAAAATAACTTAATAAAAACATTAAAAATGAGAAAAATTTAAAAAAAAAAAAAAATTTAATTATTTAATATATATACTTTATGGGGTCTGCCACTCCTCTTTCTGCCTGTTACGCACATTTTTTTTGCGGCAGCTTTTTGAAAGTTTCCCTAGGGTCGGAAAGCCATGCTTTTTGCTCGCCAAACTACAAATTATTCAAAGTTTCAATTTTTTTCGTGGTATCAGTCACTTTTATATTGTATCTTAATTGTCAATAAGATTTGAACCGGGGGCCTTGAACCGATCAGTCCAGAAACAAGATTCTCCTGTTGCCACCATGTTTAAGTGATCTTGACTACAAGCTTAGGGACATTGTCAAGCAAAGAAGTCCATTTCTCAAGCCAGTTCTTAATAAATATAGTTCAATTGAGTTCTTAAAAATGTCCAAATATTAAAACCGTTGCATATAGGCATTATGGACGAGCACGCCTATAGCGGATCACGCAAATACGCCTTGGCACATTATTTTGCCTTCTCGAAGCTTGATATTTTGATTTTGGATGAAGAGACTAACATTTTGGAGGATGCATATATGTTTTTCATCCTTTCCAATCCTATTTATTGTCATTTTATCATTTCAGAAAATTTTTTTTAAAATTTTAGCATCGTTGTCCTTGTAGGCCTGTACAACACATACCCGTTTTTTTTATATTTAGCTTGGACAGGAGCTGTTTTCTTCTGCTGATGTGTCCATAGAGGGAAGCTACAATTAATCATTCGGAGACCAGATCTCTGAATAGTTTAGGACCGCAATCTTCATTGATTTCCTCCATCATCTGACTGACCGACTTAAAATGATAACTCTTACTTATTCGGACTATGAAATTGTCGATGCTGAAATCGGTTCTTCGAGGCTTTGGCTTCCTATCATTGCTTTCATTCAAATAATATGAGCTCCTTTAAGTGAATTATAGACCATTTTTTTGGAACCTTCCATTATTTGAGCTATTTTAGTTGGCTTTTTGCCTGATTACCTTATCTGGTAAATAAGGTAACATTCTTCAAATATTTAACTATTTTTTTTATAAAATATAATTAATTCAATAATACTTATTGAAATGTAACAATAAAACTTCAAAAATTCGGCTTTTCTATTACTTTCTAGTTTATAGTTTATATTTTTTACTGGCAAAAGTAGCTAATGCTCTTTGCATCCCGGGGGCACACTCCTGTTGATGTTGCTGGCAGTGGTCAATACAGTAGCCAAAGGTAGAAAAACGAATTTATTTATTTTATTCTTTGTTTTTATTTTATAAAAAATTTTCAAATTAAAATAATACTTCGCCAATTTAAGAACTAAAACAAGACGCAGCACATAGTAAACTTGTCACATACAAACTTAAATTCGGTATACACTTGAAATTTATAGTGTTGGTTGATGTACCTATAGTAGGCTAGGTAGGGATCTGGCATTCTAGACAAAAGGCGCATTAAAGTATATTTTGCGTTTGCTCGGCAAGGGTTTGGTGCTTAATCCTGAACCCTCGATGAATTTCTCGAAACTGGCTAAATTTTCCTGCATTTGCTTGACTTTGCCATGCTTTGCTTTGGGTTTCTCGTCATTCTGCTCTTGCTGCTGTACCTCTTCGTCCTCAGGCTGTAGCTGAAACTCCTCATCCAGATTGTATTCATCAGCTGTCGTGATTAAGCACTCGGTATCTTCGCTGATCTCCTCTAGTATGCCCTCGCTTTGTGAAGTCTTCGAAGCTTCGTTGCGTCTGTCATACTCCACATCCAGGTTATACCAATCGAACTCAGCCTGTAAGGGAAGGTCTCCACTTGCATCCTCGAGTTGACGCAGGCCCTTTGATGTGGGTTTTGTTGGGAAGCTCTTGGGCGTTGAGGGCGTGGTTGGAGAGCTGGGCAAACTAATTCGTTTATTAATCTCACCTAGGATGTTGGACGTGTGCTTGCGCTTGTACTGGGACGGCATGGACTGTGTATTTCTGGCGCTGGGGGGCAGTTGAAGGCGAAGAGTTTTGGATGCCATCAATAGATAGTCGTTCGACATCTTGGGCGCTATAATTGCCGCCACATTTGGTAGTTTTGGTATGTCTGCGAAAACCTCTTCGATTTCTTCAGTCTTATGCGAAGCGGTAGCCGAGCAGACGTCATCATCGGAGCAACTAGGATTCAGCTCTTTTACCCGCTTAGCTACCGTCGGTGTGCTCAATTCGGGGACCTTGTGGACATCGGCGACAATCTGTACGCTTGTTACGCCCACCTCGGCTATTGAACAGTAATCGGGCTCGCTGGCTGTTGTCGTGGACACTGCACAGTCGCCCTCGACCTCAATCTGCTTGAGCACGGATTTCTTGAATTTTAACAGATTCGCCGGCTTTGGCGGCAAAGCAGGCGGCAGTTTCTGTGGCATCTTTGCGATGGAGATGTTACCATCCGCTGCTGTTGCAGCCATGTCCATATACAGATTCGAGGCACGCTCCGAGCCAATAGGCTCGTACTCATTGCTGTATATGCTCTCATAGCTTAAGGTTTCTCCGGAGACACCGACGGCAACAATGGGGACGGCGGCAGCTGTCATGGGGTGATAGTGTGAGATCAATTCATCGCCTTGGGATTCCTTCTCATCTTCGTGACGCGGCACATGAACCATACTGTTCTTTGTAGAGAAGTGTACACGCTTTCGTCCATTTTTTCCGCTGCGTCCGCAGAGAGAGCTTTGACGTGGCAGATTGGCTGATCCTTTGGGCGTCATGGCGGACTTCGGCATGGTGGGTTCACGCAATATATCTTCCATGGATTGCTGAATTAGTATTTGATTGACGCACTCCAGCACGGGATTGACGGCACCTTGACCGTATGGTTTGGCCACCGTGCTGTGCTCCTCCTGATCCGAAGCGCTGGCATACCAATCGTCTGTTGTCGTCTCATAAATTTGTTTCGGTGACGCCTCTGAGAAATCCGCACAACGGCGTTGCACAATTTTGATAGCACCACGGGACATTAGAACTTGTTCCTGCTCCGGATCGAGTTCAACAAAGTCCTCGTCATCCTGTGTGGGCGAAAAGATACCATCATCCTCCTCCATTTGCGCAGTCACAGATGAAGCTGTCTTGCTGCTCCGACTGGAGGCCGAACTGTTGCAACTACGTTGCTGCTGCTCCAGTTCTAAGCTGCTATGCTCGGAGTGTTCGCCATTCGGTACGGTTGTCTTTAGGCCGTGCATACGCTCTATGACTTTGGCATAATTATGCAGCTGCTCGTAGCTGGTCTGGGAATCTTCACGACTGATGCTGCTTGTGTTCTCTTCCGACTGCTGCTCCAGTGCAGCAACATCTATGTGTATCGCCCGAGATCGCATATAATCCCTAAACGTGCCCGAGGTTCGTTTGCTTGTGTAACGCACACTTCGTCTGGCGCCATAAAAAGACGATGAGACAGTATCATCGCTGGAAGAACCGTGCTCAGCTGCAAGAGTATGGGAATTAGTAGAGTTCTATATCACCAAGACATCTCAATCTTCGAACCTACCTTTGGATTTGACGCCTAGTTCCTTGCCAGAACTCTGTGTAGCTCTAAGCTCAATGTCATAGAATTGCTTGCGGCAATTATTGCATTGCAAAGCCTCGAGCACTAGGCACTCCTCAACATGTTTTTCCTCATCGACATCGACAATTGTCTCCTGATCGGCAATCATGCCCTCGTCCCGCTGATGATAGACCAGACGCTTCCGCAATGCCCGATTATGTTGCAACAGGCGACAGATCTCTGCATCCCGTTCCAAAAGACGTTGATTGACGGTCTTCATGTCATTCTTCAACTTGGACTCGAAGCAAAGCAGTGACTTGACTACACAGGCCAAATCCTCGGTGCGCCGACGCTTTTCGTTGGCCAGTTCCCGATGCAACTGCTTGTTCTGCTGATCGTAGTTGGAGATCATGTGCAGCAGCCGACGACGCTTCAGTCGCTCCGGTGCCGTGGCCGCCGGAGCCACAGGTGCACCTGAAGAGCTGGAGCCGGAGGAACTACGATGTATTTCGCTGCTGATGCGTGTGTTCCTTGAGGATAACGAGTTGTCCGAGTTCTGTTTGGGAATTAAGAATAGTTATTAGTTTAAGCTTAAG
Source organism: Drosophila putrida (assembly GCA_037043535.1). Classification (NCBI taxonomy): domain Eukaryota; kingdom Metazoa; phylum Arthropoda; class Insecta; order Diptera; family Drosophilidae; genus Drosophila; species Drosophila putrida. The sequence goes on from JBAMBI010000287.1 coordinate 46,132, forward strand.
ACTTGTATTTTACGTTAGGTGATCTTTCGAAGTGTCAGCATATGAAAATGACCCCCGAAGTTCAATTTAATCACAATTTTTGGTCTGTGTGATCAAACGATCAGTTCCGACCGCTAATTTGCTATTGCCGATTGGAGTGAAGTGAGACACTTTACCTAGACTAGGCCATATAACTATGACGCCCACTGACTGCTCTGGTGGCGTCAAGTTTAGTTCCGTAAACATGTTATGTTTTCGGTACTGGAGCATGCGTTTTGACAGGCATTATGACTGGCTAATGGATTATGCGTTAAGTGGAAAACAATCATGTTTTGGTATTATAATTTTGTCATGAAGCTTGTAACGCATTGAAGGAGGCCTCACAGACCCTATGAAGTATATATATTGTTGATCAGGGCGACGAGCTGAGTCGATATAGCCATGTCCGTCTGTTTCTTTGAAAACTAATCTCTCAGTTTTGAATTATTATACATACAAAACATAAAGGCGCTAGCATTAAAGGTGCTCTTGCAATTCGACTGGGAAATTTTGTATTTTAATTTGCCGGGTCGGAGGGCGGCGTGGCAAAAATCTAAAACAATCTCGTTCAATGCAAGATATAGATGTACATACATGCCAAATTTGGTGTCTCTAGCTCTTCTAGTCTCTGAGATCTAGGAACTCAAAAAAGGGACAGACAGACGGACATGGCTATATCGACTCGGCTGTTGATGCTGATCAAGAATATATATACTTTATGTGGTCTGCCACGCCTCCTTCTGCCTGTTACGCACATTTGCACAAACGTAATAGACCCATTTGTACTTTTTTAAAGTACAGGGTCTAAAAATTTAATATATATGTATTTGGCAAGTTCAAAATAAAGATCAATTACTCAGACCCAACATTTGTTGTGAGGATTGGGAAAAACCCAAGAAAAAACCTATCAGATATCATGTTAGTGTTAGTTATTATGAGCTAGAAAGAATAATATAGAATTCTTAATATAAAATATAAAGTTATTTTGTCGCATAAGGGTCATCAAATTAATTTGCCCATCTTTTTAAGGACCAAAGAACTTCAGTCGCCTTATTGACTTTTAAAGCAATATGTGTATCACACTTCAGTTTATGGTCAAGGAAAATACCAAGATCATTTACTTCATATAATCTAGTAAGGGGTACCAAATCAAGGGTACACTAGCTTATTTAAGGCAATTTTCTATAAAAAGTCATAACCTTGCATTTAGGACCATAAAGTTATAGTAAAGTAACTTTGCACCATTTATAAAAGTGAACAAGATCTGCTTGCAGTAAATCAGAGTAGGAACAGTCCTTAAATGACAGACACAACATACATTAAAATGTTAGAGTGTACAATAATAGAAGGAAGATCGTTAATAAATAGGTTTAATAGAAGAGGGCCAAGATGACTTCCCTGAGAAATACCAGCCGTGACCAAGACGGAAAGTAACATAGAATGAAACAAAATGACTACAAAAACGAGTAAGTTGTGAAGTAATAATTTTCTCCGAAAGTTTAGGTGTAAAAGACATTTTGGAAATTGGCCAATAGTTGTTCCCGCAACTCTTAGGGCCACTTTTGTGTAACGGAATGTTATGTGATTCCTTCCAGACAGACGGGAATGAGCAAGATGCAACAGATAAAGTTAATAGTCTATGTAAGAGTAGATATAAAGAGCCAGCCGTACCTAAATACGCAACCTGGCAACCCGTCGGGGTATTAAGGAGCAAATTTGAAGTACAAGACGATCAATTCTACTAACTTCAGCAATTAAATGATCAGATACAAATATTAGGTCCAGAAGACGGTTGTTACAATTACGAATATCGTTTATGCTATTTAAAAACTCATGAGATCTTGTAGGAACAACCAGATTATCCACAGTAGACCAAGAAAAATCAGGTAAATTAAAGTTTCCCAATACACACTAATAATCTCTATCCGAAAGTTTAGAGGATATCATTTGTGTATTAGAAAAGTGTTTAAGATAAACAGATCGCGGCGGGATATAGGAGCAGGTTATATAAGCAGAAGCTTGACAAACAGTTGACATAATAGCAACAAACTCAATATTAGGCAAGCAACTAACTAATTCCGACGAAAAATAACAATCAACTGCGATTAATACGCCACCACCCACTCGTGACAAACAATCACATCTTTAACTGGTGTACTTGTTAGTGAATAAAGACAAATTAGATATTACAGATATTAGATATTACAGGCTTTAGGAAAGTTTCAGTGAAGGCAAGAATTTTATAATCAAAAGAAATACTATTTACATTTATTAGTTAATTTAGACTTTAGACGTTAACGGGAAATTTAGTTTTTTAAAGATTAGATGGTTCTACTGTAGATAAATTGATTGGCAGCGTGACAGTAGCTATACTTCTTTATGAGCAGTAAACTCTTTTAAAATCAAATGATTTGGCCAAAATGTATTACGTGGAAAGATTATATATTTGGTTTAGGTGTTGGGTGGATGAGTTGAGGGCATGGCTCTATTGTAAAAATAAATAAATTTTTTATAAATATTAATTACTTTTATGCAGGTTAGTGAGTTAAATTTATGAGTTAAATTTGTGTTTTTTAGCGACCTTTATAAATGTGCAACATTTTAAAGCTCTAGCTTTCACGTTGGACTTTATTTTCAAATTTCGGACTTTTTACTCAGTGCCATGACAAAATAGATATGACAATCTATTCTTCATTTTTAAACATTTACTAACTTTGCAAATTAAGTGTTCCAATATATAAATATACTTTGAAGATCATTTCCAACCCAATTTTCCTTTTTTTCTACTTACTTGCTCTGCACTCTGTTTTTGCTGTCTCGCTCCGAACTCAAGTATTTTGTAGGCAGGTGTATGTCCAGCAACTTCGCTATTGAAATTGAACTCTAAACTGTGCTCCGACATTTTTTGGCAATCTTGTAGGGTTTTTGCTCCATTCGACAATTTGGAATGCATATTTACTTCACTATTGCTGTTGTTTTTAGGAACGGGAGTTTTGACCTTTACGGCCTCATAGAACTCGCTGTCGCCGTGACTTCGATAGCTTCCCTGTAAACAGCTAAAACCAGCCCAATCCGATTGGAGGTTACTATATAAAGGCCTACTATCCGACATGGGCTTATCCTTTTCCAATGGTGACTTTCCACCGCCCTGACACTTAAGGGTATCATAACCGTTGAGAAGTTCGCTTTTGATAAACTTGTCGACAAACAGGCTGGGCGATTTAGAGCTTAGACTTGCAAAGAACTTGCCCCCCGTATCACTTAGACTACTCGTCGATCGTCGATGTTGCTGTTGCTGCTTGTGATTTTTGTGGGGCAGACTGTTGCTTTTCTTTTTATCAGTGCCACTGCCATCTGGGCATAGGGCTGGATCCGATGCTGTTGTTGTAGTTTGTGGCAGGCCATAGATCTGGGAGCTGTTTAACAGACTGAACATATCGCTGGGAATTTTTGCTTTAGAGGATTGCTGCTATCTAGCTTGGAGCGCTAAGATACTGAGATTTCATGACTTTGGCTTAAAACCCGCTGAAATCGATTTAAAATAAACAACGCATAGATTAGTCATGCGAAAGCGTCGAGCAATTCAGTTATATATCGAACTGATAATTAAAATTTCATTCCATTGGTTACGTTACTCATCTATCATCTAACATATTTTGCCAAGATATCCCTATAGTTTTACCCGTCCCGAAATTTTTTAATATCGTTCCAACATATTTTATGATGTTGGTGTTCCACAGAAAAAATCCACATGCCTATCAATATTTACTGTACTATTTTCGAATGCATCCCAGAAATCTCACATGCTCTTCTAATTCTAAATATAACGCTATAACGCTAGGTAAATAATCTTTAAAAGGGATTTTTTTTCGACCCTGTACTTAAAAATAGTACAATTGGGGCTATTAAGTTTATGCAGAAAAAAATGTATGTAACAGGCAGAAGGCAGACCCCATAACGTATTTCTATTATTTCAGAATTAACAGCCGAGTCGATATAGCCATGTCTGTCTGTCCCTTTTTTGAGTTCCTAGATCTCAGAGACTATTAAAGCTAGAGACACCAAAATTGGTATTCAGGCTCAACACACCTAGCCCAGATCAAGTTTTTTTTTAAGTTTTGCCACGCTTCTTTCCGCCCCGCAATTCACCCAATGTTAAAATTATGTTTATTTTGTATCGAAATGAATGTAATCGATATCAAGCTTTACTATCAAAGCAGAAGCGAACACGATTGGTAATTGTGAAATCAATCTTGAACTTAATTAATATATTGGTTATTTTGAATAATAAAACGCTACACCACCCACCTCAAGAAAACCTCGCACTTAACTGATCAACAAAACGTGCATGTGTGTAATTTTTATGTGATCCTCTGCCGTTGGATTGTCAACAGAACGTCTGATTTTTTGCACACAGTATTTTTTATATCGGGACAACGAATAACAATACAAGAAATCTCCACCCTACTGCACATGTCGTTGGTCTCTGAAAATATAAAAATCTCGTAAATGCCACAAATCTGTTGAATTTGCTAAAATAAACAGTGTACGAGATGAGCCCTCAACATAATTAACTGAAATGAAGCATTAAGCGCAGACATTTGTTTGAGATTAGCTTTGGTAGGCTGGCACTAAGTACACGTTTACAGGGGATTGCTGTTCAGGTATCTTTGTAATCTTTAACCACCTATAGGCGACGAAAACACCTCGTGTTTCCAGCTGTGCCGATGAAAAGTGAAATGATAAATGCACCACGTTCAACTTGCTGTGGCAATTCACCTTGGACGACTTTTTGTCACCAAGTGTGGGACGTGCCAACGCTAGATAAATTTCCCCATGAGAGCAGGAGACTATTCTAATTTTACATCCAGTCAAATGTCGTCTTGGGTGCCATCGGAGGAAAATAACCCAAAAAAAAAAAAATATAGCGCAAGGGAACTTGGCGCGTCATAGATATCCTATTAAGATATCCTAAGCAAGGCGTAAAAATGTTTGGGGATTCTCGGTTCGGTGGCTCGAACCCTAAAAAAAGATTAGGATTCGGTTCGCAGACCGGTTTAAGAAGCCCCTGAAGCGAAGGTTCGGCTTCGAGTTCGTTCAATGTAATACATTTTTCATGCTTTTATTGTTGCTGACCCTTTTACTTGACGTATATTTTATAATCTCTTCTTATATCAAATTCTAAATTTTTAAAGTGTAAAGTCAAAAAAAATTTATCCACAAAATAGGCCAAAAGAAATTTGAATACAACGATAGCACGTCGTGAAGATTTGTTGAAAATTTATTGAATTATTGAAAACATAGTTTCGAAAAAGACCCAAAAAAACGAAATTGTTATCGAAGGTTTTGCCGACCGCCACAAATTATATTGTCCGGACCGAACCCATTTTTATGAAAGTGCTCCGATTCGGGTTCGGGTAACCCATAAAACCCGCACCGAACCGGTTTCTCGAGGTTCGGTTCAGAACAGCTTTGCAGCCTTGATCTTAAGAAAAGAAAATAGTTTTTTATACTAAAAATTTCAGAAAATTTTCGTTTAGACTGAAGTAAGAACAACGCCGACATGGCTCTAAGTGCTCGCCCTTTCACTTTAAACAGCTTAATATAATTTTTTACACTTAACACGTGAAGCTACCGCTACGAATCGAGTATTGACAAGGGGATCGACTGACTGTGTGAGTAACTGACCGATTGAAGAGTGTGCGCAAAGTGTGAATGCGTTTGTTCTTACCTGTCACACATGCAAGGCCCACGCCGAAACACGCTTTTCAAAACGCAAAATATTCCTACTACTTTCAATAAAGCCGCAAGACTCGTGAACGTTTGCTGTATGATTGATTAGCCAGAGGAAGTTTCAGTTTGAGTTTGAGGCGTGTTTGCGAGGCGTTTTTAACAAATATTACTAACTGTGGGGATGACACGCCCCCTTCGCCCACAGATAAGAACACTGGTAATTATCAAGCTAGAGACTTGAGCTTTAACACAAGTAAAACTTGAATGAACATGGATGCGTCGTGGAAATTTGATCAAGATCGGAAAATAATCGCGGAAGATATAAATATATATATTACACCAATATGATTGCAAAAACAAAATGCGCTTGTTTTTATTGGTCTCACAATAGACGAAACGACAACAATATATACGTTACGCCTTACACGCACATATTTACATACATAGGCACATTCGTACGTGTATTAATATCTATTTCAAACATGAATGCAAAACACACATGCATTGATTCATTTCTCTATTGCTCTAAATTTGCACTTGTGTACTCTTTCTTCGCTCTGTACTGATGCGCGCGTTCTCATTCTGCCACGCGCCAATACAAAGCAAGCAATTTTAATAAGGAGATTTTAATATTCAGGAAGGCACCCTCTTGATCATTATTGGCTACGCCTCTGCAGATTTGTCAATTTTAATGTTTTTATTTAGTTAGTTTGAAAATAACGTGCTCATTTTTCCAAAAAATACAATTCAAATACAATTCAGACAGCACAAATACAAAACACAAATATAATTAGAGGAAAATTTAAGTGGCGTTCTCTACTAACACAGGGTATTCTACTGGTTGGCTTTCCCAACTGAATGATATACATGTTTTTTTAGAATAACGTAAATTCTTATGACAAACTTTCTTTATAATACAAGATAATTTTTTACTTATACATTACTCTCTGAGTTTTATTTTATCTTTTCAACCTATAAATTTAGATAAGGCTTACTAGTGTCATCATTGTTAGAGAAGATTATAGAATTTCGATTGAAAAAGAGACCATTTCCCTTTAGAAGGTTTTCATTGAAACTTTACAATGTGATTTATATATCTTAATCAATCAATTTCATTAGCTATCTTTTTTATACTTCTCCAACCCTACGTCAGATTTAAATTACAAAACTGTAAGGGGAAAGCAAAGAATCAAAAGTTGTTGGAAATGCATGTTGTTCCGTAACGAATTTCTCCCGTTTTAGTGTAAGTTTTACGGTCTGTTAACTGCACTGAAGCTACCTTAATTCAAACTTCAGATTTCTGCTTAAAAAACATGCGATAAAAATGCTGCAAAAGCAAAAGCAACAAGGAATGTTTACAACCAAAAATAAAAATGCAAATAAGTTGCTCGTATGACGGCCACAAACTAAATGGAAATAACGCAACGAAAAACAAAAATTTAAATCAGCGTATAATTTCGCTGCTAGAAATTTTTGACAAATATACAGCACTCGGAAGAAAACTAATTCACAAAAAAAATTTTGTATTTTAATTTTCGGGGGCGTGGCAAAAATCTAAAACAAACTCGTTCAATGCAAGATATAGATGTACATACATGCCAAATTTGGTGTCTCTAGCTCTTATAGTCTCTGAGATCTAGGAACTCAAAAAGGGACAGACTGACGGATATGGCTATATTGACTCGGCTGTTGATGCTGATCACGAATATATGTACTGTATGCGGTCTGCCACGCCTTTTTCTGCCTGTTATGCAAATTTTTTTTGAGAAACTAAACAGACCCTTTTGAACTTTTTAAAGTACAGAGTCTAAAAATTTATGTTAAGACATCTGTTAAACTCCAAATTTTTTTGCCTGAAAACGTGTTTTTCAAGAAACTGTAGAGAGGTACATCGACCTCTTAATTAAATTAAAACACTTCAATAGCGTTGCGAAAAATAGGAACGGGTATTATAGCATGCTATTTTGTTCGGTTCTCTTTTTTTCTAATCCAATTAAAGAGCATTGCGGTCACCTTGGCAAAACGTAACAAAAGTAAGATAGCACTAGGCAACAGCAAAAACAACCTTTGGTTAAAAATCAATTTTTTTGATACATACCTCATACCGTGAATTGACTTTTTTATACCCTTGCAGAAGGTATAATAATTTTGTCACGAAGTTCGTAACGCATTGAAGGAGGATTCACAGACCCCATAAAGGATATATATGATCAGGGCGACGAGCTCAGCCATGTCCGTGTATCTGTCTGTTTCTATGCAAACAAGTCTCTCCATGAAACTTGGTACTGTACCAAATAGCTGCCATAAGAATTTTTGTTCGAAATCACCGTTTAGTGTGAAAAACTTATTTGAATAGCTTTTCAAACTAAAGTTTAATTTTCAACCGATTGTTTTTATGGCAGTTGTATAATATAGTCATCCGGTCTTGAAGAAATTTTCTCAGAATGTACCAAATAGTAAAATATACATAATCTGTGTTTTGTTTAGATAGCTCGAAAAACAACAAAGGTAGTTCCTATTGCAGATATATGATGCAGACATCTGATCTTGATCAAATATTTTTAGGATGTAGCATACACATAAGCTGTGAGATTGGTTTTCTTAGCTTGAAAAACAAAGTAATACTAATTGATTTTGAACTTTGACACTTCTAGTTGGTATATCAAAAAACGCCGTGTTAATGTACGATTAATAAGCCTCAGTTATGTTGTATCTCAGTCAGTAAATCAATCAGTCTGGACAAGAAATTTTATATATATATATAGATTTATGAACATATACTCGTTAGCAAGTTAACTCTGTTGAATATAACAGCGTTCTTTACTTCCACAGGATATTTTACTCTCGAACCCTCCCGACTAAATGTTATGTTATTTATCTGAACAATTTAGTATTTATATTAGCACGGTTCACAAGATCTGAAGCATGAAAAAAAAGAAGTGAATCGAAAAAAATTTAAACTTTATCTATGCAGATCTGTAATAAGCAGAGTTTAATTGAAAAAATGTGAGATAAATGAAGACTTCATTGGGTCATTGGGTGCCATAGGATGGGGCTTTGGTTGTTAAATCATGTATATATTGAATAAGATTCTTTGTGTGCTGGTTGCATTCGGAAGAGGTTTGAGATCTTTAATAGCTCACTGAACGAAGTCAGAGTTTAAATCTCAGACTTATAACTGATTAATAGCAAAAGATTAAGCGAATGGAAAGAGAGTTTTAAATTATCGTATTAAAACACACAAGGCTCGACGTGTCTTCTTGTGTGCTATGGCGCGGCCCAAGGAAAGGCCCAGCCTCAGTCTCGACCAGGCCAAAAATCTCTCATTCCCCTTATCCTCTCCACAATTCTTCACACTTGAGAGACGACCTCGACGCTTGGCTCATTGATGGTGTAAACAAAATTCAAATTTATGGTAATATCAAAGAAATAACAGTCACATAGCATAGCAGATATTAAATCGTGTAATAGAGACCAAACAAATTCGCTCTACACAAATATAAAAAGTGAAAGTTTTTAATTTGGTTTCCGTGTGCTTATGAAAATATTTTTTTTTTCCTGCAATTTGTTACTAACAATCACTTGCCCTTGTTATGTTAAAAAAAGCACGCAAAGACTAAATTTTTAGAAAATTTTATTCGTACTTTTCTATAGAAATAAATTAATGTCATTATCAAATTTGGCCACTCTGATACGATTTAGAAAAAGTTGTTTAATTAAACCAATAAATAAAAAAAATCAAATTTACTACATTATGTGCTTCTATCTATCAATTATAATATTTAATAATAACAAGATAAAAATGTTATATCCGAATTGTGAGCAATACAATACTTGTGAACAAAAATGACTTGTTTATTAAAGGACTTAAATAAAAGGGTAGGTGTGTGGTGAATATGTATATGAAAATTGCGTCCGCTATCTATTAAGGTCTTCGAGAAATGCCTGAAAGACTGAAACTTTGAAATCAGGAAATAAAAATCAACGACTGAGTATTATATTTTTGCTCAATTAGTAAAAATCAGCAACTGATTTTAATTTGAAAAACTTTTCACAGGAGTTGTGTTTTGATTTATATGTCTGAGGAAAGAAATAAAAATCAAAAATATCAGTTACTTTTTGATGCGGTTTGAAAATTTCAGCCAAAATACAAAGTGAACGACAGTTACTTGATAATCGATGTTTTGGTTTTCATAATTGATTATGATTTTCACATTTAATCATAGCAACATATTTGTTAACAGATTATTATCATATTTGACACATAATGAGCATCTCTGTACCTAGGTATAATGAACTTGTTATCTATGTAAAACTGTTGGCTTAGAAAGTGGGGCTCAGAACTCTGACGCTATTGTCACCAAAATAAGACATTCAATGCAGGCTCCATCATGAAATGTACATACATTATTAAAAGTTCTTACACATCAAGAATTAGAGGGTTAAGACTTAACTGACTTATGCATTTAACCGACCCAAAATAAATATAACATTCAGTGGGGAGAGCCCGACAGTAGAATACCCTGTAGTAGTACCGAACGCAACTCAAATTTTCTTTTCTTTTTTGTGTTTTGTATTTCTGCTGTCTGTTTTGTATTTAAAAGTATTAAAACAATAAGCACTTTTTTTTCAAACTGACCATCCCACTTCTTGTATAATATGAATATGCATGTATGTAGGATAAAACAGAGATAACTGGAAAGAGAGAAGGGGAGAGGACGAAAACTCACAACAACAAAAACACTTTGAATTAACGAATTGAATAATGGCGTCTAACTTCCGTGTTTATTATCCGATCTTGATCAAATTTTCACGATGCATCCATAGTCATTCAAGTCTTTAGCTTGATAATTATAAATGTTATGCATTTTTTTTATTTTGTGGGCGAAGGGGGCGTGGTATACAAAATTTGAAATAAACTTGATCTGCGTGCATATGTGAGAAGTCTTCATACCAAATGTTCCTAGCTTTTTCCATCTCTGAGATCCTTTCGTTCTTACGAACGGACAGACAGACAGACATGGCTATATCGACTCAGCTTTTCGCCCTGTTCAATAATATATATACTTTATGGGGTCTGCCACGCCTCCTTCTGTCTGTTATCTACTTTTTTTTTAACAAACTTAATTTACTCACAGGGTATAAAAAATCATAAGATTGACAGTCCAAAAAGAGAGAAAAAAGCAGCTGAGATGTGGCCAGTTTGAAATCGTATCTGTTCTCTGAGTCATACACTTAAGGCATTTTTCGTAAGCGTTAAATAGATTTGGCATTTGCATTGACGCCCCGAACGGCCTAGCAATTAATGAATTGCCGTTCCATTTTATATGTGGTGCCAAACCTACCACACAATCAAGTGGGCTGCTATCTGCCGACAATAGACCCGCTTTATAGGGGGCCCCAGGCAAAGCTTTGTATATGTATATAAGTTTTTCTAGTCGTTCCAGTTATGAGGTTCATAGAGGCAATTTGTGGCTTATTAAACAGCTCCATAGTGCATATGAGTCACAATAGAAAGAATCGACTTGGACTCGGACTTAGACTCGACTTGACGGGGGACTCAAAGTAGTTGAGACCCTCTAATACTCAAAGACAAACAGTAAAATAAGAATTATTTGTACTTGGTTCTAAGTTCCTTTGTTGTTATATCTCATATATGGCTAGAAGTTGTCTATAGCTTTTAAAAATAATGGTGTTTTTTTGGACTTTAATGTGAGCACACACATAGACACGACTTGTATAAGTTTTTCGTTAGCTTTTTGGACTTTGTCTCAAGTCGGTCATATCATTAAAACAGGAAATCAGTTTATAAATAACGGAATTAACGGACTTTCTTTTGGGCAATCGCAAATACCATAACTAGCTACCAAACGTCGTCAATTAATGTATATGGTCATTTGTCGTTTACTAAAGGATGTGAATACTTGCAAAATAACATATTGAAAGCCTAAGTGTTAAGAATCGTCAAACTCTGTTCAAAAGCTTAATAAAAATGTAGCGCAAGCGTACTTTGGCGCGACAATGCTTAAATACCTTTGCAGAGCTCTGCATAAGCCGTCCGATTTTTTACATTTTTTATACGTGAATTTTGAACCGATCGATCATATGACAGCTATATGATATAGTAGTCGGATTTGTACCAAATTTGGTCAGGCCGTTTAAAACTTTACCAAATACACAATCAGTGAGTTTAGTTGAAAATCTGAAGAAACACACAAAATGTTGATTCCGAACCGATCGTTCCTATGGCTGTTATATGCTATAGTGATTCGATCCGGCAACTTCGGACATATGTACTGCGTGCAGCAAAACGACGGACCTGTACCAAGTTTTGTCAACATAGCTTAAAAACTGAGAGACTAGTTTGCATGGAAACCGACAGACAGACAGACGGACACGACTATATCGACTCAGCTCGTCGCCCTGATTAAGAATATATATACTTTATGGGGTAATTGAGGCCTTCTTTAATGCATTAAAAACTTCGTAACAAAATTATAATACCTACTGCAAGGGTAAAAAAATATAACGCTATAACGCTAGGTAAATAATCTTTAAATGGGAATTTTTTTCGACCCTGTACTTTAAAAATGTGCGTAACAGGCAGAAGGAGGCGTGGCAGACCCCATAATTACTATTTTTTTTATTTCAGCATTAACAGCCGAGTCGATATAGTCATGTACGTTTGTCTATCTGTCCCTTTTTAAGGTATCAAGTTTATTTTAAAGTTTTGCTACGCTTCCTTCCGCCCCCGTAATCCGAAAATCAAAATCTCGAGATGCAACTACTACAGCACCATTAATGCCAGCGCCATGATTTTGGTACATATAATACATACAATGGACCAAACCTATCCTGAATGAATTTCATTTAAATCGGATGATAAACGCGGAAGTTATTCAACTAATAATTTTACGGCAAAAGGAACAAAAAGAGACGCACGCTTTGCACTCAAAAAGTACAGCGGGTCCTACTGTCGAGCTTGTTCAACCGTAGCTTAATGCATTTTTTAAAGTATTGTAATATTTTATGATAACACAAGGCATTTTGGATCCTCAGACTGGTTGAACTCTTATGTTTATGTGCATTTAGTATTTTACTTTTAAAGTACGTCTTTATTCTGCAGATTAATTAGGAAAAACAATTTTTAGAATATAATGAAAGCTTCTTCTGAACTTACAAAACGAACGACGCTACTCCACAACTTTTTCTTCACAAATATATATACATAGTACATAGATCAGACTCTAGTTTAACTCAAGATATTACCACTACCCAATAAACATATATTAATTGGTAAGTGAATTAATTTAACGTTAACAAGGAGGGCAACATCATTTGTGAGCAGCTTGGTACAGGTCCGCCATTTTCTGTACGTAGTACATATGTCAGAACCACCCGAAACGAATTACTATGCCACAATTTTTATCACAATTAATCAGTGAATAGAGCGCAAGCTAACTTTAGCTCGCCAAATTTTGTATACCCTTGCACTGCCCTGTATAAGCCGTCCGATGTTTTACAAAATTTGTTACATGTTGATTTCGAACCGATCGTTTATATGACAGCTACATGATATAGTAATCCCATTTGCACCAAATTTGCTAGGCTGTGTGAAACTATACCAAATACACAATCTGTGATCAAGAAAAGATCAAGAATATATATACTCTTTGGGGTCTGTGAAGCCTCTTTCAATGCGTTACAGTCTTCGTGACACAATTATAATACCATCTGCAAGGGTAAACAATTCGTACTATTGTTAAGAAATCGGAATTTATTTTATTTTTGATAACAGGAAACTGAAAGTGCAAGAGCGGGAATTAAAGTTTTTTATTTGTAACTGCTTGGACGTTGAGAAAGATATTATACATTACAATATACATACATTAATAAAAATATATCATTCAGTCGGGAGAGACCGACAGTATAAAACCTCGTGGTAGTAGAGAACGCCACCCAAATTTGCTTCTAATTAAATTTATGTTTTGTATTTGTGTAGTCATTTATGTATTTAAAAGTCGTAGCAACAATGAGCACGTTATTTTTAAACTAACTAAAAACAAATTTCAAATGTATAAAAAAAATTTTAAAATAAAAAAGTGAAGAATTTAAGCGCGCTATTACTGGAATTCGAACCACGATCTCCCGTCTGCCTACTCGGCACCACTACCACCTACACCATCCCACTTCTTGTATAAATTAATATGCATTTATGAAAATCCAAACAGAGATAACTTGAAAGAGAGAGGGAATGAATTAAAGAATTAAATAATTGCGTATATCTTCCGCGTTTATTTTCCGAACTTGATCAAATTTTCACGATGCATCCCAATTCATTCAAGTATTGTTCATGTTGAAGCTCAAATCTCCAGCTTGACAATTGTCAGTGTTATAGTTTTTCTCATATTGTTGGTGAAGGCGTCCAAAATTTCAAATAAACTTGATCTGTGTGCAAGTATAAGAAGTCTTCTTACCATATTTGGTGTTCCTAGGTCTTACAATCTCTGAGATCCTTTCGTTCATACGGACGGACGACTTAGCTTGTCGCCCTAATCAAGAATATATATAGTTTATGGGGTCTGCTACGCTTTCTTCTGCCTGTTACATACTTTTTTTAACAAACTTATATATTGTTGTATATTCCACAGGGTATAAAAATCAGTAAGTAAAATGGGCTCGAGCTCTGTCAAACAATAAGCCGATTCAGAAAAAATTACTGAATTGACAATACAACCACTTCATGCTAAACAAGTTTTCAGCGAACCCACAAATAAAAAAAAAAAGTAAGGAGGAAATTATAAACCCCAAAAAGGCTGCAAATATACGCAAGCGTGGAAGCAACAGAATGTCCAAATGAATATGGAACAAAAGCAATTCGAAAATGAAAGGATTTTATTTTTCTTTTCTTAAAAAAAAACATCGAGATGATATGGGATATTGTAAGGGCAGTTTATATATGCAGCTAAATTACACAACTTCCTTTGCAAACGTACAGTGACTACCGTATTGCCCAACTGGCGAATTGCCAAACTTACTAAATTAAATTATATATGTATGTTTACAAAAATCTGCATACAACGCAGTCATAATTAAATTTTTATTGTCAGGTCAAATGAAAATTACCCACGCTTTCTAAGCTGACTCTTCTACTCGTTATACTTCCAACTCTTTGTAGTCGTCGCCCATTTAAGTTGCCTCGACACGAATAAAGGGAAACACTTTGAAAAACAAACAACATTTAACTGGGAGAGCTGTAAAAAATAAAAGAAAACGCTAGTCAGAGCGTTGCTTGACTACGATACCCTCATTGTTTTAAAAATTTTTAAATTTATATATATATATATATATATATATATATATATATATATATATATATATATATATATATATATATATATATATATATATATATATATATATATATATATATATATATATATATATATTGCCGATTGAAAAATCGGCCCTTAGACTTATAGAATATTATTCTATAAGTCTATGGGCCGATTTTTCAATAGCCCAATAAGCCTTATGCTTTGGATAAACTGACATATAAGGTCAATATCGATTTTTCAATAAGGCAATAACACCTTGTGACACATAACTGCTATAGGGTACTTGATCTGACATATAAGCACTTTGTGACACATATATGAAAACAGCTGAGTGTGCAGTGCGTTTTCTGCCAGTTCTACTCGAAAGCTCCACTGCCAACTTCTCCCATCCTAAGTCCTTCTGCTTCCAAGTCACTGCATCAGCCTTTTTAGACCCAGTACTTTAAAAAGTACAAATGGGTCTATTACGTTTGTGCAAATGTGCGTAACAGGCAGAAGGAGGCGTGGCAGACCCCATAAAGTATATATATTCTTGATCAGCATCAAAAGCCGAGTCGATATAGCCATGTCCGTCTGTCTGTCTGTCCGTCTGTCCCTTTTTTGGGTAACTAGATCTCAGAGACTATAAGAGCTAGAGACACCAAATTTGGCATGTATGTACATCTATATCTTGCATTGAACGAGTTTGCTTTAGATTTTTGCCACGCCCCCTCCGCCCCCGCAAATTAAAATACAAAATTTCCAAGTCGAATTACAAGAGCACCTTTAAAGCTAGCACCTTGATTTTAAGTACGTATAATACAGACTATGGTCCGAACGTATCCAGCAAATTTCGTCCAAATCGGATGATAAACGCGGAAGTTATTCAACTAACAATGTTAAGGGCAAAATCAATCTCTGAAGTGGCGCCATCTATGGAAATTTTTTGAAACTGAAACAATCTGTAGTAATCGCATTACACTCAAAAAGTACTGGGTCTCCTACTGTCGAGCTTGCTCCACCGTAGCTTAATGCATTTTTATTTTTCAGCACATGCTGGCTTGCTATTACTAGAGCAATAAGCTGCAATTCTTCGTCAGCAGTCAATTTTTTGCAACGTGCAGGCTTACTCATTTTGGTAAAAATTGGAAAATTACAGTTAAATTATTTGATGTTGCCACCCGTCATCAATAATCAGCTGTTTTGTTCAAAATGATGCTACTTTTTTGTCCATATTTGCCATTCACAATTCAAAGTGACGCATAAGTTTATGTGTAGATTGAAAAATTGAAAAATTGAAATTTCTTATGTGCCACTTTATTCAATGAATAATTTTATTTGAAACATAGCTATGTATCACTTGAAAAATTGGCCCTAAAATAGGAAGCATTTAAAGTTATTAGCAATAGTAAAAATTTAATATATTAAATATATAATTAATGCTTTATAAATATATATGTATAAATATAATAATTTATATTTTATTTTAAATATATTCATATTTAATTTAATTATTTTGTTTAATCAAATGGAGTAGCGCAATAATATAAAAGTAAATTTATTGTAGCGGTAGGAATTTATGATATTAATAAATTTAATTTAATATGAAGTTGCGTGACGATCAGTAAAATAAATAGATTAAATTAATAAATTAAATATTATTTATACTACTTTGTATTCAAATATGTATATTCACAAAATTAAATTGCCTTGTAGTTTTTTAACAATTTTCAAATGTGTGCTAAAATAATAAAAATGCATTAAGCTACGGTGGAGCAAGCTTAACAGTAAGAGACCCTGTACTTTTTTAAGTGCAAAGCGATCACTATAGATTGTTTCAATTTAAAAAAATGTCCATAGATAGTGGCGTAGTGGCGCCTACGAAAATATCAGTGATTTTGCCCGTAAAATTGTCAGTTGAATAACTTCCGCGATTATCATCCGATTTGAATGAAACTTGCTAGTTTAATTCAAGATATAGATGAACATACATGCCAAATTTTGTGTCTCTAGCTCTTATAGTCTCTGAGATCTAGGATATGAGATCGACACGGCTGTTGATTCTGATCAAGAATATATATTTTTAGGAGAACAACCACGCCTACTTCTGCCTATTACGCACTTTTGCGCAAACGTAATAGACCTTTTTGTACTTTTTTTAAGTACAGGGTCTAATAAATTTATGATGTTATAATTACCATATTCTACAATGTTATAATTCTCATTTAAACTATTAATATTGAGTGCAGACTAGTAGAAAAGCAACGGCATAAAAAAGTCACTCAGTCGGGAGGGCTCGACAGTAAAATACCCTCCGTAAGTAAAGCTTTTAGATAACTATAACATGCAAACAAAGTAAATTTTCTCATATATATGTATATACATATACTAGGGGGCTGGACCCTGCTGCTTTGCTCGCCACCCCCCGGCTCGATTCGCTCGCTGAAAGGAAGAAATGTGGAGTGGATCAGTTCCCAGAGCTACAGCAAGACCCTTTTGTCGTTTCTTAAAAAAAAGGGAAATGAAAATAACGTTTTTCCTACAATATGACTTAAAATAATAGTATTTAATATAAGCAGGGGGCAAGCGCTCTAGTGCTCGCTTCACTCGCTGACATCTCGAGGAGAAATGTAGAGTGCAAATAGGGAGAACTTATCTCATCTATAGCCGGACTTTATGTAATTTCTTAGAAGAAAGCGGAAAATGAGTTTGGTTGAGAAAGCTCAAAAAAACAACAATGCTCTTCATACAAAATTTTAATTTGCATTTAATTGTTCCTATAGTCATCCGATCTTGACCAAATTTTCACAGAATGTAACAATAAATCTGTAAGTTTGGTTGATATAGCTCAAAAAAATACAAATTATCAAAAAAAAATCTCGTCTTATTGCACGATAATAATGTCTCCACTATGTTGTGATAAGTCAGTGAATCAGTCAATAAAGACAAAGAGTTTCACATATTTAGATATGCAAACACAGTACACACAATACGCACAAAACATTAGTGTCACTTTAACGGTAGAGCAACTTCATTCCAAGTATCATTTATACCAAAACTCAAATCTCGAGATTGATAGTTGTCAGAGCTATGATTTTTTTTTTCGATTTGGGGAAATAGGGGGTCACTCATTAAAATTTGAAGTTGACGCTCGATCCGGACTTTCCTAATCATTATGCTGGGACATGGTATCCAACAATTAAAACAAACTTGTTCTGCGTGCAAATATAAGAAGCGTTCGTAAGAAATTTGGTGTCCCTTGGTCTTACCATCTCTGAGATTCTTTTGTTCGTCCAAACAGACGGACATAGGTATTACGAATATATGGGGTCTGCATTGCCTCCCCTTGCGAGCAACATACATTTTTAGACCCTGTACTTTAAAAAAGTACAAAAGGTCTATTACGTTTGTGCAAATGTGCGTAACAGGCAGAAGGAGGAGATTTTTGCAACGGCCCCCTCCGCCCCCGCAAATTAAAATACAAAATCGAATTACAAGAGCACCTTTGATGCTAGCGCCTTGATTTTTTGGTATATGTAATACAGACTATGGTCCAAACCTGTCCTGCAAATTTCGCGGAAGTTATTCAACCAACAATGTTACGGGCAAAATCTACTGATATCGTTGTAGTGGCGCCATCTATGGAAATTGTTTGATACTGAAACAATCTGTAGTGATCGCATTGCACTCAAAAAGTACTGTGTCTCCTACTGTCGAGCTTGCTCCACCGTAGCTTAATGCATTTTTATTGAACAAAATTAATATACCCCACAGGGTATAAAAACTAAGCCGGCCTCAGCAACTGATCGCGGCTATGCATCATATCATTTTTTGGACAAGCCATGGGCCATGTACGGTATGCCCCGAAAGGTTTATGACCAAGCAAAATAACCAAACAAAAACTGTACGCTTCTGCATAAGTTATCATACTTCAGACTCTGGGCTTATGTTGTAGTTCGGCTTGTTTTATTTTCATGTTTGGGGCTATTCTGGCGTCATTTTTTTTTAACTTTGTAGAGGGTACTAATTTGGTCACGAAGTTTGTAACGCATTTAAGGAGGCGTCACAGACATCAGAATGACGAGCTGAGTCGATATAGTCATGTCCGTCTGTCTGCTTTTATGCAAATTAGTCTCTCAGTTTTAAAGCTATCTCGACGAAGCTTGGAAAAGGTCCATATGTCTGAACTCGGATCGGATCTTTATATCATATACTTGCCATAGGAACGATTGGTTTGAAATTGCAGTGTATGTCTGACCAAATTTGGGGTACTTAGCTGCCTTACTTAGCTCACACAAACTTCTTATTCAAGACTGGAAAAAAAACTGATCAATAAAATTAATTTAGAAACGACCAATTTATTCGATACTAGGCGGCTTTGTCGTCTACTCGCTACTTACAAACCCCCGCCCTCTACGCTCGTGGAGTGAAAATGAGGAACACTTCTCACAACTATAGCCGGACAGCTGGCTCGGTGTCGTCGTAATTAGACCCGCTATCTGCATTCTGTACGCGTCTTTAAAAGAGCTTAACGAAAGTCGATCTCACGTTTCGCATTCGGTTTTGCTTTTTAAAGAATGATGGCTTTTGAATTGGTCTGGTCAGGTCAGTTCGGACCTAGTTTGATATTTGTACACAGTGGCCGGTCACTTGTCGATCACATTCAGCTAGAAGCAACCGGAGACGGAGATAAAGATGGAGCCGTTGTCGGCTATGTCAAGGAAAGAAGCAAAAAAAAAAAGAAGTAAATTTCACCACTTTCATTCTTGGCTGTCACTTTGTATTTTATTGCCTGCTTTTCATTGTCACCATCATCTGCACATTGTCTTCTGTCTGTCCTTTTGTTTAATTAGCAATGCGACTCTGGGAAGTGGCACAGGTTGAACTTGTTGCCACATTCATCTATCTGTCTCTCACACAATCTCTCTCTGTCTACTCTCTCGCTCACTACCATTGTTGGAATCTGCGTCTTTTTATATATTAAGTTTGTTAAAAAAAGAGTATGTAACAGGCAGAAGAAAGCGTGGCAGATCCCATAAAGTATATATATTCTTGATCAGGGCGACAAGCTAATCGATATAGCCATGTCCGTCTGTCTGTCTGTCCGTGTAAGTAACAAGATCTCAGAGATGGTAAGACCTAAAAGCACCAAATTTGGTATGAAAACTTCTTATACTTGCACGCAGATCAATTTTATTTCTAATTTTGGATGCCACGCCCCTTTCACCCACAAAGTAAAAAAAAGGATAGCACTGGCAATTAACAAGCTAGAGATTTGAGCTTCGGCACGAACAATACTTGAATAAATATGGATGCATTGTGAAAATTTGATCAATATCGGATAATAAAGACGGAAGATATCCGCAATTATTTAATTTAATGTGTTGTTGTTGTTGTTGTTGTGAGTTTTCTCTTTCAAGTTATCAATTCGTAGAGGTGCCACATAGTCAGACGGGAGATGTGGGTTCGAGTCCCAGTAAAAACATGCTTAAATTCTTTAATTTTTTTTTTTAATTTTTTTTATACATTTAAAAATTGTTTTTTAAGTTTTTATTTAGTTATTTTGAAAATAACGTGTACATTGTTGCTTAGACTTTTAAATACAAAACAGACAGCACAAATACGAAACACAAATATAATTAATAGAAAACTTGAGTGGCGTTCTCTACTACCTCAGGGTATTCTACTGTCGGACTCTCCAGACTGAATGATATATTTTAGCCCTGGATCTTTCAGCAGTTTCCGCTTTGGAATTGGTTTGTTTACCAATATTTTTTAGCATAGTATCACGATTTTAAATTTCTATTTATATGTTTTAAGTATTTGGTTGCATTTATGGCACGACATTGCGCTTAAGCACTACATCGAAAATCGTGCCACGAACGGCCACCTGACGAGAATGTATGTGATTGTGCGGAATGTAAAACAGTTCAAACACTTTTAGATAAAAATATATAGCGCAAGCTAACTTTGGCGCGCTAAAGTTTGAATACCCTTGCAGAACTCTGCTAGATGTTGTTTTTCAACCGATCGTTCATATGACAGCTATATGATATAGTAATCCGATTTGCACCGAACTTGATCAGGCTGTTTGGAACTATTGTTTGTTTGGTTAAGATAAGAAACAAAAAAGTTTACTAAATGTTGATTTTGAACCGATCGTTCCTTTGGCAGCTAAATGATATAGTGATCCGATTAGAACCAAGTTTGGTAAGAGTGTATGAAACTATACCAAATACACAATCTGTGAGTTTGGTTAAGATATCTCAAGAACCAAAAAAGTTTTTCATACTAAATGTTGATTCCGAACCGATCGTTCCTATGGCAGCTATATGATATAGTGATCCGATCCGGCCGGTCCCGATATATGTACTGCGTACAGCAAAAAGATGGACCTGTACCAAGTTTCATTACAATAGCTTCAAAACTGACAGACCAGACATAGAAACAGACGGACAGACAGACAGACGGACATGGCTATATCGACTCAGCTCGTGGCCCTGATCAAGAATATTTATACTTTATGGGGTCTGTGAGGCCTCCTTCGACCCACCAGCCAACAGCTTGCTACGCAATGGAGTAAAAACTAGGTCAGGCAATTGTCCAATGGATTGGACATTGCAATGTCTGCTTATTGATAGGCATTATCTTACTTTATATGGTACTGCGCGTGATCGTATTGCTGTTCATTATAATTTATGCCGTTTATGATGGCACATTATCACTATCTGGAAGGGCCAAAAATTTGAAATCCCGTCCCAAAAAAAAAAACCCCAAATTGTTCCCTATTTCTGCAGTCAGGGCCAATTTTTCTACAGAAACTTTATTGGTTTGCCGAGTTTTTGATTATTATTTTGTAATTATAGTCGGAGTTATGTTTTCCGTTGCCGGAGCTTTATTATTGTCTTTCTATTAAAGCACCATTTCCTCACTTCCTATCAAATTCTCAGATGGCATTCACATGGACGAGACCCTAGTGGCACAGTTCACTTATCGAGTGAAATAAAAACCAGACAGTTCGAGCTTTGCCACAGAAAACTTTAGCAACCTACTATCTACATATCCGTCTGTGACTGTTTAATCCAAGTAAGTATATTTCTTTGACCAGAAGTTGTTTCAGTTTTTTGCCTAGACATTAGCCTTGTATTCTTATATTTAATATGAGTTGCAATTCTCCATTTTAATCTATTAAGTGACATTTCGAACAAACAAAATCGAAACATTTGCCGTCTATTTGTCTGATCTATATTCAGTAGCCAAAAGACTTGACCTTGGGCTGAAGCGAAAAATTGTATTACGTTCAACATTTTCGTTGCTGCTTCCGCAAACGTTAGGAGATACAAATATGTGTCCTGATACTCGAGCACTTCACATATTCTAGCACCCATATGCCCAAATCAGCAATATCAACTGAGACATCCGCTGATTGAGTTCCAGTCAACAATAAAACTGTTCTACAATAACCAGACGCTGGACTTGTATCTCTACATTATTACACTAGTATTACACTAGTTTACAGCTAAAATGCAAAGTGAATCAAAGCATTTTTATCCCCTAGGGGTATATTAAGTTTGTTAAAAAAAAGTGTGTAACAAGCAGAGGGAGGCGTGGCAGACCCCATAAAGTATATATATTCTCTATCAGAGCGACAATCTGAATCGATATAGCTATGTCCGTCTGTCTGTCCGTGTGAACAACGAGATCTCAGAGATGGTAAGAACTAGAAGCACCAAATTTGGTATGAAGACTACTCATACTTTATTTTAAATACTAATATTTTAAATTTTGGATGCCACGTCCTCTTCGCCCATTTTGTATATTATCAAGCTAGAGACATGAGCTTAGCCGGAACAATACTTGAATGCATAAGGATGCATTGTGAAAATTTGACCAAGATCGGATAATAAACATAGAAGATATCCGCAATTATTTAATTCTTTAATTTCATGTGTTGTTATTGTGAGTTTTCGCTCTTTCACTTTCTCTCTTTCAAGTTATCAAGTGCTAGAGGTGGAGCCATGTAGTCAAACGGTAAACCTGGGTTCGAATCCCAGTAAAAGCATGCTTATATTTTTTTTTTAATTTTTGTTTTACATTTTAAAATTATGCCTGAACATTACCTGCAATTTTATAAAATTATAGAAATTTTATAATATTATAGAAATATAATTAAGTTATTAAAATAGATAGAATAGTTCTCATCCAGTTTTTCTTATGAATGGGGGCTACCTCTAAAGTGAAGTACAACGGTTTCATTCGCATTTAATTTTTTGTTAATGTATGTATGTACACTTAACGTAATTCTACCTTCACCTTTATTTGGCGTACTTCTACTTATATACTGTACACATATTTGCACTTATGTACGGTCTCGACTCGAAAGAAAAGGAGACACTAAACTTTGTATGCAAGACAAGGAGGAGCAAAACAGAGCAAATCAAAAGGACACGAATTCCATGAATGAATAGCTTTCAAAAGATGCCGACAACGAAAGGGCAACAGAACAAACTCCAAGCTCGGCAGGGATTAAAAGTCCGTTTGTACCATCTCTTAGAGGTTAAGCTTTAACTTCATTTATAACCAAATTCTTTTTTGAGCTTAACATAAGTATCTCACTTATCTTCCCCAGCTCCGATAACAGCAATCGCAAAAGATGTGAAACACGGCTGATGTGCAACTGTAATACAGTTCAGAGCCCCTTAATATGCTTTACTAGCCTAGTCTTAAATGTTTTTTTTAATCCGCTTTATCGATTCTTTCAGTTTCTTTTGAGCCCGCTCTTTCCCAGTTTGCTTAAATATTCACCTCGACGACCCTTCCAACATTGTTTCTCTTGCCAGTTTCTTTTGTTGTTGTTGTTTTGGTAGCTGAGTTGCGCATGGCGCATGTACCGCCCGTCGCCGTTTTTCTGGAAACTGGTTTTAACAGTTTTCTTGACGTCGCGACGTTACTTTTGCTGCATATACTATTTATACACACACTAGCACCATGGTGATTGTTGTTGAATTCACTACATCACAACAACAACAACAATGTTGTTCTTATTTCCTACATAAAACAAGAACAACTTTTGTAAAAAGTTGATAGTGTTTTTGATACTTTATTTTCTGTTTCCCAATTCTCTGGCTTATGTTTTCTTATTAGTAGAAATAATTATTTACTTTTTTCTCAGGAATTGTTTTTTAACGTAACCAATTTTAATTATTCTGCCGACCTGCAGAAAAAAAGTTTTAATATTTTACGCACCTTTTGAAAGCCTTGCATAAGGTTAAAAGCTTTGCTGGTTTCGTTCTATATAATTCTGTTTTTTTTTATTTGTACACAGAGTGATTTCACTTTTTATTGAAATTTTTTCTAGATCTATTAGTAGTTGTTTTATTTTATTTTTATTATTATTTTTAAATATGCCTTATTTGCAATTATTTATGCCTTTCTTGCCAATTAATTTCCGAATCGCATTCAAAACTAAATTTCACTTTGTTGATTATTTATGTGCGATTTGCTCTTTGGTTTGGTTGGTTTTGATTTGCATTTCACAAGTTTCTAAAATCGAACTAGGTAACGTCTTCCAAAACACAAACGCGGTATCTAGTGCCTCAGACTCCGACGTTAACATCTTAAGACAACATTCTGCGATTTGCAACCAACCATGCCAGCAGTCGTTGAAGAACTGAACCGAACTCTCAATGTTGAGAAAACCAACTACAAAAGAGTGACCAAGAAAAAAAACTCACCAAGCCAAACAAACAGGTCTTCGTTATTATCTCTATCAGTGATGTCAACTATTTTCCGGTAAAATAGGACAAAACGACCAAAGAAAACAGGGAATAAATTCTGAAAAAATAAAAAATAGGACAGAAAATAAAACAACAAATTTTTTTATTTAATTTAACAGTATGAATGCATCCTCTATTATTTTCCCTTCTGACTTTTCTTTTAAGTTATATGTCGCTATGGCTCCAATAAGCTTTAGGTATTTGCCATGTAATTTATATACCTGGCAACAAGATTTGTGCCGATGCAATCTGAATTTTTCGAAGACTAAATATAAAAGTGCGCATTGTTAAAATAATTTCTTATATACGTTAAAATAATTGTCGAAAAAGCATTTATAGTCTCTATTTCTAGACGGTTCCTAGTCAGTTAGGTTTTATCAAACTTACTTGGCTAAGAGCCCTCTGACCTTGGCATTGAAAGAAGATCGAAAATCAATAGTTCTGAAAAAGGGTTTTTGCCTTCAGTGTCGTTTTATTTTCTTCTGACCAAAACTTTAACTTTAACATTTTCAACAGTCTCCAATTTTAAAAGGTGACTGTTGGCATGTTTGGAAACTATTTTTGTTCTTTTATCATGACCAATTTCGAAAGGTTCAAAAATTGAATAAAGGATGATTAAGAATTTTCTTGAAAGAAACAATTAAATATAGGACATCTCTATCCGAAAAAAGGCCAAGTTGGCATCACTGATCACTGTGGATCAATCGCAGTGGTGTCACTTCCGTTTATTCCCGTTAGATTTGTCGTTTTTTAAAGTGCGATTGCGGGCAACGGAAATTCTAGATATTTTTAAGTTGCCGGACAATTTTAGAATATTGAAAGTGATTGATGCTTTTTCTATTGAAAATATTTTGAAAATAAAAAATCGGCATATGTACAATTACATTGCCCTGATACAATGGGAAAATGTCGATCACACTGAAAAGTTCTGGAATGAAGTTCTAAAATACCGCGACTCTGGCCGAAACTGCCGTTTTTATACCCCGGGGGTATATTAAGTTTGTTAAAAAAGTATGTAACAGGCAGAAGGAGGCGTGGCAAACCACATAAAGTATATATATTCTTGAGCAGGGCGAGAAGCTGAATCGATATAGCCATGTCCGTCTGTCTATCCGTATGAACAACGAGATCTCAGGGATGGTAAGACCTAAAACCACCAAGTTTGACTTGAAGACATCTTATATTTGCACGCAGATTAAGTTAATTTCAAATTTTGGATACCACGCCCCCTTCGCCTATAAAGTAAAAAAAGAGGTTATCACTGGCAATTAACAAGCTAGAGCTTCGGCAGGAACAATACTTGTACTTATATGGATGCATCGTGAAAATTTGATCAAGATCGGATAATAAACACGGAAGATATCCTCAATTATTTAATTTAAAGTGTTGTTGCTGTGAGTTTTCGGCCTCTCTCCCTCTCTCTTTTCTTGTTCGTTTAGGCATACATATATACATGAATGTAAGTGTTAGAGTGAGTTTTCGCTATCTCTCCCTGTCTCTTTCAAGTAGACTTGTAGAGGTGCCACGTAGGTAGACGGGAGATCATGGTTCGAATCGCAGTAAAAGCAGGCTTAAATTATTTTATATATATATAAATATATTTTTAATTTTTGGTATACATTTAAAATTTTTTTTTATGTTTTTATTTAGTTATCTTGAAAAAACTCGTGCTCATTGTTGCTTAGACTTTTTAATACAAAACAGACAGCACAAATACAAAACAGAAATATAATTAATAGAAAATTAGAGTGGCGTTCTCTACTACCCCGCGGTATTCTTCTATCGGGCTCTTCCGACTGAATGATATATTTATGAATTGGCTTTAGCTGCTCTGCAAATGCTGACATTGCCTTAGTCGAATGCCGCCGTCGAGCAGCTTTTAGCCAACGAATATGGTAAAAACAAAAATCCGAAATAGCAAAAATAAGAAAAACAACACATTATTTTACAGAAATCATTTTTTTTCTTAACCATTTCCAAGGACTCCGATTATATTAGCTTTTTTTTGTCGATTTTTTGCTCAGACAAAAATGACACCACTGATCAAGCGCTTTCACTGTCTTTGTCTCTCTCATAGAGAAAGTAACTATACAAGAGGAGAATTGACTGGCTAACAGAATTAGCTTGTGGCTATGCCGCGTGACTAAGGATTTAACAATCCTATGTTAATAAAATTGTGCTAGCTTATACTGTGCTACACTGGGCGGCATTATTGAATTTTCGTTAAACGGAACATGCGGCAATGTAGCGCATAGGTAACCCGTGGATAGAAGAAGACATTAATGCGGCCGCATGTTTATTATGTTACTGTATTCTGCTAGTATTTTTTTAATACTGCATATTTTCGGGGTATCGGAAAGGAATCGATAGCAAACAACTGTTTTCATCGAATATCGATAAATTTTTTTATAAAATTCTAGAAAGTGTGACCAGATTCTGAGAAAACAAAAAGCAAAGCGAAGCGAATAATGTGGATGGCAACATTTTTGGTAGCTCAGAAAGTGACACGTAAAAACGGAGTATCTTCTGGGAAAATAAGGAATTTTACAGCGTTCTTTACTTCAACAGGGTACTTCATTGTCGAGCCTTTTTGACTAAAAGTTTAATTTTTTTTTTTGATTAGACCCTGTTGTTATAGAGAAGAGAATATCGAGCCCTTCCCGTGATAAAAGAAAGTATGCAAAAATCTAATTTTACAGGAGAGAGTTTTTTTTTGATTTGTTCAACAATGGCTGAATGGATTTTGCTGAATCTTTGAATATAGTCTATCTTGGTTGTAAGTGAAACAATATGAGATGTGTCGCTTAAGTTATTGTCGCTTGCACTCTGGAAGGCGCCGATAGTCTTTGACTGTTTAAATACTATATATTTTGTAAATTCATAAAATTATAAGGGGAAAACTTAATTTTCTACTTTAGTCGTCTTCATCTGTTTCATTTAACAAGCCTTTAACTGCATTTGAGGTCTTAAGACTAAGATATTCATTACGATATTGACTTGGAAAACTTTTTTTATCACAGAGATTTAAAATCAATAAAGTTACTTACAGAAATTCGTAGTTCGTAGTTAATATAAAATGTTTTTTGAAATTATTCTTGTTGATTAATCTGGAAGTCATTATTATAAATTGAAAGAAACAGTAATAATGACAGTGAAGGTGTTTAATATAACATTAATATAAGGTTGCAATATTATTGATTTTGTTGCGGCAATAGTGAGATGGAACTGCTGGTAATGCCTCTATATGATTTTTGTCTGATTTGTTGTGCGGTCCTTTTATCCTTTTAATATTAGTTTTCGTAAATTAAGTTGAAAGGGATCTCAACCTCATTTGAAAAATGTTCAGGGTTTTTAAACTCAGGGTCATTTCTCAAAATTTTATAACGTAATTGTACGCGAACTGACGACAAATTTGTTTAATTAGTTATGGGTATAAAATTTAGATGCGACAAATTAACGAAACAATAAAACAAATATATAAAGTACTTGTTTAGCAAGCCGATTGCACGGCTAAGACTTATAATGTAGATTAGGGACCGGGTGAATAAGATATGTTTTATGTAATTTATAGCAAGTCTACAAATCTGTGTAAATATATAGAATTAACCTCTTTATTATTTTTTGTACATACATGTGGGAGGTATATATCCAAATATTTGAATCAATAAGTAAATCTCGAAAAAATGTCGCTTACGTTATTTTCGCGGGAAGAGCTCGATATATTGGTGAAAGGCGAATAATAGTTGACTATGCCAAAAGTGGTGAAAAGAAAACACCACAAGCTTTGTAAGTTGTAGCGCTAGCTAAACCATTGATGAAACTATTGTTAGTCAAAACATTACAGAATGAAAACTATAAATACTATATCTGAAAAGGCTATAGTGTAGTAAGGCGTTTTTACGGACACATAGTGACTTTTTTTAGACCCAGTACTTTAAAAAAGTACAAAAGGGTCTATTACGTTTGTGCAAATGTGCGTAACAGGCAGACGGAGGCGTGGAAGCCCCCATAAAGTATATATATTCTTGATCTGCATCAACAGTGGAGTCGTTAGAGCTATGTCCTTTTTTGAGCTCCTAGATCTCAGAGACTATTAGAGCTAGAGACGCCAAATTTGACATGTATGTACATCTATAACTTGCATTAAGCGAGTTTGTTTTATATTTTAGCCACAACACCCTCCGCCCCGGGAAATTAAAATTGTGATAATGTACCTGCAAGTTTACCAAATTACCTAAAAATTGCGTGTTTTGTTTTAACCCGAAAATCAGTCAACTTTAAAGGGCTATATCTTCACAAAAACTGACACTCTTAAGGGTAAAATGTTTGAAATTGTTGAAACATTTCCTAAAAGCTGGTTTTTTTTTAAACTTCGTAGGCACACATGAAAACTTGGACTTTTGCGACGCAATTTCTTAAACGAGAGAGATTTGGACTATAATGTTTACCAGTTAGACCAATGCGCTAGCATTAAACGTTTAATTTCCGACAATTGTGTTCCGACATGAGTGGGTCGTGAGATACGCGGCAAAATTTTAAAACAAACTCGATCTGGGCAAGATATAAAAGAACCTTCAAACTAAGTTTTATGTATCCAGCTCGTATAGTCCCTGTGATTTAGGTGTTCAAAAAAGAGATAAACCGGACGGATAGACGGATTTGGCTTAATCGACCCGACTGTGGAGGCTCATCAAGAATATCTATACTTAATGGGTCTGCCACACCTCCTTCTGCTTTAGCTCACTTTTTTCACATACTTAGCATACCCCTTTGTAGTTTTTTTAAGTACATAGTCTTCAAAATAAAAAGATATCTTTTAATTGTTTGATAAAACAATGCTTAAACGAATTACATGCCAATATTTATGACTAATATTAGTATTTGTGCCTGAAAGATTCAGTTCTGACATTTTCAATTTAGTCTTATCTAGAAATGATAGTTCCCTGTCACACAAATCGCAGGTTTAAATGTTGGAAAACAGACCAGATTTCCCGATCAGTTACGACACTGAAGCTAAACCAAATAGATCGGAGAAATGCTGTATTATTTTGGAATTGGCTGGGTGTTATTTAGCACTGCTTGTAAGTCCATATGCTGAAACATAAAATTATTTACAGAAAATTAATCAAATAATGTTTTAAATAGTTAACATAATTGCGGCGAAAAATGGTGATTCAACGACAGAACCAATGACAACAACAACATCGACAACAAAATTAATAGTCCGGTTGGATACATTATCCACAAAATTAATGAGATCGCCAAAGGACACTTCGTCAACAAAATTTTCAACATCCTCGGGGGATTCACCATTTCTAGCAACATCGACAACATATCCAACTAATGGAGTATGACTTTAAATTCCACTTTGCAATATGCCGAAAGTGAATGTAAATCAATTGTATTCCTTTTTTCCAGGACAAAAACGGAAAGATCAATTTACAGATTGAGTATGTCCTCGCATCGTCTAAGTCAGGCCAATACATAGGCAATATGGAATACGATCAGCAATCAACTCTTCTACGACTGGCAGGCAGTTTGGACGCAGATTTCGTAGAGTTAAAGCATCACGCCTATGAGAAGTTTGTCAGCTATAATTCACTAAGACTAAAACTGGAGGGGGAGTTGACCGCTAGACTAGCTGTTATTGATAATTACTTCTATCATGACAACATCAGCGATGAGTGCAAAGTCTTTTATCACAAACAAATGAGGAAATTAACTCAGGCATATTACGAGCCTAATTCTTTAAAGGTTTTCAAATTGACGATCTATAGCAAAACTTGTCCCTATAAGGAACATATAGAGTCACCCCGTGAGTCAGATGAAGACTATGATTTCTGGCCCTTCTTGAGTTTACGATTGTTAAATCTTAATGGTTAAAAAAAAATTATGAACAAAAATAAAGAATTTTCAAATTTTTTCCATATTTGTTTGTTGTTGTTTAATGGTGACACTTGAGCTGTGGGAAACATAAAAAGATAACATTTTAAAGTTGACCTCCAGACTCATGCGGGGCTTAGAAACTCAATTAGTGTGGAAACATAACTCAGGCTTATCGGTGACGTGTAAGCGCTGTATAAAACCCTTGATGTCCAGAGACTATCACCAGTCAAAGTTATAAGTTAGAAGTGGAAAGTCATGTTTATACCAACCAAAGTATTGCAAATTTTGCTGCTGTTGCTGGTTAAGCACTGCATCAATGGGGAATCACAGATGCCTGTTCAGCCGTTGTTGCGACTGAACAACATAGTCACGGACAGGATCAATAACATGCTGAAGCAGCATCAAAACTTAAAAAAGCTATCTGCAAATGGAGAGCTCCCACAGCACTATCAACGCCTTACTTGGGCCGCAACATTGCCAATTGATCAGCTGGATGAAAAGATTAGAGTGTACAGCTCATTTCGCGACTACAATGAGAAGCTGCGACAAAATTTACAACAAGTACATAACGGGACAGAAAAATCAGATCATGATCTGAAACAGTATGATAAAGAGGATCTCCAGAATAATAAAGTGCAACAACGACTAGACGATAATGTACAGATATCCGATGGAGAAAGTTCTGAAATCATTCGTCAAGTAATGCCCCCCAACTCCAATGATCTCAGTGCTTTTGAAACGCGTGTGATAAATCTCCTTCAGAGACTCGGAGTTTATGACAGATTCACTGAACGCGTATTTCAAGCCATTTTTAGCAATGAGAAATTACTGAGAATGTTAAAGGAAAAGCTGAAGAAACTGGATGACAATGACAAGGAGAAAGACAAAAATCATGACTGTTGTGTGTGGGATCTTATATTTGGTTTATTCTAGCATTCAAGTTAAATATATAAATATTTCTTCAACTTATTAATTTTAATGTTTTGTTATCAATAAAATAATGTTGCAACTATACATATACTGACTCTCGGGAATAGTAAGAACCGGGGGGTATATAACGTTTGTAAAAAACAAAAAGTATGCGACAGGCAGAAGGAGGCTTGCCAGACCCCATAAAGTATATGGACACCAAATTTGGTATTCTTATATTTTCACGCAGAATAAGTTCATTTCAAGTTTTAGATGAAACGCCGCCATCGCCCACAAATGGAAAAAGCGATATAACTAAAGCAATTTGATAGCTACAATTACATTAGCTTACAGCCAAAATGCAAAGTTAATTAAAGTATTATTTTCTTATAGATTTGGCCCACTTAACACGAAAATGGCACTTAAAAAATTTCTCATAAAAGCGTTTTCGAAATATTTTTTTTTCCAATTTTCGAAGTAGCTCCTGTACTTTAAAAAAGTACAATGGGTCTAATAGACGTTGGTACAAAAATGTGCGCAGCAGACCCCATAAAGTATATATTTTCTTGATCAGGGCGACAAGCTTAGTCGATATAGCCATGTCCGTCTGTCTGTCCTTTTTTTGAGTTCCTAGATCTCAGAGACAATAAGAGCTAGAGACAGCAAATTTGGCATCTACGTTCATCTATATTTTGCATTAAACGAGTTTGATTTGGATTTTTGCATCCCCCTCCGCCCATGGAAATGGAAATACAAAATAGAAAGGCGAATTACAAGTGAACCTTTTATGCTATCGGCTGGGAACATAAAATATACACTATCCTGCAAATTTCATTCAAATCGGGTAATAAACGCGAAAGTTATTCAACCAACAATGTTACGGGCAAAATCAACTGATATCTTTGTAGTGGAATTTTTTTGAAACTGAAACAATCTGTAGTGATCGCATTGCACTCAAAAAGTACAGGGTCTCCTACTGTCGAGCTTGCTCCACCGTAGCTTAATGCAATATTTTTCATTGAAACAACCTATAGTGGCAATATGCATGTAGCTTGCCTAGGACTCCTAGGCTAGGAGTTATGAAGACGTTACTAATGGCATTGGTAAGAGTAAAAGGTCATAGAATTTTATTTCATTTCGCAGATTTATGCCTACAGAATTTAATAGAACACCAAGATCTCTTAATGAGCTCAATAGGTTTAAAGCTCATTATTGCGAACGTTTATTTTATATACAGGACCCATTTGACTTTCAAAACATATCAGAGCTTTCCCGATATACCCACTTTTTATAATTCAGCTTCGACATAAGGCTTCTTCTTCATAAAGAATGTTGCCTCAAAAAAAAAACAACTTACTTCCAGTTTGCTAATTAATTTTGTAGAATAAGTTTCTTCATGGACTAGATTTTCCATGCTTACTTTCCATTTTCATTAACGTACTTTAGCAAACAATATATCTTCTTTGGCTCCTCAGAATCTGTAAGCGCTTTTCCATTTGAAAACTTTCTTGGTCAAGTAAAAAAAATTGTGAAAAAATGCTGTAAGCTGCGGTAAAGCAAGCTCTAACCAAATGAGCTTGTTTTTGTTGGTTTCCCAATAGATAAAGCATACAACAATAAAATACGTTAAGCCTTACACACACATATTAACATACATACGCACAATCGTCTATCGGTATCTATTTCATACATGAATGCTTTCAAAACACACATGCATTGATTCACTTCTCTATTGCTCTCATTTTGCAATTGCTTCTCTTTCTTCGCTTTCTCATTCTGCCAAGTGCCAATACAAAGGCGTAGCCAGCAAATTTTAATTAGATTTTTAGAAGAATACATCCAACCGATCATTATTGGCTACGCCTCCGAAGATTTGTCAATTTTCTCACGCATCTTTGAGACTCTTTTGTTTGTCGCTAGAGTTTCGAATCCGCTGGTATGTTATGTTAATTGTAACGATAAAACGCAATTTTTATTACGAACGTATAAATTTATCGTTTAATACTTGTACACTTGCAGAGATTATTATAATTTTGTTACGCATTGAAGGAGGCCTCACAGACTCCATAAGGCATATATATTCCTGGTCAGGACGACAACTTGATGAAACTAGGTACAGGTGCGTCTTCTTGCTGCACGCAGCACATACATATGTATGTCGGAGCCGGCCGGATCGGCTCACTATATATAGCTGTCATAGGTTCGAAATCCACAATAAGTATGAAAAGGTTTTCTGTTTCGTAGATGTCTCAACATAACTTACAGATTGTGTGTTGATAAATTTGTACCTTACCAAATTTGGTTCAAATCGGACAACTATGTATATCATATTGCTGTCATAAGAACAATCGGTTCGAAATCAGGGTATCCAAACTTTGGCACGCATAAGTTAGCTTGCGTTTTAATATATTTTTGTCCACTAATAGAGAATAGTAGATAAATCGTGGAAAAGTAACAAACATTATCGCCAGATTCAAAGGAGAATCGCTTATCCCCAACAGCTCACATGACTTTATTGATGACTGACTTATTTTTGGAACAAATCAATCCTTTTTTCAATTCCTTAGGCAGGAATCTTGACCTTCTATTTGTGTTGGATGCTTCCAATACCATTGTGTCCAGGATTTACCCATTGGTAACACCAGTAGACCCTTACCATCCTCTTAACCTCTTAACATAACAATAAATTTGCAATCATTTTCCTGTAAATTTTTAGACCCTGTACTTTAAAAAAGTACAAGAGTGTCTATTAGGTTTGTGCCAACAAAAATGTGCGTAACAGGCAGAAGCTGCATCAACAGCCGAGTCGATATAGCTATATTCGTATGTCAGTCCCTTTATTTATCACGTATATCAGAGACTATAAAAGCTAGAGACACCACACAGCCATTGTCCGAGTGCACCGAAGTAAACACCCAGTAAACCCTAAACAGGTAAACATATGTAGCATCGTAATTTAGAAATTAGACTCCTCACTATCAGTTAGCTGGTTAAAACAACGAGAATAAAACACACGCATGAGACTAGGCAGTACAGCCACGCCGCCGCCAATTTTAAAAGAAACGACGAGAAATAACATCAAGTTCATCGCTGTAGAGAGAGAACACGAGAGGGAGTACAGCCACGCCGCATCTACTGTAGCATCTATTGATGTAAAAGAACCATGAACACACATCCCAAACCCTAAACCCTCTAAATGGCCAACACTTGAACCAACTGGTTTGTAAAGCCATCCTATCTCTGGTGTCTAAATGTGCTGAAAAATATAACTTATTGTACTTCTTAAGCAACCATTCAATGGATTTTTTTCTATATTCTGAGCTCTTAATAAAATATCTGTTAAGTCAATATTGTTCTAAGTGAAAAGTTGTGAATAAGCTGTGAAACTAATCACGGATGAGACAAACCGTTGTACCTTGCAGCTAAATATCACTTTCAAGACAACGTTCCCCAAAAATAGCTTATTACATCGGAAATTTAATGTACACCTAAGTCTGTTTTTACACGGTCTTTTTTTACACGGTTTTGATATAACACGGTTTGAAAATTGAATATTTTTAATTTTTTTACACGATTTTATTCCATTTAGCACGATTTGATGACATTGATGAACTGATGATTGATAAAGTTCTTAGCGAAGACGAAATATTACATTTTGTCTTTTTTTACACGGTTTTTTTTTACACGGCTTCTTCTGGAACCAATCTACCGTGTAAAAACAGACTTAGGTGTACATATCAGCATATATCAAATTGGTTGGAATTGAAGACAATCCTAATGATGATAAAGCTAAAGCGTTCCGATATGATAGGAAAAACAAATTGATAGGATTGTTGGGTCAATTGACGACCTTATGGGCCGTTAAAACGAAAAGCAGAAATAATAAGAATAGGTTTTTCTACCATTTTCTGAATATGAGCTCTACTAATGCATATATTCTTTGCAAGCGCTTCCTTGCTAAAAATACTCTGATTCGATGACCTGTATCCTTCAAGAAAAGCGTTCATTCAAAATCAGTCGTCAAGTATCAGTTAATAGGCTTTCCAACCATCGTGATATGAGCTCTTTTTCGAATTCCTTATATTTGATATAATAGTGAAAATCGATTACCAATTTGTTTAGATATGCATGTTAAGAAAAGGTTCAAACAATGCAACATATCACAATTTCAAGCATATTTTCTCAAGGTGTTATTCTTATTAAAGAGGATTAGTCAACAAAAATTATTTTTGGGAACTCTACCGCAAATAATGACATTTTGTACGACACCTCATAAAATATAAATACTTGACAATAAATATGTTTCGCACACCCCATAAAATTTTTTATGGTCAAACCGACAAGACCGTCTCTAGACGGTCCTCAGTTTTTGTCCTAGAGTCCGTTC
Source organism: Drosophila putrida (assembly GCA_037043535.1). Classification (NCBI taxonomy): domain Eukaryota; kingdom Metazoa; phylum Arthropoda; class Insecta; order Diptera; family Drosophilidae; genus Drosophila; species Drosophila putrida. Next base: position 82,158 of record JBAMBI010000287.1, read on the forward strand.
CGATCAACGAAAATTAATGAAATTCAAAACTTAAGCTTACTTGGAAAAAAATTATCAGCTTGATCGAACCTTACGTATACACATACATATGTATGTAAGAACATTAGAAAACATACACACGAACGCACAAAACATTGGCATCAAGTATGTGGATTAATTGTGTTTAAATATTATCCGATTTTCTACTAATGCCAGAAATACTCATCGTTTGGGACTTCTATCGATAGTTGATCATCTGTGAGCTTTTAAAGTCTGCATATGTTTCTGCAATTGTTGCAGAAAATTTTCACGCCGTTTTGCACGTCAGTGGGATTTTCGTAAGAAATAGTGTAAAAATTAGTTCCAAAACAGGTTTGTTGGTTTTTATTAAAGTCAAAAATATGTATTATGTAAATAATATTTGTTTGTGGCCTGTGCTTATCCCATTCAGTCATACTTTGATATAAACCTGATATATAATCTAACCTTTTCAGACCTGATTTCAGTGGAATTCCACTAAAGGGATTCAACCGGACTCAAGCTAAGTCCAATATTTTAATAGGTAAAGGTTAGTTACGCGGACGAAATGTCCAAGATTAATGAATTTTTTTCCGAATAGACCCCGATTTATGATCAATTTAGGTGAAAAACTTATGTTTCGATCTCTTCTAGTTTTTTTTAACTTAATTTTAAAGTCAGCCTTTCCTTTTGACGCTCTATAGCTCACTCCAGCCGTACCAGATATTACAAATTTTTCTGTAATTGGCCCTGGCCGGACTGAGACGCCGACCCCGGCTGGAATAACTTCCTTACAATATGTTTTCTTAAAGAAAATAGTTCTCAAAATATTAAAAATAGAAAAATAAAACATACAAAATTCACTAAACAAAAAAATAAATCAAATATGGGCTGTCAATTAATTCTATGCAAATTGCAACCAACTTTTCTTTAAAATGGCCTTAGCTTTTTAACAAAATGTCATAATTGGCTAATGATTTGTACAAATTATAAAGCAGCCAGGTTCGACACAACAGCGATTTGTGCTTGGGATCATTATCAAACCTTTCGGGGTGCATAATGATAGTACATAAGTACATCATGATCTTGGCCTCGTCACAAAAATGGCGTTATTCAAGTACACAGGAGCATTGCTTGCATTAAGTTCTGAGAACTTCAAGCGCCTCTCAGTATTCACCTTTTCTTCCCTTCCACATATGATAAGTACTTGTGACGATTAAGTGATTTTCTCGCAGTCTCATGACTCACGATCTTCTTGCAGTCAAAATATAAAAATAGAGAACTGTAACAAAGTCAAAACGGCGCTTGACAACAACAACAAGACTGCAGACTATGAACCACAACTGAAACTTTTTAATAAATTTTATTTTTCCATATATCTTTATTTATGTAATTTATAAAATAGATAAAAATCCGCTTTTCCCCTTTCCTACCATTCAATACAGTGATCCTCATTTACAATATTTTTCAATGCTATTATTTCTTTTTTAGACCCTGTACTTTGAAAAAGTACAAAAGGGTCTATTACGTTTGTGAAAATGTTCGTAACAGGCAAAAGGAGGCGTGGCAGACCCCATAAAGTATATTGCTAACTAACTTGCACTGTGACCGGTTGTGTTTTGTTTATGCTATGTGAAATTTTTGTGTTTTATGCGTTTTTAGACCCTGTACTTTAAAAAAGTACAAATGGGTCTATTACGTTTGTGCAAATGTGCGTAACAGGCAGAAGGAGGCGTGGCAGACCCCATAAAGTGTATATATTCTTGATCAGCATCAACAGCCGAGTCGATATAGCCATGTCCGTCTGTCCGTCTGTCTGTCTGTCTGTCTGTCCCTTTTTTGAGTAACTAGATCTCAGAGACTATAAGAGCTAGAGGCACCAAATTTGGCATGGAGGTGCATCTATATCTTGCATAGAACGAGTTTGTTTTATATTTTTGCCACGCCCCTCTCCGCCCCCGAAAATTACAATACAAAATTTTTAAGTCGAATTACAAGAGCACCTTTGATGCTAGCGCCTTGATTTTTAGTATGTATTATACAGACTATGGTCTTAACCTATCCTGCAAATTTCATTCAAATCGGATGATAAACGCGGAAGTTATTCAACTAACAAAGTTACGGACAAAATCAACTGAGTGGCGCCATCTATGTGAATTTTTTGAAACCGAAACAATTTGTAGTGATCGCTTTGCACTCAAAAGTACAGGGTCTCTTACTGTCGAGCTTGCTCCACCGTAACTTAATGCATTTTTAATTGGTAAATTTAACATTTATAATTCTGTTTGGTGCTCTCGTAGATTGCTGAAATGTTTGTGCCGTGTTTTGTTTGTTAACAATCGTCAAATTGCTTAAAAGTTACAAAGAATATTCGCGGTTTAGCTGCTGTGATATTGCGTAGTTGTTTTTAACTTCTTGCACTCTCTCGCTTGTGTCTCTTGTGCACTTACATTGTAATAACAGTTCCCTTGTTGTTGTTGTGTAAGTTTCGTACGCTCTCATTCCCGTACTAACGCTCTTGTAGTTTGCTGCGGAGATGCAGTATAATGCCCTTAAGGTATTGGACGTATCTCCAAAGCCTTCGTTAACACCCCATAAAGCTGACTCTCCTCTATCTCCTTCTAGCACCTTCTGTTACACTCCTATTAAAGATCCTAATGTTTTAATAGCGAGCTCTTCCTCTTTTCCAACTATTGTAGTTAATGATGATAATGCCGGTCCATCATCAAACATTAACCCACTGCCTGCGCCATCTTTGCCTGTACCTATTACTAATCCTCTTGTACCTGTTCCCTTAAGGAAACAAATATTTATCTCTAGGTTGCATCCGGATACTTCGATAGTTGACGTGAAAGCGTATGTTCAGTCGAAGATCCCTAATGCTCCTATAGCTATAGACAAGTTCAAATTTTAATATACAAGAGACATTTCGTCATTTAAATTGAACGTGCCGCGGGAATTATTTACAACTATTTGTTGTAATAAATTCTGGCCTAATGACTTGATTATAAAGGAGTTTACTTCTCACAAAAGAAGTAAACCTAATGTCTTGCTGCCTGTGAACTTATCTACAGTTAATCCAACTAACCTTTCAAAAAACTAAATTTACCGTTCCTGCTAGCGTATCAAAATGTTAGAGGCCTTAGATCTAAATTAACTAATCTATATGTAAATAGTATCTCATTTGATTATAAAATTCTTGCCTTTACTGAAACTTGTTTAACGCCTGAAATATCTAATTTATCTTTATTCACTAACACGTACACCACTTACAGATGTCACGAGTGGTTGGAGGCGTATTAATCGCAGTTGATTCTGATTTTTCTTTTTTGTTGCTTGTCTAATATTGAGTTTGTTGCCACCAAATTAACTGTTTGTCAAACTTCTGTTTATATAACCTGCTCCTATATCCCTCCACAGTTAAACACAAGTAAACAATATTCGTAATTCTAACATCCGTCTTCTGGACCTAATATTTGTATCTGATCATTTAGTTACTAACGTGAGTAGAATAGATCCGCTTGTACTCCCCGAAATTCTTATCACCCTACGTTAGACTTAACTCTTGATTTTTCGGTTGTTGAGCAAACTGTTCTCCCTAAAGTTGCGTCTAAGTCGTTTTAGAAATGCCGATTTTCACAAATTAAATAATCTCATTATAAGTCATGACTGGTCCCAGTTTTTTGTGATCAATGATTTAGAATCTGCTCTGTGCTTTTTTAATAACACATTGAACCGCTTTTTGGTCAATGCGTTTCTCGAAGGCACACTGTGAGGTCAAACAAGCCCCCATGGTTTACCCGCGAACTATCTTGTCTAAAAAATTTAAAATCGCGCTATTTTAAAAAGTATAAACGTACAGGGAACAGTGTCGATTATTCACGGTATTCTATTACTAAATGTTATTTTAACTCACCAAACCTGCAACTTTAAAACAATTATTTGAGTCGTTGCCGGCTTCAGTTTGCTCAGGATCCTAAACGATTCTATAATTTTGTAAATTCTAAACGAAAATCATCTTTATTACCTCATTCTGTTTCTTATAAAAATACGACGGCAAATAATGATCAGGCTGCAGCCGATTTATTTGCAGAATTTTTTCAAACGACTTACTCTGTTAGTAGCTTCTCTTCTAGATACCTATAGTTTGCAAAAATCTAATTTTATTCCTGAGCTGAGTCTTTATATCTACTATTACATAGACTATTTACTTTTTGTAGTTCTATTGATTCACCAACATGGTTTTGTGAAGCATAGGTCTACAACCACAAACCTGCTAGAATTTTCTTCTTTAGTGATCAAGGGTTTTCAAAATAAAATGCTGACTGATGTTGTTGAACTTAATTGGCTTTCCATATTAACTTCTTATATGTTTATCCGATTACCTTACTAACAGAACGCAAAAAGTTGTCTTCAAGTCTGCCATTTCGAGGCCCGTCTTGGTAACATCTGGTGTTCCTCAGGGTAGTCATCTTGGCCCTCTTCTATTTAACCTCTTTATTAAAGATTTTCCTTCTGTTATTCTACACTCTAACATTTTAATGTATGATGATGATGTTGTGTCTGTCATTTAAGAACTGTTCTTACTCTGATTTACTGCAAGCAGATCTTGTTAGCTTTTATAAATGGTGCAAAGTTAATTTACTAAATCTCAATTGTCCTAAATGCAAGGTTATGACTTTTTATAGACACTTGCCTCACATAATCAGTTATACTGATGTTGGTATTCTCCTTGACCATAAACTGAAGTTTAATAAACATGTTGCTTTATCAGTCACTAAGGCGACTCAAGTTCTTGGGTTCATCAAAAGATGGGCAAAAGAATTTGATGACCCTTATACGAAAAAATTACTTTATGTATCTCTGGTTCGTCCGATCTTGGAATATGGTTCATGTGTTTGGTCTCCACAATACTCTAACCACCAGCATCGTATTGAATCAGTTCAAAAAAAATTATTATTATTTGCTAGGTATCAGGCTCTAGTTTACCCCCGTAAACTAGTAGACTTCTATTGATTAATCTACCATCTTTAACTAACCGTCGTATTATGCTTGGCGTCATGTTTATGATTAATTAGTAACTGGTGAATTTGATTCCTCATATTTATTGAGTCAAATTAATTTCTCAGTTCCATCCAGACATACCCGTAATTTTGTACTAATCTCCTTTAATCTTTGTACTAATAAATATAATATTCCCTGCATGAACCTTTCAGTGCTCTGTACGGATTATAATAAACTTTACTATGTCTTCAATGCAGAGGCCTCAACCTTTACTATTAAACAAATCTATCTTTTTCTTTTTGGCCCATAATAACTAACACTAACATTATATCAGACCTGATTGGGTTTTTCTTGGGTTTTCCTCAATCCTTGCAACAAATGTTGGGTCCGAGTAATTGATCTTCATTTGAACTTGCCCAAAATATATATATATATATATATATATATATATATATATATATATATATATATATATATATATATATATATATATATATATATATATTATTATACATAATAACTTTTTCTTTTTTATTTTATTATTGCTTATATATAATTTTAATGTAACTCGTATGTCGATTGCTCTTAGTCAACATTAAATAAAAAAAAAATAATAAAAAAAAATAAATCAGGGCGACAAGCTGAGTCGATATAGTCATGTCCGTCTGTCCGTTCATATAAACTAAAGGAGCTCAGAGATGGTAAGACCTCGAAGCACCAAATTTGGTGTGAAGACTTCTTATGTTTGCATGCAGATCAAGGTTATTTCAAATGTTTTGGCCCTCTCTCCCTCTCTCTTTCAAGTAGAGTGGTAGAGGTGCCACGTAGGCAGACTTGATATCGTGGTTCGAGTCCCAGCATGCTTTAATTTAAAAGATTTTTTTTTTAATTTTTTTTAAATCTATTTTTTATGTTTAGAAAAAAATTTGTTTGGCGTTCTTTACTACCCCATACCTATTTTTTTTCCAACTAATGCCTATATTTATAATTTATCATGTTGAATTTTAACTCTTGCGACTTATTTTATTTTGCAAACAATTAGTTGAAATACTGTATTTATGTATGTATAGTACAATGTAAGTTCACAGTTTTTTACAAACCCTTTTTTTTGTGAAAATATGAAACAGAGAGCACAAGAGAAAAGTAAATGTATTTGGCTCAGATCGAGAGCGTGTGTGCTTCGGATATTTTTGTTTTGTCAGTGAGCATATCGCGTTGATAAAAAACGTTAACTGTTATTTGAGTGCTCCGGTTTAATTAGATATTTTGGTAGAGCCTTATACATCCTGACCTTATGCAGCCCGATTCGAAAAGAATCGGTCTGCTATATCATATAGCTGTCATAGGAACGATCGGTTAAAAATCAATTAAATTGAACTATTATATCATAAGCTATATCATATATCGAAATTTGATTTCAGGTTGATTTGCAGGTGTACAACCCTTGACGCGCCAAAGTTTGGATACCCTTGCAGTGCATTGCACATTTCGTGACAAAATTATAATACTCTCTGCAAGGGTATAAAAATGTCGTAAACTTCGGTGCAGCAGTAGGATGGTGATAGTAGGACACCCTGTACTTTTTGGGTGTAAAGCGTTTATTATAAATTGTTTCAATTTCAATAGATGGCGCCTCTCTCTTCTTTTTTTTCTTCTCTTCTTCTTTCTTTTGCCCGTAACATTGTTAGTTGAATAACTTCCACGTTTATCATCCGATTGGAATGAATAGGATAGGTTAGGACCATAGTGTATATTATATGTAGCAAAACGCAAATGCACTGGCATTAAAGGTCCTCTTGTAATTCAACTTAATTATTTTGTATTTCGATTTTCGCGGGCGGAGAAGGACGAAGTGGGCGTGGCAAAATTTAAAACAAACTTGATCAATGTTAGATATAGGTGAACTATTCAATCGGTTCGAAATCGACATCCAACAAATTTTGTACCCTCTGCAAGGGTATCCAAACTTTGGCGCGCTATATTTTTAAACTCATATACCCCACAGGGTATAAAAAGTGGTTGTGGTCCGGGGGAGTTTCCGCTGTTGCACGGTGTAATCAATAGCTGTCTCTTGATAGTCAGCAATCTGTGCACTTCAACAAACTCAACTGTCTGTCCAAACTGTCTGATACAATTGACATATGATATTTAAGACGTGATGCTATAATTGAGCATTAAAAAGCAATCATAATGCGTGCTATAAAAGCACGGGACTCCGGTCTATACCAAAGACTCAATATGCAGGAAAGGAACTGGTCTGCTGGTTTTTGTTTGTGGATTTTGCTTTGCTCACTGGCCTGCGCCAAACTCAACTATAGTCCATGCAATGAGTCAGATGTGGCTGTTGGTAATAACAAACAACACTTGCGAATTCCCAACACAACAACATACCACATGCCAACGACTAATGACCATTTCAATGGTGTGCAGCTCTCTCACAGATCATCAACGGATTGAAGCTACGCCAGCTGGCCATCTTGGCGCTCCCGGGGCTGCTCAGTGCGAACTGTGAGAATAATGACACTATTCAGGTGGATGACTTTGTTCAGCGTATTCATCGACTTTACTACAAGTCCGTCATTTTCTACGACATAGAGCTGTTCTTTCAGTACATTGAAGCGAATCTTTTGGGCGCGATCGAGTGCGTTAATTTGATATTTCAAGAACCGGAAGAGCTATTAACACTCATTCAGGAACGTAGACTTGCCCATCGCCTCAGTCTCTTCATCTTCTTTTGGGGCGCCAAGCAACCGCCGAATACGACTCGTGTGCGCTTCGAGGAGCCGATGCGTGCGGTGATCATCACAAGACCTCGTCGCAAGGCCTTCCGCATCTATTACAATCAGGGATCCCCCACAGGCACAAGCCAATTGGAACTAGTCAATTGGTACGATGGCGACAATCTAGGCCTGCAGAAGACTCCACTCCTTCCAAGTGCAGCAATTGTCTATTCTAATTTCGAAGGTCGCGTGTTTCGGGTACCCGTTTTTCATGTGAGTAGGAATTAGTCAAATGAAGCTCTTCTCTTCCGACCAATTAATGTCATTAATGCGATAGGATTCTATTATGTCCAAAATTCACTTTACATCTCTCATTGTGTTCTTTTCTATTTTCGAACTGTCCGTTTGTAAATTCAAAGCACGAAATACTAAATTCCTCTTATGAAAGTAGAATTCAGAATCTTTCAGCCCGAAAACATATCAACATTTAACCAAGGAGTGTCGTTCGTTCAAAATTTCTGGGCCACTGAGACTGACTCTAGTTTTTCGTTAGCTTTATAAATTATTGATGGGGTCTGCCACACCTCCTTCTGCTTGTTTCACACATATTTTTGAACGTTTTGCATCCCTGGTATTAAGTAATAAATGTACTTAATCAAAGTATCAAGCTGCCAATACGCTATTTATTATTCGACGCTGCAAAGACTAATAGTTTTATATTCTAATTTGATTCCCAACCCTGCAGGCACCGCCTTGGTTCTGGGTCAAATACAACAGGGGCTTAAACAATGGCAGCAACAATGCCAGCGAGGAAACGTTCGATGAGTTGGAGAATATGGAGTATAATGAGGTGAATGTGACTGGAGGCAGAGATCATCGTTTACTCATGCTCCTGGCACAGCATATGAACTTTCAGTTCGTTTACATTGAAGCCCCGGGAAGGACGCAAGGATCATTGCGTGCATCAGACGACAATGGAGAGGCCAACGATAGCTTTACTGGCGGCATAGGTCTGCTCCAGAGTGGCGTATGTATTTTAGACTTAATCATTATTAACATCTTTTCAATTGTCATTTTTTTAAAGCTGGCGGATTTCTTTCTGGGCGATGTGGGTCTCAGCTGGGAGCGTCGCAAAGCAATTGAGTTTTCGTTTTTCACACTCGCCGATTCAGGAGCGTTTGCAACACATGCGCCCCGTCGTCTCAACGAGGCGTTGGCCATAATGCGGCCATTTAAATTGGATATCTGGCCATACCTAATCCTGACTATTGTGTTCTCGGGTCCTATTTTCTACATCATAATTGCAATGCCTTACAAGTGGCGTCGGCGTCAAGTGGACTTAGATGTGGAGCAGTTGGGAGAGCTTTGCATTTATATGGCATACATTAAGGAAATCACACCATGTGTGCTAAAAATCAGACGCTCTAGACGCACCCATCCATCGGATGTGATGCCGCCTCAGCTTTTCGAGCGTTGCATTTGGTTTACACTGCGATTGTTCCTTAAGCAATGTAAGTTGCCGCTGATATCATCTTGAGGTCCTTAATCTTATTTAATCCTGCAGCTTGCCATGAGCTGTACCATGACTATCGCACCAAGTTTCTGACCATTGTGTATTGGATAGCTGCCACCTATGTCCTTGCCGATGTGTACTCCGCTCAACTGACATCCCAATTTGCTCGACCGGCTCATGAGGCTCCCATTAATACATTGCAGCGCCTTCAAGTGGTCATGCAACATGATGGCTATCGTTTATATGTGGAGAAGGAAAGCAGCTCCCTGGAAATGCTCGAGAATGGCACGGAGCTTTTCCGACAGCTTTATGCGCTGATGCAGCAACAACAACCAGATGACCACAAAGCATTTCTCATTGACTCCGTGGAAGCAGGCGTTAAGCTGATAGCCGATGGCAGGGAAAACAAGGTTGTGCTCGGTGGCCGTGAGACTTTATACTTTAACATACAACAATATGGAGCGAAAAACTTTCAGCTAAGCCAGAAACTATACACACGATACTCTGCGGTCGCTGTGCAAATTGGTTGCCCCTTTTTGGACAGCCTAAATAATGTGTATTCAGCAATTGCATTTGTCTTTTTATGGATTAATAATAGATGTCTTTCTCAGTTTGATACACATGTTTGAGGGCGGCATTCTGGACAAGATGACAACAGCCGAATACGAGGCCCAATCCCGTATGATGACCAAGGATCAGGCGAAGCAATCAAAGGAACTGGCCGCTGCTGAGAATGCTAATGCAAATATTAAGAGTAATGAGGCCAAACCTTCATCGCAACATTCCCAAGATAATGAAATGATCAGTGCTCTCAATCTACGAATGCTTCAAGGAGCGTTTATTGGCCTCGCCGTGGGATCCATCGCGGCAAGTGAGTGGACCTTTGAGGATCAAACCAAATAATTGGTCTTTCTCTCTCTCTCTCTTCAGCCCTAACACTTTTGTTGGAACTGTGCTATCGACGCTTAAATCTAGCTCAGTCACAACGACGCCGGCATCTGCGTTTACTGCGTCGCTGGCGTCGGCTTCAACGTCTGTTTCGTCAACAAACTGTGCGAATCTTTGCACCGAATTCCGGTTGATTATTTAATGCAACGCATATTTATTCCACTTCATCAGGAAAGAGATCTTGGTCTTCACGCAAACTCAATTTATATGTTTAGATCCTGTAATTAAAAATATATCATTCAGTCGGGAGATCCCGACAGTAGAATACCCTGAGGTAGCAGGGAACGCCACTCAAATTTTATATTAATTATATTTGTGTTTCGTATTTGTATTTAAAAGTCTAAGCAGCCATGAGCACGTTATTTTCAAAATAACTAAATAAAAACATAAAAAAAAAACAATTCTAAATGTATAACAAAAAAATTTAAAAATAAATTATAGAATTTAAGCATGCTTTTACTGGGATTCGAACCCAGGTCCCCGGTGTGACTACGTGGCATCTCTATCACTTGATAACTTGAAAGAGAAAAATATATCATTCAGTCGGGAGATCCCGACAGTAGAATACCCTGAGGTAGTAGAGAACGTCACTCAAATTTTATATTAATTATATTTGTGTTTCGTATTTGTGCTGTCTGTTTTGTACTTAAACCTTTAAGGCAACCTAGGCAACAATGAGCACGTTATTTTCAAAATAACTAAATAAAAACATAAAAAAAACAATTCTAAATGTATAACAAATATTAAAAAAAAAATGCATTAAGCTACGGTGGAGCAAGCTCGACAGTAGGAGACCCAGTACTTTTTGAGTGCAATGCGATCACTACAGATTGTTTCGGTTTCAAAAAATTTCCATAGATGGCGCCACTTCAGAAATGGATTTTGCCCGTAATATTGTTAGTTGAATAACTTCCGCGTTTATCATCCGATTTGGACGAAATTTGCAGGATAGGTTGGAACTATAGTCTGTATTATACATGCCAAAAATCAAGGCACTAGCATTAAAGGTGCTCTTGTAATTCGACTTAGAAATTTTGTATTTTGATTTGTGGGGGCGGAGGGGGGCGTGGCAAAAATATAAAACAAACTCGTTCAATGCAAGATATAGATGTACATACATGCCAAATTTGGTGTCTCTAGCTCTTATAGTCTCTGAGATCTAGGAACTCAAAAAAGGGACAGACGGACAGACAGACAGACGGACATGGATATATCGACTCGGCTGTTGATGCTGATCAAGAATATATATACTTTATGGGGTCTGCCACGCCTCCTTCTGCCTGTTACGCACATTTGCACAAACGTAATAGACCCATTTGTACTTTTTTAAAGTACTGGGTCTAAAAAATTAAAGAATTTAAGCATGCTTTTACTGGGATTCGAACCCAGGTATCCCGTTTAATAACGTGGCATCTCTATCGCTTGATAACTTGAAAGAGAGAAAGAGAGAGGGCGAAAACTCACAACAACAACAGCAACAACACATTAAATTAAAGAATAATATAATTGCGGATATCTTCCGTGTTTATTATCCGATCTTGATCAAATTTTCACAATGCATCCTTATGAACTTAAGTATTGTTCCTGCCGAATGCGCATGTGTCTAGCTTGATAATTACCAAAATGGGCGAAGGGGGCGTGGCATCCAAAATTTGAAATAAACTTGATCTGCGTGCAAGTATCAGGAGTCTTCATACCAAATTTGGTGCTTCTAGGTCTTACCATCTCTGAGATCTCGTTGTTCACACGGACAGACAGACAGACGGACCGACGCACAGACAGACGGACAGACGGACATGGCTATATCGACTCAGCTTGTTGCCCTGATCAAGAATATATATACTTTATGGGGTCTGCCACGCCTCCTTCTGCCTGTTACATACTTTTTTTTTTGAACAAACTTAATATACCCCCTCAGGGTATAAAAAGAGAGGGGGCAAAAACTCACAACAACAAAAACACATTGAATTAAAGAATTAAATAATTTCGGATATCTTCCGTGTTTATTATCCGATCTTGATCAAATTTTCACAATGCATCCTTATGAACTCAAGTATTGTTCCTGCCGAAGCTCATGTCTCTAGCTTGATAATTACCAAAATGGGCGAAGGGGGCGTGACATCCAAAATTTTAAATAAACTTGATCTGCGTGCAAGTATAAGAAGTCTTCATACCAAATTTGGTGCTTCTAGGTCTTACCATCTCTGAGATCTCGTTGTTCACACGGACAGACGGTCAGACGGACAGACAGACGGACAGACGGACATGCCTATATCGACTCAGCTTGTCGCCCTGATCAAGAATATATATACTTTATGGGGTCTGCCACGCCTCCTTCTGCCTGTTACATACTTTTTTTTGTAACAAACTCAATATACCCCCTCAGGGTATAAAAATACGAAAAAGGTATATGTATGAAGTTTGCGCAAATATGCGTAACAGGCAGAAGGAGGGAGACAGACCCGATAAAGTACATACATACATACATACATTCATAAACAGTATCAACAGCCGAGTCGAGTCTTTTAAGTTGCTTTTTTAGGTGCTTAATCTTAGAGACTATAAGAGCTAGAGACACCAAACTTGGCATGTACGTTCACCTACATCTTGCATATTCAAGTTTGTTTTAGAATTTTGCCACGCCTCTCCGTCCCTAGAAAACGAAAATCAATATTTCCAAACCTAATTACAAGAGCACCTTTATTGTCAGCACCTTGATTTTTGGTACATAATACTATACTTGTTAAATATCGATTAGCATTAAGAACACTAGTTTACAGCCAAAAAACAAAGATAATCAAAGTATTTTTTCTAATGGACTTTGGCCTACCAAGCACTAAAATGGCACTCAAAATTTTGTTCATGGAAGCATTTTCGAAATAGTATTGTTTTTCCGAATTTTTGAAGTTGCTTCAACATTTTTAGACCTTGTACTTTGTCTGTCATTGAAATATGCATTACTTCGCCATTTATTGTTGGATTTGCATCAACAAAATCTTATTTTCACAAAAAACCAAAAAAAAGTTAGTTTTGCGAAATGTAATTTTTCCAGAACGTTTTGTGAACTTTCGAACTCAAATAATCACAAAAAACACGTAATTAAAAAGCTGATAGCATCTGAACTCCTAAACGATCTAAGTACTATATGAATATTTGGCCAAATCGGTTGATTAGAAATGAATATAAATGTATATAAAATGTAGACGCAACATCGAAAATTCGGGAAAAAAATAATATTTCGAAATGCTTCCATGAACAATATTTTAAGGGTCATTTTTTTGTTTCGTAGGACACATTCCATAAGAAAAAATACTTTGATCTACTTTGCAAAAACATTTTCGATTATGTAAATAATCGTACAATAGTTCGTATAGCTCACTGTTATTTTTAAATTTTTATTACGAAAAAAAAATCGGAAATAATCAACAATTATTAAAAATAATCGGAAATAATCAAAAATAATAATTTTAAGTAGTCGAATTACTTTTGATTTTGAAGTGCGCTGGTATCACAGAATTAACAAGAGAGGGAAATTTTGTTGTAAAGATCCCCAGTAAAAATCAGTGAAAGGCTTAAGTTTAAATTAAGTCAAAAATAAATTAAGCTGCGGTGGAGCAAGCTCGACAGTAGGAGACCCTGTACCTTATGAGTGCAAAGCGATCACTACAGATTGTTTGAGTTTTAAAAAATTTCTATAGATGGCGCCATTACAAAGAAACCAGTTGATTTTGCCCGTAACATTTATAGTTGAATAACTTCCGCGTTTGTCATCCGATTTGGATGAAATTTATTATACATACTCAAGCCGCTAGCATCAAAGGTGCTCTTGCAATGCGACTTCGAAATATTGTATTTTAATTTGCGGGGGCGTGACAAAAATCTAAAACAAACTCGTTCAATGCAAGATATAGATGTATATAAATGCCAGATTTGGTTTTTCTGGCGTTTATCTCCAAAATCTAGGAACTCAAAAAAGGGACAGATGAACATACGGACATGGCTATATCGACTCGGCTGTTGATGCTGATCTGCCTGTTACGCACATTTGCACAAGCGTAATAGACCCAGTTGTACTTTTTTAAAGTACAGGGCCTAAAAAGTCAATTTGTTCGTAAGGTATATGTATATGCATCCAAGAAGCGTTTTCAAAATTGTAACCATTACATACAGACATACTTAAAACAACCACATTAGACTTGTCAAACATATATCTAAATTCTTCACCAATAGTTTCATCAAGTTTCATATAAATCTTTAAAACTGAAAGACTAGTTTACATAAACAACAGACGGACATGGCTATTCCGACTCAGCTCGTTAGCAAAATTCCTAGTACTGCTATCGAAATTAAATTTATAGATTATGTATTTTGTACCATATGTAAAATTCTGACAAAATTTGGTCAAGATCAAGTGACTATGTCATCCAGCTGTCATAGGAATAATCGAATAATATTTAACGTTAAATATGATGAGCTTTGTTGCTTTCTGAGTTATTTTAACCAAATTCACAGATTATTTTTATACCCTGAGGGGTATATTAAGTTTAAAAAAAAAAATATGTAACAGGCAGAATGAGGCGTGTCAGACGCCATAAAGTATATATATTCTTGACCAGGGCGAGAAGCTGACTCGATATAGCCATGTCCGTCTGTCTGTCCGTCCGTGTGAACAACGAGATCTTAGAGATGGTAAGACCTAGGAACACCAAATTTGGTATGAAGGCTTCTTATACTTGCACGCAGATTAAGCTTATTTTAAATTTTAAATTTTGGGTGCCACGTCCCCTTCGCCCACAAAGTGAAAAAAGATAGCAGTGGCAATTAACAAGCTAGAGATTTGAGCTTCGGCAGGAACAATACTTGTACTTATATGGATACATCGTGAAAATTTGATCAAGATCGGATAATAAACACGGAAGATATCCGCAATTATTTAATTCTTTAATTTAATGTGTTGTTGTAGCTGTGAGCTTACGCGCTCTCTTATTTGCTTATTCGTTGATGCATTTACATATGCATGAAAGCGCGCGCTGTGTTAGAATGAGTTTTCGCCCTCTCTCCCTCTCTCTTTCAAGTTATCTCTGTTTTGATCTTCATACATGCTATTTATATTATACAAGAAGTGGGTTTGTGTTTCGAATCTCAGTAATAGCGCGCTTAAATTAATTACTTATTTTTAGACCCAGTACTTTAAAAAAGTACAAATGGGTCTATTACGTTTGTGCAAAAAAAAATGTGCGTAACAGGCAGAAGGAGGCGTGGCAGACCCCATAAAGTATATATATTCTTGATCAGCATCAACAGCCGAGTCGATAAAGCCATGTCCGTCTGTCTGTCTGTCCGTCTGTCCGTCTGTCTGTCTGTCCGTCTGTCCCTTTTTTGAGTAACTAGATCTCAGAGACTATTAGAGCTAGAGACACCAAATTTGGCATGTAACTATGTTCATCTATATCTCGCGTTGAACGAGTTTGTTTTAGATTTTTGTCACGCCCCCCTCCGCCCCCGCAAATAAACATTCAAAATTTCGAATTACAAGAGCACCTTTGATGCTAGCGCCTTGATTTTTAGTATGCATAATACAAACATATGGTCCGAACCTATCCTGAAACTCGGATGATAAGCGCGGAAGTTATTCAACTAACAATATTACGGGCAAAATCAACTGATATCTTCGTAGTGGCGCCATCTGTGGAAATTTTTTGAAACTGAAACAATCTGTAGTGATCGCTTTGCACTCAAAAAGTACAGGGTTTCCTACTGTCGAGCTTGCTCCACCGTAGCTTAATGCATTTTTTTTAATATTTTATAGCGTGACCCCTTACGCAAACGAAAAATTCCAACATAAAATAAAATTAAAAAGGTTTAAAAAAAAAACTTAAAAGGTGCAGAGTTACTGCAAATAAATAAATTAATAAAAATCAACAAATTTGGTACTAAGAATTCTTACATATGCAGGAAGAACGATTTTATCTCAAATTTTAGATGAAACGTCCCCTACGCCAACAAACCGAAAACAACTATATAACAAGAGCAATTTGAAACCTACATACATACTTTAGATTTGGCACGTACCATTAATGACTAAAAGGCTGTAGACCGATTAGGTACATAAATAATGCGTATGTGGCCATTTTACATAACATGCGTGCTATCCAAATAAAAAGAAGAAACTAACTCACAAAGAATATATTGGTTATTTGACATACGAAAAAGATCCATAAATCTACAGTGAAGCAAGCTTGACAATTGTAGACTCTGTACTTATTTGAAATAGCATTTAGTGGTGAAAAGAAATAGCTAGCTTTGTACGAAATAGTGTCCATTCTCCTTTTTTCCCGACGCAATGAAAATTGGTTTATTAAATAGCTTACGAGATTATCATCCGATAGAAATGGCAGACTCGGACTATAATGGACATCATACATACATACATGCATGCATATGTAACAAAACCAGAGTATAAAACCGGAATCGGTACCGGAACCGGTGTTGGTGTTCTATTTCGTATGAACTTAAAATGGATTTTATAAAAAATATTTTTAGAATTTTTAATAATGTTTAGCATGTTAAAATGCATATACTATATTTCTTCGTGTATACGTAAATACAGATTTCTTGATAAAATTCGAGTCTTTATCACTTTACAATTTTTAAAAATTACTTTGCTGTACCGCTACTGTATCAAACACACAATCTGTGAGTTTGGTTAAGATATCTTAAGAAACACAAAAGTTTTTCATACTAAATGGTGATTCAAAACTGATCGTTCCTATGGCAACTATATGATATAGTTTTCCGATTTGAAACAAATTTGGTAAGGAGGTATGAAACTGTTTCAAACACACAATGTGTGATTTTGGCTAAATGTTGACTTTGACCCGATCGCTCCTATGGCAGCTATATGATATAGGGATCCGATTAGAACCAAATTTGAAAAGGATGTATGAGACTATACCAAACACACAATCTGTTAGTTTGGTTAAGATATCTTTAGAAACAAAAAAGTTTTTCATACTAAATGTTGATTTCGAACTGATCGTTTCCATGGCAGCTATATGATATAGTTTTCCGATCTGAACCAAATTTGGTAAGGATGCACAAAATTGTGTAAAACACACAATGTGTGAGTTTATTTAAGACATCTTAAGAAACAAAAAAGTTTTTCATACTATATGTTAATATCGAACCGATCGTTTGTGACTCTGCAAGGGTATAACAAGGGTTTAAAAAAGGGAAGAGTGAGAAAGTCGTATTTGCAGCTCGCTTGGTCATTGCAGTGTATACTTAATACGCAGTCCAAGCAGCTGCATTGGGCCTGTCTGCATAACTAATGAAGTGGGCTTGCGTCGGCGCAACGCCAACGCCAACGGCGACCGCATCAAAGCGTTAATTTAATTCAAAATATAGAGCAAGCTAACTTTGCTGCGTCAAAGTTTGGTTACCCTTGCAGAGCTCTGCATAAGCAGTCCGATTTTTTTACAAAATTTGTTAAATGTTGATTTCGAACCGATCAATCCTATGGCACATATATGATATAGTTATCCGATTTAAGCCAAATTTTGTCAGGCTGTTGGAAACTATACCAAATACTCAATCTGTGTTTGGTTAAAATATCTTAAGAAACAAAAGAGTTTTTCATACTAAATGTTGATTTCGAACCGATCGATCCTATGGCAGCTATATGATGTAGTAATCCGATTTAAGGCAAATTTGGTCAGGCTGTTTGATATAGTGATCCGATCCGGCCGATTCAGGCAGATGGACAGACGGACATGGCTATTTCGACCCAGCTCGTAGTTCTGATCAAGAATATATATTTTTTATGGGGTCTGTGAGGCATCCTTCTATGCATTGCACATTTCATTACAAAATTATAATACCCTCTACAATAATACTTTTCTTGTGCAATTTTGTTTGTTGTTACTGCTGATGCTAAGGCGCAATCCAGATCTTGGTGAACGAAATGAAAAGTTATCATAATCAACATTTTTCAAATAAATGTTGGCTCAAACAACGACACGACGTTCAATGATAGTGAACTTGATTTGGGGCCAATTTTCTCTTTCATTGGCTACAACACCAACAACAACTTACTGCCGGCTCCCAACTTCACACCGCATGCAAAATGGTCAATTAAAGTTACATACATGTTTACGTGCGAGTGGGGTACGCTTGAGTGTGACAGTGTGCTGCACTTCAGACTGGCACAGTTTTTCACAAAGAATCTCCAGTCGTCGTGGGGACTATGGTAACCACTTTCTAATAAAACCCACAAGCTTTGGAAATCGCCGTCGCGACGGCATCAACAATTTTTGTGCTTGGACTTTAGATAGGCTTCGACTGGCTTTTGCTATTTTTAAAGGCCCACTTTTCATTTGCTGTCGTTTTTTTTCTTTTCTTTTTTTGGCGGACTCGACGTCGCTGTGCTTGGCCACTTTCCCAAACTTTGTCTAAAATGCAGAAAAATGGTAAGAGTGAAATTTCGTTACTGGGATACATAATTAAACTGTAAGCTTTATGCCGTAAAATATGAAAAGCGACAGCAAGAAGTCTTTTTAGCATGACTAAATATGAAAACTCACATCACATGCTGTGACATCGCTATTCGTATTACCAGTCTTAACAATTCTTAAAAAAACAAGAAAAAGTTTTCTTTTTCATTGGATACATGAAACTCGTGTCTTGAGACTTTGTTGGTTTGTGTGTATGTGTGTGTTGCGTTTATTCCTCTATTACATCAATTGGGCGAAGTAAAAATTTCCCAACGCACTTGCGCTAATTAAGTTTGTCAGACAATTGTGTTGCTACAATTTTTATGGTCTATTTGAAAGTGCTTACCACTACATCAATGCCCACATTATACGGCAATGCTAGCACGCCATGAACTTAATTATATTAACAGCAAGTAAAATAAAAAAGTAAATATAGCGTTTGCTTACTTTGGCGCGCCAAAATTTGGATACCCTTCCAGAGCCCTGAATATCCTTCGGACTGTTTACAAAGTTTGTTAGATGTTGATTTTGATCCTATCACTCCTATGTCAGCTATGTGATATAGTGATCCGATCCGGGACAAGCCAACCTGTGCCAAGTTCCATCGAGATAGCTTCAAAAATGAGAGACTAGTTTGCATAGAAACAGACCGACAGACATGGACGGACATGGCTATATCGACTCAGGTCCTCGCCCTGATCAAGAATATATATACCTTATGGAATCTGTGAGGCCTCCTTCAATGAGCTACAAACTTCGGGACAGAAATATAAAAACCTCTGCAAGGGTATAAAAACAAAGGCAGAGGTATGGCCGTTACCTCGTGATTGCAGGCGTACAAAATTATATTAGCAAATGTCCGAGCTCGCCAATGTTGAAATATTTTTTTCAAATTTAACTTTAACTTACAATAAAATGCAATGGTGTGCAACGAAGCTTGCAACATGAAAACGTTTGGGCCAAGCAGAACGTTGAACTGAAAACTTAATTTGCAATTTAAGCAAGCAATTCAAGCATTATTTTTGTTGTTTGTGTTATTGCTGTTTCTTTTGTTGTACAATTAATTACTATTGTTGTGTGCATCCTCTTCATCTTCTTCTTTAGTGTTTTGCAAACGCTACATTATTGTCTAAAGCTTTGCGGTCCCAAAAACCGCAACGGCCATTGTAGTAATAAATTTGAGGCAAATAAATAAAATATAATGGAAATACAAAATACTGCAAAATATTGCGCATGCTAGCTTTGGCGCTCCAAAGTTTGGATACCCTTGCAGAGCCCTGCATAAGTCGTCAGATATATTACAAAATTTTTATTTATTTTAAATTATGAAGCACACCAAATTCTTAAATCAATCCCGAATCGAGCTTGACTTATCCTAACGGTCTTTATATCAAGTATTACAACCAAGTTCTGAAATTTAGAATTTCGTTCTTGAACCAAGAAATATCAGTCGCGAATGACTTTTAACACCAGAAGTTCTGGAATCGAGTACGAAAGGACTTAATTTTTTTCTCAGTTTAGGTATTTATAATGTTATTCGTGCTTAAGCATCGTTATATCTAGATTAGATCCCACTCTTGTGGCTTAGGTGAAGTTTGCACATTTGGTGCTGTTGATGACAATTCCATTTAAGAGCCAATGTTTCGAAACTTCGTACGTACTCCTGAAGCGCTTGTGGTGCAATGCCAAGTGATTGATTCCTGGCAAGGACAGCAGTGTGATCCGCGCTCTTGACGATGACCACATCCTGGCTTTCAACCGCATGGACTGCATATCAGCTATTGCTCATTTAATTAAACATGTTCGGTTGTTTTTTAGACCCTGTCATAACCGATCGTTCCTATGGTACCTATATGATAAAGTAGTCCGACTTCCACCAAATTTGGTCGGGCTATATAAATCTGTACGAAACACAAAACTAGTGACCTTCGCTGAGATATCACATAATAAAATAAATGATGTAAGCTACGGTGGAGCAAGCTCGACAGTAGGAGACCCTGTACTTTTTGAGTGTAAAGCGCTTACTGTAGATTGTTTCGATTTCAATAAATTTCAATATGAAGATGGTTCAAATGATAAGCACAGAGAGCGCTAGCGTCTCTTCTTCTTCATTTTGCCCGTAACATTGTAAGTTGAATAGCTTCCGCGTTTACCATCCGATTTGAATGAAATTTTAAGGATAGGCTCGGACCATAGTGTTTATTATATGTACAAAGAAATTTTGTATTTCGATTTCTGGGGGCGGAGGGGAGCGTGGCAAAAATCTAAAACAAACTTGATTAACTTGAGATATAGATGAATCTACCTGCCAATTTTGGTGTCTCTAGCTCTTCTAGCCTCGGAGATCTAGGCGACACAAAAAGGGACAGACAGACGGACATGGCTATATCGACTCGGCTGTTGATGCTGATCAAGAATATATATACTTTATGGGGTCTGCCACGCCTCCTACTGCCTGTTACGCACATTTGCAAAAACCTAATAGACCCTTTTGTACTTTTTTAAATTAAAGGGTCTAAACAATTTTAAATACTGAATGTTGATGTTGAACCGATCGTTTCTATGGCAGCTATATGATATACATTCGGATTCGGATTTGAACCATATGTAGTAAGGATTTATAAAACTGTATTAAATACATAATCTGTGAGTTTGGTTGACGTAAAAGCTTATGTTATCCCTAATGCTAATATAACTGTAGATAAGTTTAAGTTTTCTCATGGTAAGGACACTTCGTCATTTAAATTGAATGTGCCGCCGGAATTATTCACAACTATTTGTTGTAATACATGTTGGCTAAATGATTTGCTTCTTAAAGAGTTTATTTGTTATAAAAGAAGTAGACCCACTCTCTCGCTCCCAATAATAAATTTATCTGCAGTTGAACCATCTTATCCTTCAAAAAACTAAATTTCCCTTTCCTGTTAGCGTTTCAAATTGTTAGAGGCATTAAATCTATATTATCTAATCTATATGTAAATAGTATTTTTTTCAGTGTAACTTGGTTAGAGCCTGAAATATCTAATTTGTCTTTATTCACTAACAATTAGACCACTTACAGTTGTGACCGTTTGCCACCGTTTGTGGGTGGCGGCGTATTTATCGCAGTTGATTCTGATTTTCCGTCAGAATTAATTAGTTGACATTAAGTTAACTGTTTGCCAAACTTCTGTTTATATAAGCTGCTCCCATATCCCGCCGCAATCGGATCTTTTTGTTTTTCTTGAATACTTTCTTTATATTCGTTTGATATCCCCTAAGCTTTCGGATAGAGGTTATTTGTGTGCATACATGAACATGAACATGGACATGAACAGTGTCGATTTTTCTATTGATAATTTCAATGTTATTTAATTATTTAAGTCGTCGCCGGCTTCAGTTTTCTCAGGATCTTAAACGATTATTTAATTTTGTAAATTCTAAACGAAAATCATCTTTATTGCCTCATTCAGTTTCATATGAAAATACGACGGCAAATAATGATCAGGCGGCAGCCGATTTATTTGCAAAATATTTTCAAACTACTTACTCTTCTAGTAGCTACTCTCCTCTCCTGGTACATCCTATCCCTATGATTTGCAAAACTCTAACGTTATTCCTGAGCCCGTGATTAGTATTATTACAGTATCTTCTAGGCCCCGATGGGCTCTTTATATACATATAATCTTAGATAGACTATTTCCTTTTTTGTTGCATCTGGTTCATTCCATTCGGTTTAAAAATGTGGCCGTACGAGTTGCGTTACTATAGGCCAATTTCCAAAATGTCTGCTACACCCAAACTTTTTAAGAAAAATATTACTTCACAACTTACTCGTTTTTTTTTTTAGTTCTATTGTTTTACGTTACCAACATGGTTTTGTGAAACATAGATCTATAACCGCAAACCTGCTAGAATTTTCTTCTTTAGTGATCAAGAGTTTTAAAAATAAAATGCAAACTGATGTTGTTTATACCGAATTCTGTAAGCATTTGACTCTGTTAACCACTGTCTTTTACTCAATAAATTGAACTTAATTAGCTTTTCATATAATCTTCTTATATGGTTATCCGATCACCTTGCAAACAGAACACAAAACATTGTCTTCAAGTCTGCTTTTTCTTGTCTAGTGCTCCTCAGGGTAGTCATCTTGGCCCTCTTCTATTTAACCTATTTATTAACGATCTTCCCTCTATTATTCTACACTCTAACATTTAAATCTATGTTATGTCTGTAATTTAAGGACTGTTCCTACTCGCTTTTATAAATGGTGCAAAGTTAATTTACTAAATCTTTATGATCCTAAATGCAAGGTTATGACTTTTATAGAAACTTGCCTCACATAATCAGTTATAATCTTGATTTGGTACCCCTTATTAGATTAGATGAAGTAAATGAACTTGGTATTCTTCTTGACCATAAACTGAAGTTTGATACACATGTTGCTTTAACAGTCAGTAAGGCGACTCAAGTTCTTGGGTTCATCAAAAGATGGGCCAAAGAATTTGATGACCCTTATACAACATAATAACTTTATGTATCTCTGGTACGTCCGATCTTAGAATATGGTTCATGTGTTTGGTCTCCACAATACTCTAACATCTTTGTTCTAATAACTATTCCCGGCATGAACCCTTTCGAGTGCTCTGTACTGATTATGATAAACTTTACTATGTCTTCAATGCAGAGGGTCAACCCTTACTATTAAGAAATCCATATTATTCTTTCTAGCTAATAATAACTAACACTAACTTGATATCAGACCTGATTGTGTTTTTCTTGTTTTTCTTTTATTTAAAACATTTTTAAGTACTTAATATTTATAATTTATAATGTAACTTATACTTTTAAATAACCTGTCGATTGCACTAACTCCACATTAAATAAATAAAATAAAATTAATATAAAAGGTCTTGCTATAACTGTGAGAAGTGTTCCCTATTTTCATTCCACATTTCTAGAGGGCTTGCTTCTGCTTATATTAAGTACTATTATTTTAAGTCCAGTTGCAGGGAAGAATTGAATTTACATTTCCCGCATTCTTATAAGAAATGGCATAATGTCTGGCTATAGCTGTAAGAAGTGCTCCCTATTTTCACTCCACATTTCTCCCCGAGATTTCAGCGAGCGAAGCGAGCCGGGGGTTGTCGAGCTTAGCTAACAGGGGGCCAGCCCCCTAGTATTATATAAATAAAAGCGGCAGTATTAAACATGCTCTTATAATTGAACTTTAAAATTTTGTTTCTCAATTTCCGCGGGCGGTGGGGGGCGTGTCAAAAATCTTAAGGAAACTTAATCAATCCAAGATCTAGATTAGCGTACACGCCAGTTTGGTGTCTCTATCTCTTATAGTCTCTGAGATCTAGGTTCTCAAAAAAGGAACAAACGGACATTGCTACATCGACTTAGCTTGTCGTCCTGATCAAGAATATATATACTTTATGGGGTCTGACACGCCTCCTTTAATGTGATACAAACTTAGTGACAATATT
Source organism: Drosophila putrida (assembly GCA_037043535.1). Classification (NCBI taxonomy): domain Eukaryota; kingdom Metazoa; phylum Arthropoda; class Insecta; order Diptera; family Drosophilidae; genus Drosophila; species Drosophila putrida. Next base: position 106,303 of record JBAMBI010000287.1, read on the forward strand.
ATAATAGCATCTGCAAGGGTATACAAATATATCATTATCAGTTGGGAGAGACCGGCAGTAGAATACCCTGTGGTACTACAGAACGCCACTCAAATTTTCTTTTATTATATTTGTGTTTTGTATTTGTGCTGTCTGTTTTTTATTTAAAAGTATTAATAACAATGAGCACTTTTTTTTAAACTAATCATCCCACTAAACCATCTTGTTTAACACGAATATGCATGTATGAAGATCCAAACAAAGATAACTTGAAAGATAGGGGGAGAGAGCACGAAAACTCACTCTAACACAGCGCGCACTAACATGCATACGTATAAATGCATAAACGAATAACCAAATCGAATTATCAAAACGAGCAACAACAAACACATTAATTTGCAGAATTGAATAAGAGAGAGGGAGAGAGGGCGAAAACTCACAACAACAAAACCCATTGAATTAATGAATTGAATAATTGCGCCTATCTTCCGTGATTGATATACTTGATCTTGATCTTGATCTATCTTGATCAAATTTTCACGATGCATCCATTTTCATTCGGGTATTGTTCGTGCCAAAGCTCAAGTCTCTAGTTCGATAGTTGCCAGTGTTATGGTTTTTCTCATATTGAGGATGACGAAGGCGTGGCATCCAAAATTTGAATTTAACTTGATCTGCGTGCAAGTATAACAAGCCTTTCTACCAAATTTGGTGTTTTTAGGACTTACCATCTCTGAGATCCTTTCGTTTATACGGACGGACGGACAAACAGACGGACCGACGGACAGACGGACATGGCTATGTCCACTCAGTTTGTCGCCCTGATGAAGAATATATATAGTTTATGGGTCTGCCACGCCTAATTCTGTCTGTTACATACTTTATTTTTTTGAACAAACTAAATATACCCACAGGGTATAAAAATGGAGGGAACTGGAGCAAAATCAAAACAGCTCTTGAACAACAAAAACAAGATCGGCAGGCAGACTATGAACCACAACTGAAACTTATTATTAAATTTTAAATTTCCATATATCTTCATTAACAATATTTTTTAATGCATTTATTTCCTCTTTGCATTCCATTCCTCTTGCAGTAACAAACGGCTGCAGCAACGAAGTAACCATTCAACTTTTGTTTACTTTATGTGTTGTATTAGCAACTCTGCAATTAGCTGCCTACTAGCGAAATATTGGACATTTTTTTCGCTCCTGCCACTACGTTGTTGGGTACCAGACTTGAGTATTTCAGCATTGGTTGCGCAGATACGTGACACACCAGATCTGGAAGTACACATGAAATATTAATGTGTTGGAATTATCGTATTGAGAAGCGTTTCAAGAGTATCCACCTTATTAACATGTGGCACACAGATAGCTGGGGCTTTCTTAGTGGGTGCTTTTTATGCTGCAAATCGTCGTCTTTTACAAAGCAACTGTTATTTACTGAATCTGGATAATTTTCTTGCTGATTCATTTCCATCAAAGTTTCGGCTTCGTCAGCTAGAGCGGCAAAACGATTATTTTGTCGACTATCGGGTAGGTTTACCGTACTTGGTTTAGTTTTCTGAATTATTTTCCATACCTTGACTGAGCCTTTCTGATTTTTTTTAAGGCAAACCATTGGTATTTGAAAAGAACAAGCTTTACCTTCAGAAGTTATAGGGCTTTGCGGTGGCGCATATGGTGCTGGTTGTAGTTGTTGGTACAGTGCACGCTGGTCCACAACCAACAGTGGAAAAGAATAGCGTACTTGTCGTAGTAGTACAGTTGCTGCAACTCCTACTTAACTCAGAGACGATTGAAGTTATAGGCGATGATCGCAGGTCTCCAGGTGTTCTGCCAGCTATACGCCTGATTTTCTCAAACTTAAACTCCAAGTCGGGACAGTGAAGATGTTTTTTCATTAATTTTATGGAAACTGCACAATATTTAGTTATTTAGTTATTTAATTATTCTATTTAACTAGTTGTTGATCGTTTGAGTTGTCTTCCCCAAACAAATGTTTGCTGATACCGATCTAACTGACCCTCTATATTGGCGAGCACGGGCGAGGGCTTGCGCTTGCCTAGTGGGCAAGAACTCGCGTTGTTTGTTGCATCCGCCTATCTTTGTTTTAATCAGAGCTGCTGCCGACACCGTTCGAAACGGTGTCCAAGAGCAGATTTAAAGGCTGTTAAACCGACAACAATTTTAAGGTAATTAGAGACTTCGAGCAAAACACGACCCTCGGCTTCGAAAGCAATCAAGTAAGTGTCTCTAGTAAATTGACAAAATTTTGTTTTTAATATTCGTGGGCGATAAGGGCCCGACAAAATTCTCAAACACTCTTGATATGGGCATTATATAGATAAACCTATTTACAAAATTTGGTGTCTCTAGCTCTTATAGTTTCGGAGATCTAGGTGTTGAAAAAAGAAACAGACAGACAGATGGACGGGCGGACATGGGTATATAGACTCGTCATCTGATGCTGATCAAGAAAATACATCTTTTATTGTGTCTGCCAAGCCTCCTCCTGCCTCTTACGCACTTTTTCGCACAAACTTAATATATCCTTGTGAACTAATAATACAGCCGTTGATATGATGAGCGTACGAATAACCTAGTCTTTACATTCAACGATACACTATCCTGGACCAATCACATCAGTCAAGCAATGGGCAAGACTTATGCATCACTGAAATTTCTTTCCATGACACAAAAAATGTTACCCTTAAACATAAGATTATTAGCCATCTAACTGGCAAAATTGAATAATGGTTCGATCAGGCTGATAATTTTTTTCCAAGTAGACATAGATTATATAAGCTAATGTTTTGAATTTCGATAACGCTAGGTTGTCGGTTTGACCGTTCAAATGATGAGATATGTGGAATATCCTTATTGTCATGTAATTATATTGTGTGGGATGTCGTACACTATTATTATTATTTGAGGTCGAGTTTTCAAAAATCATCTTAAGTTAGTATAAAATATTGAAAATTGTGACTTATTGCTTAAAACTTTCCTTCCTTTCATATCTAACCAAATTGGCAATCAATTTTCACTATGATATCAAATATTAGAAATACGAAAATCAGCTCCTATCACGATGGTAAGCTGATCACCTTATGCTTGACGACTGCTTCTGAACGAACGCTTTTTTTGAAGTATACAATTCCTCGAGTCAGAGTATTTTCTGCAAAGAAGCGCTTGTAAAGAATATATGCATTAGCTAAGCTCATATTCAGAAGATGGTAGAAAAACTTAATCATATTATTTCTGCTCTTTGCATTAACGGCCCACAAGGTCGTCAAATAACCTAACAATCCTGTCAATTTGTTGCTTAAGCTTTATTATTATTAGGATTGTCTTCAATTCCAACCAATTTGATATATGCTGATATGTACATCAAATTTCCGATGTAATGAGCTATTTTAGGGAACGTTGTGTTGAAAGTGATGTTTATATTTAGCTCCAAGGCACAACGGTTTGTGTCATCCGTGATTATTTAGATCTCAATCTGTTTTAATGCACATGCCACTATTGGGATTTTTACATTAAGTAATAACTCAAGAACGGAACAATATTTTGTTGGTCTAGTTTTTTGCTTTGCTCTTATAATATAGTTGTCGTTGTTGCTACAAAAATGGACGTGGCACCGCCATTTTCTTTAAAATTTAAGCGGATGTAAATTTTCTTGGTTTTTATGTTATCTGGCCCTAGCTTTCAGGATTTGTGTGTTTTTAAGCTATAAGCTTAATGTAAAAAAATTATTCAAGACGGACGTCCATAGTTTATAGCTTCTATAGGTACAATCGCTTAAATTAGTAGTAAGAAGCAATTAATTTGAACAACTTTTTTGTTTTACAAGATATTCGGACCAAACTTTTTATGTAAAAATTATATTATGATCCTGGTTTATCGGCCAAAAATTATCGAGATCGGATACTAAATAATACATATGTGGTATGTAACAAGCAGTTTAATCTATTTATAACACATTGGCAATAAAATATCGCTAATTTGCATAGCTGTGAAGAACACATTGATGCCAATAAAACTGGTCAAATTCATAGTGCATGATAGTAATGAATCGCCACGACTACCCTCACAGGTCGATTGGCCTTCATGGACTCTAATGCTGCAAACTATATTAAATTAATTTTATAATATATTATATTCTTCTATTGATACTTTTGTTCCACCTTCACTATCCAAATCAGTTAGTAGCCCCCTGGTTCTCTCCTAGGCTATTCTATTTAAAAATATATCATTCAGTCGGGAGAGCCCGACAGTAAAATACCCTGGGGTAGTAAAGAACGCCACACAAATTTTCTGCTTAACATAAACAAACATTTTTAAATGTATAAAAACAATTTAAGAATCTAAGCATACTTTTACTGGGATTCGAACCCAGATCTTCCGTCTGACTACGTGGCACCTCTAAGAGAAATGAAAGAAAGAGGGCGAAAACTCACAACAACAACAAGAACAACACATTAAATTAAAAAATTAAATAATTGCGGACATCTTCCGTGTTTATTATCCGATCTTGATCAAATTTTCACAATGCATCCATATTTATTCAAGTATTGTTCGTGCCGAAGCTCTAGTTTATTATCTAGCTTGTTTATTATCAGCGCTATGTATATTTCACAATTGTGTACGAAGGGTGCGTGGCATCAAAAATTTGAAATAAACTTGATCTGTGCTGCAAGTATAAGAAGTCTTCATACCAAATTTGGTGCTTCTAGGTCTTATCATCTCTGAGATCTTGTTACTTACACGGACAGACAGACAGACGGACATGGCTATATCGACTCAGCTTGTCGGCCTGATCAAGAATATATACACTTTATGGGGTCTGCCACGTCTTCTTCTGCCTGTTATATACTTTTTTTTTTTAAAAAACTTAATATACCCTCAGAGTATAAAAATATAGCGCAAGCTAACTTTGACGCGCCAAAGTTTGGATACCCTTGCAGAACTCTGCATAAGCCGTCCGATTTTTTACAAAATTTGTTTGATGTTAATTTCGATATGATATAGTGATCCGATCCGGCTGGTTCGGACATACGTACTCCGTGCAGCAAAAAGGCGGATCTGTACCAAGTTTCATCAAGACAGCTTCAAAGCTGAGAGACTAGTTTGCATAAAAACAGACAGACAGACGGACGGACAGACAGACGGGCATGGCTATATCGACTTAGCTCGTCCGTCGTCCTGATCAAGAATATATATAGTTTATGGGGTCTGTGAGGCCTTTCTCCAATGTGTCACAAACTTTGTGACAAAATTATAATACCCTCTGCAAAGGTATGAAAAGAAGCCGATGATGTTATTTTGTGCGAGCGAGGCACAGAAAAAATTCGATGATATTTGTTCGTTTCTATGCGTTTGCTGCGACAGAAAGACAAAAACCAGCAACGTTCCTGCCTTTTTATTCTTTCGTTCCTTTTTTGTATTTTCCGTAATTCTGGCATCTATTTTGCAGTCTTTACTGAGCGGCAATCGACGAACAGTGGCGCCATTTGAGTTTTTACGTTGCAAAATTAATCAATTTTGAACCAAATAAGATAATCACATAATTTAAATGATAGATAACATTCGGAAAATGTGGAAAAATTAAAAAAGTAACTAGAAAATAAATACAAATTTTAAAAATAAATGTTTTTTTTAGTTTTATTTTATGGTTTATATATCTAATATTAATATGCATTGCTACGGTGGAGCAAGCTCGACAGTAGGAGACCCTGTACTTTTTGAGTGCAAAGCGATCACTACAGATTGTTTCAGTTTAAAAAAGTTCCTATAGATGGCGTCACTACGAAGATATCAGTTGATTTTGCCCGTAACATTATTAGTTAAATAACTTCCGCGTTTATCATCCGATCTGAATGAAATTTGCAGGATAGGTTCAGATCATAGTCTGTATTATACATACTAAAAATCAAGGCGCTAGCATCAAAGGTGCTCTTGTAATTCGAATAATTGGAAATTTTGTATTTTAATTTGCGGGGGCGGAGGGGGGCGTGGCAAAAATATAAAGCAAACTCGTTCAATGCAAGATATAGATGTACCTAGATGCCAAATTTGGTGTCTATAGCTCTTATAGTCTCTAGGATCTAGGAACTCAAAAAGGGACAAACGGACAGACATAAAGACGGACATGGCTATATCGACTCGGCTGTTGATGCTGATCAAGAATATATATACTTTTTATGGAGTCTGCCACGCCTCCTTCTGCCTGTTACGCACATTTTTTTGCATTCAAACGTAATAGACCCATTTGTACTTTTTTAAAGTGCAGGGTCTAAAAATTATGACCTAAAAATACAAAAATTTACTATATACAATTTTTTTTTAAATATTTATTACAATTTGGTTCAGAAGGTATTTATAAGAGACTAATCATGTCTGAACTATAACTATTTTGTAACTCTATTCTTGCCTTGCTGCCTATGCCTCTATGCTGGCAATATGTTGAAAGGTGCACATTATCCCTGATCCTTGATGCTTTGAGAAAGTTTTGAAATCTATATATTTTATAAAATTTGCTTAGAGTGGCAAAGACTGGTATTCAATTATATCTTTGCCATGCTCCAATATTTTATGGGCAGTCGGGGTCAACTTCTTCTGTGAATACTTTTCAGCCAAAAGTGATGCAGTTTGCGATGCCTATTCTCCATATTTTGTAGAACTGACCTTTTCCTTGCAGCTTAATTAAAACATTAAAGATGGTTCCGGATCTCTTAATGATTTGATTGTCAATTCCCGTAATCCGAGCTACTGTCTCATCGTTTTCGAAAAATCTCCTCTAGGTGCTTCCATCATTTGAGTTTCCATATCCGTTCTTGGGAAAGTTCCCTCTTAGTGCAACTTTTAAAAAAAAAACACATCCTGTATTTTTAGACCCTGTACTTTAAAAAAGTACATATGGGTCTATTACGTTTGTGCAAATTTGCGTAACAGGCAGAAGGAGGCGTAGCAGACCCCATTAAGTATATATATTCTTGATCAGCATCAACAGCCGAGTCGATATAGCCATGTCCGTCTGTCCTTCTGTCTGTCCCTTTTTTGAGTTCCTAGATCTCAGAGACTATAAGAGCTATAGACACCAAATTTGGCATGTATGTACATCTATATCTTGCATTGAACGAGTTTGTTTTATATTTGTGCCACGCCCTCCTCCGCCCCTGCAAATTAAAACACAAATTAAACATGTATATAGTACAGACTATGGACTGAACCTATCCTGCAAATTTCATCAAAATCGGATGATAAACGCGGAAGTTATTTAGCTAACAATGTAACGGGCAAAATCATCTGATATCTCCGTAGTGGCGCCATCTATAGGAATTTTTTGAAACTATAACAATCTGTAGTGATCGCTTTGCACTCAAAGAGTATAGGGTCTCCAACTGTCGAGCTTGCTCCACCGTAGCCTAATGCATTTTTTTTCTGTGCAGATCTGCTAATTTCAATGAGTTGTTTATTTCTACAGCCTGTATCTGAACCACAATATTAAAAGCAGCATTTGACAGAGGCTCTTAGATAAACAGACATAAAGTGGAACTTAACCCATTGGTGAATCTATTGTTAGTCAAAACATTACACAATGAAAACTATAAATAATATATCTAAAAAACCTATAGAGTAGTAACGCGTTTTTACGGACACATTGTGACTTGGGTTTGCCAGGCATGCCAGCCGTACCATTTCTGGAATTATCACTTTTTTACCTTTTTTGCCCATAAGAGCCGAAGAGGCGCCTAGGGGCAGCTGAAACTTTGGGATTAGGTAAAGAAATAATAAAAGAACATAATATAAATATTTGGAAGATACAAAAAATTCATATATATTTTTTAGTTTTCCATCAAACTTGAAAAATAGTGAAAAATGGAGTTTTTATTCCCTTGCAGACGGTATTATAATTTTGTCACGAAGTTTGCAACGCATTGAAGGAGGCCTAACAGACCCAATAAAATATATATATTCTTCAACAAGGCGATGAGCTGAGTCGATATAGCCAAGTCCGTCTGTCCGTCTGTTTCTATGCAAACTAGTGTCTTAGTTTTTAAGCTATCTTGATGAAACTGGGTACACATCCGTCTTTTTGCTGCCAGCAGTACATATGTCGGAACCGGCCGGATCGGATCACTATATCATTTAGCTGACATAGGAACGATCGGTTCGAAATCAACATTTAGTATGAAAAACTTAAGTGTTTCTTAAGATATCTTAACCAAACTAACATATTGTGTATTTGGTATAGTTTCAAATATTATTACCAAATTTGGATTAAATCGAATTACTATATCATACAGCTGCCATAGGATCGATTGGTTCGGAATCAACATTTATTATGAATAACTTTATAGCTTCTTAAGATATCTCAATTAAATCACACATTGTGTGTTTGACACTGTTTTATACATCCTTATTAAATTTTGTTCAAATCGGATTACTCTATCATATAGCCGTCAATTGAACAATTGGTTCGAAATCAACATCTAACAAATTTCCCTTGCAGAGTTCTGCAAGGGTATCCAAACTTTGCCACGGTCCGTCTTTTTACTGCAAGCAGTACATACATATGTCGAAACCGGCCGGATAGGATCAGTATATTATAAAGCTGCCATAGGATTTATCGGTTAGGAATCAACATTTAGTATGAAAAAGTTTTGTTGTTTCTTAAGATATATTAACCAAAACTAAACAGATTGTGCATTTCGTCTAGTTTTAAATAGCCTAACCAAATTTGGTGCAAATCGGATTACTATATAATATAGCTGTATGATCGAACTATATCATATAGCTGACATAGAAACGATCGGTTCAAAATCAATATTTGGTATAAAAAACTTGTTTGTTCTTAGATGTTCACATTATGTGATTGGCATAGTAACAAACAGGCTGACCAAATTTGCTGCAAATCGGACTACTATATCATATAGCTGTCATACGAACGATCTGTTGAAAATCAACATTTAATATGAAAAACTCTTTTTTTTCTTAAGATATTTTAACCAAACACAGATTGAGTGTTTGGTATAGTTTCCAACAGCCTGATCGGATTTGGCTTAAATCGGATTACTATATCATAAAGGGGCCATAGGTTCGATCGGTTCGAAATCAATATTTGGTATGAAAAACTTTTTTGTTCTTCAATATATCTCAATTAGATTAACATTATGTGTGTGGTACAGTAACAAACAGGCTGACCAAATTTGGTGCAAATCGGACTACTATATCATATAGCTGTCATATGAACAATCGGTTCGAATTCAACATCTAACAAATTTTTTAAAAAGTTGGACGACTTATGTAGGGCTCTGCAAGGGTATCCAAACTTTGGCGCGCCAAAGTTAGCTTGCGCTATATTTTGAAATTAATTTTAAGGTAAAATTTTTTTCAAAATAAAAAAGGGTTAACGCAGGGCTTTTTCTGGGTTGTTGTTGTTATTGTTACGCTGTTATTATCACTAATTTTAAGGAAAACCTACTACGAGTCGACTCGAGTCACGAATTTTTTTTTTTAGTTTTGCCTGCGGCACATTTTGTCATATGCTCATATAGCCCCACTACCAATATAGCAATTTTATAGCTAGTTTCGCCACTCCATCAAAAAAAGACTGCACAAACATTTCAGTTTCTTTGTATTAATAGTCACAGTACAGTAACAACTAAAGGTGGTAAACTATCGATAGTGGGCACCATCGATGGCCGCCGATAGTTTTTCCAAAACCATCGATAGTGGATGATAGTGACCTCGATAGTACCCAATATAAAAACTGTAGTTAAGTATTTAATAACTTGGCCTACTCGATGTTTTAAACAATTAAAACTCTTCAAAGTCGGTTATTATAAAATGACTTTAATACATACCTTTTGGGTAGTAGTTATTTATTTTGTAAATATTTATTATTCTTCAAAATAAGCAAAGTGAATATAAACTTAAACAAATAATTTATTCAAGGTAAAATAAAAATTAAAAATAAAAACTGTATTCATACTTCAATTGACAAACTGCTTGTGCTTTTTAGGTTTTTGTTTGTTGCTGTAAGTTCTAAGAATAAATCCAAAGATTTTGATTGAGAAAAAGCAATACAATTCTCCTCTTTCAAACGTGTTCTGCGGTCCGACTAATTGTCCTGCCTTGCTAAAGACTCGCTCTGACTCCACAGATGTTGCCGGAATGCACAAATATTTGGGCATTAGTATTTTAATTGAAGGAAAATCCATCGGGTTAACCTGAAATAAAGATTAATGTAAGAAGAATTAATATTAAAGTATCGAAAGCTATTTTTTTTAATTTTACCTTTATCCATAATAAGGGATCGTTACAGACCCCATAAAGTATATATATCCGTCTGTCTGTCCCTTTTTGTGTCACCTAGATCTCAGAGACTATAAGAGCTAGAGACACAAAAATTGGCATGTAATGATTCGTCTATATCTCAAGTTGATCAAGTTTGTTTTAGATTTTTAGCACGCCCGCCACCGCCCCCAGAAATCGAAATACAAAATTTCAAAGTCAAATTACAAGAGCACCTTTAACTAAAGCGTCTTGATTTTTTGTACATATAATATACACTATGGTCCGAACCTATCCTGAAAATTTCATTCAAATCGGATGGTAAACGCGGAAGCTATTCAACTAACAATGTGACGGGCAAAAGAAAGAGGAGACGCTAGCGCCCTCTGTGCTTATCATATGAACCATCTTCTTAGTGGCGCCATCTATTCCAATTTATTGAAATTGAAACAATCTACAGTAAACGCTTTGAACCCAAAAAGTACAGGATCTCCTACTGTCGAGCTCTCTCCACCGTAGCTTACTTCATATTTTCTTATGGAGACAAACGCTTTTCAATGAAATCTAACAAAACATTGCAAAGAAATATATTTGATTTTTCGAGTAAGTCCATATGTTAGTTGAATTATAAGCGATATGGTAACATATTGATATTGTTTCGCTGACTTGTTGGAAAAGCGATAGAATTTCTTCCATATCCTTCAATACATTAATCTCTTCTGCATGAAACGGTAGCGGTGCATTTGTTGTCGATAATACTACGGCAGCAATTTCTTCGTGGGTTGCTAATATTCTCTCGATCATGAAATATAATATAAATTGGAGTTTCTTGTAGCAACGTGAACTGAAAGCTTTCTTGCGCAATTTTAAATTTTTCGTTTGAGATTGTTTTACATTTTAGAACTAACCGTTAGTTTCATCATTTTTAAATTTTAGTCCATCTTGGACAACTAAATTTAGCGTGTGAGCAAAGCAGGGAATATTTCTAATCTTTAACAGCTCGCAAGCTTTGATCATGGAGCTGGCATTGTTCGTGACAACACACACAGTTTTTTCCAGTAAATCCCAAGACGCCAATACTTCTTGCAAAGTGTCTGCGATGTTTTGTGCCGAATGGTTTGTAGCATCCAATAGTTTCCTTGTCGCTTATGATGCCGTTTTCAGGCTGCAGCCACAAACAAAGTGACAAGTCACTGTCAAGAAACATGTGTTAGCACGGGATGTCCATAGGTCACATGTTACAGCAATATCGGAAATTCCTTCAAAGATGGTTGAAAGCTTTGCCGAAGTTTCTTTGAACAAGTCCAACATCAACACATTTTTTAAATATCCACGACTTGGCAGGTTGTACCTACTATCCAGTGCTTTGCTGTAATTTGTAAAGCCTGGATCCTCTACAATGCTGTAGGGTTGAGCATCTATAGCAATCATCTCTGTTAACATTCTATTAATAATTTTTGTCCGCGGTGCATTAGAATCATATAATAGAGATTTTTTTTATGTATGAATCTATTGACCGCATGCTGGATCTGAAGCTGCTGCTTGAAGAGGGTATGCTGTCGCCCGCAAGAAAAACATCTACATCTGTAGTCGTATCACGTCCATCATCCTTTAAATTTGAATGAAATTTGAGGTATTACCGCTTGTCTTGTATTCTTTTTGACAAGTTAGGCACTTTGCATAATTCTTGTCGTCTGATTTTTTAAAATACTTCCATACATCAGAAATCTTAATTTTCTTCTTTAATTTCCTATTGCTCGCTTTTTCAGACGTAGAGTTCTTGTCTGAATCTGATGTGTGTCTTTCGAATATCGGCGTTTACCTTTTAAAATACAATTACTTAAAAAAAATGAATTGAAAACGCGCTATTTATTTCAGAGATGTGTAAACAGAACCATCGATGGCACTATCGAACAACGTCAGTGCGGCACCATCGATAGCGGGCCGACTCAATAGGGCTCCACCATCGATAGTGTCGATAGTGCCATCGATTGTTGACCACCTCAAGTAACAAGAACCAAAACTACAACAAGTACAAAAGCAAGAACAAAAACCAACAACACAGCAAGCCGCAAGCCGTTTTACGCATGAAAAAATTAAACTATAAAATGAATTTAAAAATAAATAGAAGCGACCGTTTCAAAATTTTTTCACCTTAATTCAACATAAATCAAGTCAATTCGAATAAAAATATATTAAAAAATTTTAGACAACTTGGCCGGATAATTAACCTTTACCTAATTTTTCTTTAGAAAACTTGGAAATTTGTATTTTTCTTAAGGATTTTTGCTATTTTTGATACATTATTGCTATTGACTTCACAAATTAAGAATAATTCTGGTTCACAAAGATACCGGAACTTGTATTTAACTCGTTGTCAGCTACCCTGAATATACGGAGAGAAAAACGTGAAACCATTTCACGTATTTCTTTGAAAAATGCGTGTATAAACACTATTACAAGTATTTGAGCTACACACGAAAGTTGACTATGAATTCAGCCAAAATCGTTTTTTTTTTAAATGTGTGTGGCAGCACTAAAAATAATAAATCAGCTGCGTCAGTCATAAAGAGAAAAGTAAAAGCCCATTTAATTTATTAATTAGAAAAATGGAATTAGAAAATGAAAGAGCGTTATGCTCTGCAATCCTGGCTTTTGACTTAATATAGCAGCTGCATATATTAATATAGTAAAACTGCAACAGTATCAGCAGACATTCCACCATTAAGTTTTGCTTTGCCTGTACTTGGTCCGTGACGCAGCTGTGCCTCCTCTCCATTTTGTTGGAAATTAATTTAATTACACTCTTCTTTAAACAGCTATTAACAAAGCGGACTTTGCATTTTTAAAAATTTTACTAAACGTACTATTTTACGTATTTCTAAATTCGCGAAATGAAAATTTTGGAAAATGCAAGGTCCGCTTGTAAAAGCTGTTTAAAGAAGAGTGTAAATAATATAATGGGAGCTGCAAGATTATTTTATCTGGAATGGCAAACGCGCAATGCGAAATTAATTTCCAATGAATTGGAGAGGAGGCACAGCTGTGTAATGGACCTAGTACAGGCAAAGCAAAATTTAATGGTAGAATGTCTGATGATGCTGATGCAGTTTTCACTTGCTCGGAGCTCTTGAACATATTTTTGGCTTACAAGGCATCTGAAATTCTTTTGTAAGTGCTGTTGTTGCGTTTTGTTTTTCCATATTGCTTGCTTAAGATGTCCTCCTTAAGAAGTCCCAGGAGTTCATTACGCTCTATTATTTTCGAATTCCATTTTTCTAATTAATAAACTAAATGGTCTTTTACTTTTCTCTTAATAACTGACGCAGATGATTTATTATTTTTAGTGTTGCCACACACTTAAAAAAAACGATAAGTTGGTTGCGCCTTGTTACACGCACTTTGGCTGAATTGATAGTCAACTTTCGTGTGTAGCTCAAATACATGTAATAGTGTTTATACACGCATTTTTCAAAGAAATACGTGGTAACTGTGGAAAAGACAGCGTAAGGGCAGCTAAAAACAGTGTTGAATAACGCTAGTGTTTTCAATAAAGCTTAAAGCATAGTGACAACTCCATATAAAAAAACAGTAGCTAAACGCAAACTGAATTTTCTGCTAAAACTTATCGCTGGTGCGATATACTGATTTTAATCACTAACTTTTTGTTGATGGTCAGCTAAAAGCGGCAAGTAAAATTGGCAAAATAGAAAAATAAAGGGAACTGGAGCAAAATCAAAAAGGTGATTGAGCAACAAAAACAAGATCGGCAGACTACGAGCCACAACCAAAACTTACTGTTATATCTTATATTTTGATTGATATAATTTATATACATAAAATCACCTTTTCTTCTCTCCTACTGTTTAATACACAGATAATTCATCATTTATGATATTTTTCAGCGCGTTTGTTTCGTCCTTTGAATTAACAAGCGGCTGCAGCAACAGAGTTACGATTCAACTTTTGTTTATATTATATGCCGTACTGGCAACTCTGCTTTTCGCTGCCTACCAGCAAAATATTAGGCATTTTTTTGCGCTCCTGCCACAGCTTTACTGCTTACCAGGCTTAAAGTCACATTAAAAATTGGTATGCCACTGTTTCTTTATGTAAAGTTGCCAGTCTGCGTTACAACAGTGTAAATATTCTGACTTTTGATGGTTGACACAGTCATATAAAGAATTTATTAAGTTAAAAAAAATGGAACTGCGAGTTTTTTTTAACAATATTATATTACAGAAAATAATGTTTTGGTATTTGAAATCGGTCAGGTTCATTGTTAAAAAATATTCTGGCCTTATTTTTTTTTGCGATCTGGCATCCCTCTTAATGTGCTACTGCTCTCTCCCTGGCTTTCTTCACTCTCCGTCTCACTTCAGCATTCCTCATTCGAACGTACGTAAGAACAAACGAGCAGAAGGTTTTTGTGCTGGAATTTAATTTGTTAGAGAAAGAAAAAACAATAATAAAGTTTTGCTTTCATTCCAAACAAAATAAAGTGGATAATACATAGATTACCGGCTTATCAAAGCTGTTGAAAAAATAAACAAAAAAATATTCAAATATCACTGTGTGTGCAGCGCTGCGTGCTAAGCGCAGCAAAAACAATTTTTTTTTTGGTTGGTTGCGTAAAAGGTAAATTGCCAAATTATGCGTACACACGCTGCTAAACGTTTTAACGCTACATGTGTGCTTTCTTAAATAATTTTTAATGCGTCTAGAAGTAATACAGCTTGAAAGCGGTCTGCGGCATATTTAAATTTCAGTTTTAATTTTGTATTGTAATTCATTTGTGATGTGTGTGCAGCGCATACATATTTTTGTCTCATCGTCGCCATTTTTAATCAGTCGTTTTTCGCTGACATGTGCTACATAGTTGTCTCGCTTGCACACGCCATATTAGACGCGTCAACAGTGTTGTAAAATAAACGTTGTGAAGGTGGTTTTTTTTTTAACAAATTTCACATAAAATTTTAATAAAATAACTATTATTTCACACTAATTGTGCTACAGTGACTTCCGCGAAAGATGGAAGACCTCACAAAGAACATCATATTTACGACGAACGCAATCAACGGGCAACCGGCTACCATTCAATACCAAACAGCAGACGGCACCATCCTCAAACAACCCAAAATAGAGGGACAAAAGGCCGATCAACAGCCCACCTTCTACTACACAACAAATGTAAGTGCACTCTAACGATGATAGATAACTGATTTACCGCCTTCATCTATTTGCAATTTGCAGGGCAACGCCGGTACTGTTAATTTAGCACAGCTGGCAACCACGGACGACAATAAGACTTGCTACATTGCCCAGCCAGTGGGCGGCTATAATTATGCATTGGTTAACGGAATGCCATTAAATCAGGGTACCGCCCTTGGAATTGCCACTGTGGATGCACAGGGACGCATCCAAATTGTTAATCAAAACAAGCCCATAGCTGCAGTAAGCTAACAAGAACATAACACAAATTATATATCTGATTTATAAATCGATAATAATTTTCTTTTAGCAAACAATCTCACCGCTGCAAAACACGATATCGAACATCAGCTTCAAGTGTGACGTGTGCTCCGAGATGTTTCAGCACCTGGCGCTGCTTAATGCACACAAGCGGATGCACACCGATAGCTCAGATCCACAACAGCACAATTCACAGCAGCCAAGTGATGCTATAGCGGTGGTTAATGCACAGGGAATGGTGCAAACTCAGAATATCATCACTGGAAACGGTCAGATGGGCCAGATTCAAATTGTAGCTTCCGATTCGCTGGAGCCAGTACAACAATCTGTCATGCAACAGCAACAAGCACAACAACAACAGCAGCATGACAACTCCAAGTCGAGCAAGTGCATTAATTGTGGTAGTGCAATTCACCAGCAGTCAAAGCGTAAGGGTCCCAAGCAGGTGCGCTGTGAATCATGTATGCAGGCAGAGCAGGCAGCACAACAACAAATATTTGTCGAAGGTAAGAATTGATTAAGAAGATTATATCATAAGCTCTATCATTAATAAATGATTACTATCATCAACATAATTTTGACTAGGACAAATGGCGCACCCAGTGCAAATCATATCAACTACACCGCAAGCACAGGCACAACTCCAGCAAATAGTTGCCCAACAGACTGGCGGCACAACGCCCAAGCGTGAGCCCAGCTCATCTTCGGGTCATCATCCGGTAAAGAAGCGAAGCTCGCAACAGATGACAAAATGTCAAAAGTGCAATGGCTCCGGTGTGGTGCTCATGGGTCAACAGCATTCACACCAATCCCATACCGGCGCAGGGGGATCTGTTAAGCAGAACTCTGTCACCGTCAAGACCGAGTGAGTTACTAATTAATAAAAATATTTAATAAGTATGCTTCTTAGAAACTGTTTGTAATTTTAGAAATCCCAGTAAGCCATTTAGCTGCAATATATGCGGCGGCCTCTTTTCACGTTACTCCAGTCTGTGGTCGCACAAGAAGCTGCACAGCGGCGAGAAGAACTATAAGTGCACGATTTGTGGATTGGCATTTGCCAAGGCTGTATATCTAAAGAACCATGCCCGCATACACACGGGAGAAAAACCGTACAAGTAAGTTCAGACTGTTTTCTTGCGAGTTTCCATATATGTATGTGTTTATAAATTACTTTTAAACATTTATTTGCAGATGCCAAA
The DNA here is from genome assembly GCA_037043535.1 of Drosophila putrida. Lineage (NCBI taxonomy): Eukaryota > Metazoa > Arthropoda > Insecta > Diptera > Drosophilidae > Drosophila > Drosophila putrida. The sequence continues at coordinate 123,257 of JBAMBI010000287.1, forward strand.
CTTGTGGTATGCAGTTTTCACAATCGCCGCATCTTAAGAATCACGAGCGTACGCACAGCGGTGAGCGTCCGTATGTGTGTGGAGTATGCGATAAAGGATTTGCCCGTCATGCCACACTTTGGAATCATCGACGCATACACACCGGTGAAAAGCCATATAAATGCGAAATATGCGGTTCAGCCTTTTCGCAAGCGGCACACCTAAAGAATCACGCAAAGGTGCACTCTGGTGAGAAACCGTACAAGTGTGAAATTTGCTCGGCGGCATTTGCAGATCGTTTTGCGCTGAAGCGCCATCGTGGCATTCACCAAAAGTATGGGCAAACTGCGCCCAGACAGCCGACCGGTGATGGCATGGTAGTGCATAAGCAAGAGTTGCCCGACATGGATGACGATGCGCAGCAGGAGGTGATCATCGGTGGCTTATAGATAAGAGCAACCAAAGCCAATGCCAAGACGACAAGCACAGCAACGACTACGGCAGCGGCGGCAGCCTATCAATCAGGTTCGAGTATGGGTACGAGTACGGGCACATTTCCAACGCTGCCCTATCCAGGCTATTACTATCAGTTGCCAACTGCACAGCAACGGCAGGAAGAGCAGCCGCAGCAAGGTGCCGCCTTTAGTGTTTCATCAAACTACTAAGTTCACGCCTGTAATACAGAAACATCACCACCACCAGCTAGGCACCCTTAATGTTATATATATTATTATTTTTTTTTCATTGTAGTTTTCTTGTAAGGCTCCCTGAAATGGCTTGGTACACTTGATAGAGTGCCACCATGAACGCTTTTTACGTTAATCATACGAAACGAATCGAACCTAATTTATTCATAGATTGTAACATAGATATGTCGCAATGTGTGGTACATTTAAGTGTTATAGTCTATTTCCGTATACAAATAGTAGCTGTAATTTACACGGATTTATAAGCGAAAGGAAAGGAAAGGCATATACGTAAGAATCTACGCGGGGATGTACTGTATGCATCCACAATATATATAAATATATGTACACTTATGAATAGTACTTTAATTTTATTAAAAACAATATTAGCGATAAGCAAAAAACAAAATCATTTTAAATACAATTTATGTAAATCTAAATAAGTATTATACAAAAACAATTATAACTTTAATAAATAAATCATATTTGAATAAAATAAATGCATTTTGCTAGAAAAATTTGCAAGCAGCAAGCATCGGAATTCTGGCTTTTTATACCCTTGCAGAGAGTAGTATAATTTTGTCACCAAGTTTGGAATGAATAGAAGGAGGCCTCACAGACCCCATAAAAGTATATATATATTCTTGATCAGGACGACGAATTGAGTCGATATAGCCATGTCCGTCTGTCTGTTTCTATGCAAACTAGTCTCAGTTTTAAAGCTATCTGGATGAAATTTGGGCAGGTCCGTCTTTTTGTTGCAAGCAGTACATATGTCGGAACCGGCCGGATAGGATCAATATATCATATAGCTGCCATAGGAACTATCGGTTAGGAATCAACATCTAGTATGAAAAAATTTTGTTGTTTCTTAAGATATCTTAACCAAAACTAACCAGATTATGCATTTCGTATAGTTTTAAACAGCCTGACCAAATTTGGTGCAAATCGAATTACTTTATAATATAGGTGTCATTTGAATGATCGTTTCGAAATCAAAAAAATATATCATTCAGTCGGGAGAGCTTTTATCAGATTTTTTTGTATATGCCCAAAAGTATGCATAAATTATTGCTGAGTAGAGTAAATTGGAAGCCAATCCAAAAAAATTAATTTCGTAAAATGGCAAAATGATGACAGCGTTACAGCAATTTAAATTTAATTAATTTTGTGGGTTTTTAGCGACGTTTTTAATTTTTTTTCAATTTTTGTGTTTAGCTGGCTCGAGGTCCAAATAAAATAATTTGTTGGTTTATTTTTATTTATGTTCCGATATATTTCGACAAGCCGTCGGCTGTCGTCTTCAGGGCGAAACTACAAAAAACACAATTGAACATTAAACATAGTATAAAACTTATAAATAACATTGAAAAATTTGTAGTTCATTCGTTGGCTAGCAGGTGTGTTTATAAAGTGAAGCATCTCTAAGGTGTAGCGTTTATTGTAGTGTAATTCTAGTTGTAAAATTGTTGCGCCCTCGAAATTGGCTGTGTGGTCGCTGGCTTAAATGTGTAGCTAGAGCAGTTTTTTGTATGTTGATTGTATTCGAAGTTTGCTATCTGATTTGTGCTGTGACATTCTGGTTTTAAATTTTGGTTTTGTGGTTCCGATGTATACCATGTTGCAAGAATTCTGGTGATTGAAGATAATTCCTATAAGGATTTTGAGTCAATAATACCTTTGGAGAGCTGATGTTCCCATTAATATATTATTGTTGCCTTGGATTAATGCTTTTCCATTTAAAATGAAAATAATAAATTTTTTTCTAAATTATGAATACAGATATAGATTGCGCAGACTCGACATGTGTTGCTATAACTAAAAGCTAACCAATAAATTTCAAAAATGATAGAAACGGGATTACCTTATGGTAATAAGAAATCAGGAGATTGAGGACAAATTGGATGAAATTATTACAAAAAATATTGTTTAGTCGGGAAAACCTGTGGTAGTAAAGAACGCCACAAAAATTTTCTTCTAATTATACCCTGGGGGTATATTAAGTTTGTTAAAAAAAGAAGTTTGTATCAGGCAGAAGGAGGCGTGGCAGACCCAATAAAGTATATATATTCTTGATCAGACCGACAAGCTGAGTCGATATAGCCATGTCTGTCTGTCCGTCCGTATGAACGAAAGGATTTGGTGTGAAGACTTCTTATATTTGCTCGCAGATCAAGTTTATTTCAAATTTGGGATACCACGCCACCTTCGCCGACAAAGTAAAAAAAAGTATAGCACTAGCAATTAACAAGCTGGAGACTTGAGCTTCGGCACGAACAATACTTAAATAAATATGGATGCATCGTGAAAATTTGATCAAGATCGAATAATAAACACGGAAGATATCTGCAATTATTTAATTCTTTAATTTAATATGTTGTTGTTGCTGTGAGTTTTCGCCCTCTCTCCCTCTTTCTTTCAAGTTATCAAGTAGTAAAGGTGGCACGTCGGCAGACGGGAGATCGTGGCTCGAATCACAGTAAAAGCGTGCTTAAATTCTTAAATTTTTTTATTTTAATTTTGTAAGCATTTAAAAAAATTTTTTTTTATGTTTAGAAGAAAATTTATGTGGCGTTCTCTACTACCCCAGGTTATTCAACTGTCGGGCTCTCCCGACTGAATAATATATTTATATTTGTGTTTTGTATTCGTGCTGTCGGTTATGTATTTAAACGTCTTAGCAACAGTGAGCACGTTGTTTTTAAACTAACTTAAAAAAACATAAGAAACAAATCTCAAATGTATAACAAAAATTTAAAAAATAAATAAGTAAAGAAATTAAGCGCGCTGTTAGTGGGATTCTGCCTACTCGGCACCTACCTACTCTACCACCTACACCATCCCACTTCTTGTAAATATAATATGAATGTGCATGTATGGAGATCCAAACAGAGATAACTTGAAAGAGAGAAAGAAGGTGCGAAAACACACATTAATAAAAACACATTAACATAAAGAATTGAATAATTGCGTATATCTTCCGTGTTTATTATCCGATCTTGATCCAATTTTGCATCCATATTCATTCAAGTATTGTTCTCTAGCTCGATAATCGCCAGAGTTATGGTTTTTCTTATATTGAGGATGACGGAGGCGTGGCATCCAAAATTTGAAATATACTTGATCTGCGTGCAAGTATAAGAAGTCTTCATACCAAATTTAGTGTTCCTAGGACTTACCATCTCTGAGATCCTTTCGTTCATACGGACAGACGGACATGGCTATATCGACTCAGCTTGTCGCCCTGATCAACAATATTGCATATAGTTTATGGGGTCTGCCATGCCTCCTTCTGCCTGTTACATTTTTTTAACAAAACTAATATACCCACGGGGTATAAAAAATAATTCAAATAGAAATTATTCAGCTGCTGCTCATAATTAATTTTTTTTCAGACACAAGTTGGCAGCACAGGTGTCGATATAATCTAGGCAGTCAAGCCAATTTGGCCTTTTTAGAACCTCTATTTTAAAAAAGTACAAAAGGGTCTATTACGTTTGTGCAAATGTGACCCCATAAAGTATATATGTATATATAGCCAAATCGTCTGCCCGTCCGTCCGTCTGTCACCCAATTTGATAGATTCATCTATATCTCTCATTGATCCAGTTTGTTTTAGATTTTTGCCACGCCTTCCTCCGCCCCGGAAATTGAAATACAAAATTTCGTAGGCTAGATTTTATTGATACATATAATATACACTATGGTCCGAACCTATTCTGAAAATTTCATTTGAATCGGATGATAAGCACGGAAGTTATTCAACTAACAATGTTACGGGCAAAAAGAAGAAGCACAGACGCGACCTCTGTTGTGGCGCCATCTATTAAAATTTATTGAAATTGAAACAACACTTTGCACTCGAAAAGTACAGAGTCTCCTACTGTCCAGCTGTTTAGCAAACTTCTACAGTTAAACTGTCAGAAGTCGTATTCGGTAATGTGTGATATTGGGCAAATGACGTGTGAAAGAGGCAGCGTCGTTGCCCTGCTGCAGGAACCCTATGCGAACAATGGTTGTGTACGGGGCCTTCCCGCTGGGATGCGGGTATTTCCTGACAGCAGGGCTAATTCCGCTGTTGTGTTGAATGATGTTGGTACTGAATGTACCTTGGTGAATTCAACCAACATGGGGGCTTTTGTTTTGTTTAAGTGGTAGGCTTGGCAGGGTTTTTGTAGCGAGCGTATATTGTGCTTTTGGGGATTCCCTTGAGCCGTATATGACTTATTTGGATGAGGTGCTACTACTGGCGAGTAGCGTACCAGTCATCCTTGGTTTAGATGCGAATGCAGCATCCCCCTTGTGGTTCAGTAAGATATCCAGACAGGCGTCTGGGTATTTGAACCTATCAAAGGGTGATATGCTAGCCGAATGGGCTGTCTCTAAGGATGTGTGGGTCGTGAATGAGCCCAGTGAGTGGTACACGTTTGATGGTCCGATGGGGAAGAGTGACATTGATGTCACTTTTGTGACTGAGTGAGCTTTGGGTGTGTTTGCTTTTGAGTGGTCTGTGTTGGGTGGATATGGTGTCAGTGACCACCATCCCATTAAGGTTGGTATCACTCATACCATGATAGTGAGCGGGGTAACTGCAAACGCAAACTGGTCTCTTCATGAGGTGCTAGTAAGGGAGGAGTCAACGCAAGTTGATATCAATTCAGCAGGTTGCGTGCGTGAATAGGTGGTTGTCTTGTGTGAATGATCGCATGTTTGAGAGGCCCCGTAAGGTAAATCTCAAGCATGTGAAGTGGTGGACGCATGAGTTAACAATGAAACGTCGGTCTGTTCGAACCTTGCGGAAGCGATTTCAAAGGGCCAGAGCAGCTAGCACCGACGATGCAGCCCAGCTCAGGATTAAATATCGTAGGAGTATGAGTGAGTACAAGCAAATGCTTGTGAGTGTGGAAGAGGATGAGTGGCGCTTATAAGATAGTTAGAGGAAGAGGTGAGACCTGTGATGTGTGCAGTCTCCAGCTTGATGGCGTTCAGCTAACAGCATGAAAGGATTACATGAATGTGCTTTTGAATGGATTCTTTCCGAGGGCGGATCGGCGGGAATTGCCACCTCGTGTGACAGCTTTCGCTGATCCACTCCGGGAGGGTGAAGTGAGGGTGGCCTTCTCGATGCTAAAGTCTAGAAAGTCGCCTGGTGCGGATGGGTTCACGGGTGAAATGTGCAAGAGTGTCTGGAAGTCAATTCCAGACTATTTGAATGAGCTGTATAAAAGGTGTGTGAGTGAGGGATATTTCCCCTATGAATGGAAAAATGCTAAGGTGATTGTGCTCTTGAAGTCGCCTGATAGGATTAGGAGTAATCCTCGATCCTTTCGGGGCATCAGTCTCCTTCCAGTGCTAGGCAAAGTATTGAAAAGAGTAATAATAGAAAGGCTTCAAGATACAGTGGATGAGCAAATGTCCGATAGACAATATGGTTTTAGGCAGGGAAAGTGTACGGAAGATGCGTGGAAGTTTGTGTGTGATTCCGTGGCGTCAAGTACGTCCAACTATGTTCTGGGAATCTTCATTGATTTCCAGGGCGCGTTTGAGCTGGACCAGTGTGTTGAGGAGATTGAGCGAATATGGCTGTCGGGAATTGCCTCTCTGGGAGAGTTATTTCTTGGCTAGAAGAGCGTGTGCTGTAGGGCGACACGAAAGTGTCATTTTGGATGTGGTTCGGGACTGTCCGCAGGGATCCATTTGTGGTCCATATATTTGGAACCTCATGATGGATACCCTGTTGCGTCAACTCGAACAGGTATGTAAGTGTTGTGCGTGTGCGGATGATATGCTTATTATGGTTGAGGGGCGGTCGCGCGCTGAGATTGAGGCAATTGCGGGGGCGCATTTGCGCATTGTTAGCGAGTGGGGCAACAGTGTTGGCGTTAGCTTGGCCATGGACAAGACGACGACAATGCTGCTCAAGGGCAGATTGTCGGCCAGTCGACATCCATCAGTTGGTCTGAATGGCGCCTTCTTAAGGTATGTGACTGAGGTGAAATACCTTGGCATTACCTTTGACGAGAAGATGTGTTTCAGTCCTCATTTCGCCGGTCTCAAACGCCGGCTGCTTGGAGTGGTTGAACAAGTGCGTCGTGTTTTGCGGAATGAGTGGGGCCTCAGCAGGCGTGCCGTCCGCACCATATATGACGGTCTGTTCGTTGCATGCGCAGCGTATGGGTCGTATGTATGGTGTAGTTCGGTTACGACAGTTGTAGGTAGAAAGAAAATGCTGGCTTGCCAGAGAATGATGATGATGGGGTGCATGCCAGTGTGCCACACTGTCTCTACTGAGGCGATGCAGGTTCTACTGGGGGTTCCGCCACTTGACTTGGAGGTTCGGCGTCGGGCCATTCTTTTCAAGATTAAGAGGCGGATACCATTGCTGCAGGGTGAATGGTTAGTGGATGGGAATGTGGAGAGTTTAGGGCTTAGTGTGTGTAAAAGCTTGCTGAATGAGTGTGTAATGTCTGACTGGCAGGTCAGTTGGGACACATGTGTGAATGGGCGCGACACTTACCGGTACATTCGTGATGTCACGTTTGTCAGTAGCCGACCGGACTTTGGTTTTAACCCAAGTCTCGGGTTCCTGTTGACTGGTCACGGGTCTCTCAATGCTTTTCTGCATCGGAGGCGTCTCAGTGACACACAGGAATGCCATTGTGGCTTGAGCGAGGAGACATGGGAGCATGTTCTCTGTGAGTGTCCGTTGTACGATGACCTTCGCAGTTTGAGTGCGTTTGGTATACAACAGGTTATTGGCGGGTTTGAAGTCAGTCAAGCACTCTCCACTAGCGATAGGGTCCGTTTGTTAAATAAGTTCGCGCTTACTGCATTTGCCAGACGGCGAGTATTAACTCATCAGGGATTAACATGAATCGGTTGAATGTGCGTGTAAATGGATTGAATGGTTTGGGGGTTATGACAGTGAGGATTTGAATCTGGGATATGAATGGCGGGGATTTGAATCAGAATGATGAATGGTATGCATGGTTGCTGTCTTTGCGTTGACGCAATAGGGTTACCAGTCCCTAAGCTTCATGGAGCTTCACTGTTAGTAGCCCTCGGGCTACGAATCTTGACCAGAGGATTTGTCTGGTACCGCGGGCTCTTTGGGATCACAGAGGCGGTCTCAGCTCTCTGCCCATTGCGCTAAAGTCCTTAGGGATCTGTTGGGAGCATATGCTGGTCGTTATTTTGAACGATTTGATCTTGCATCAATTATACGAATGCCACGTCTTGTGGAAGATGTAGGAATATACCTCGCTCCTAACAGGGAGATGGCATAACCAAGAGCATGTCATCAACTGTACCATCTGCAGACTGATTAATCAGCCTTGCACTCTATTCTTTACAGCTATGTTCATTTTTCGTGGGTCACCAACCCTCAACTGTTTGGAGTTAGAATTGGTAGGAGACCAAAGACCACGGAAATTTTATATCCGTTCTGGTCTTTGGTTGCGGCCCTTCGGGGAGTATCGTGGTGGCTGTGGTTTACCGCCCAAATGCGGGCAGAGCTTAGGCTCGACGTGGAGTTGCGTTTAACAACCGGGCGCTGGACCACCGTAGTTCAGCAGAGGTTTTAGGTAGGCCTCGATCCTTACCAAGGAAGTCGTCACGACCAAACAGTAGTGAAGGCAATTGTTACTCATGGTTCTCCATGAGGGCGCTGATTGACGCCCAAATTAATCCCGTGATGGCACCGTGAAATTAAGCCAATGTGGCAGAGATTCACGTAAAACACATAGACTTTCATGTCCAGCTTGCTTCACTGCATTTTTTTTTATATTACAAGTATATCAAATTGTAAATTACCTAAGTTGAGTATTGCAATATGGGTTAATCTCGCGTGTACGTACGTTTTTATCAAGGTTTAATATTTGTTGGTCTTTTAATAGATATCTCTAAAAAATTAAAATCCCGCTATTTAAAAATTATAAACGTACAGTGAACGTTGTCAATTTTTCTATTGCTTTTAACTCACTTAACTTGCAACTTTACAACAATTATTTAAGTCGTCGCCGGCTCCAGTTTGCACAGGATCCTAAACGATTCTTTAATTTTGTAATCTCTTAACGAAAATCGTCTTTATTACCTCATTCAGTTTCATATGAAAATACGACGGCAAATAATGACTAGGCTGCAACCGATTTATTTGCAAAATATTTTCAAACTACTTACTCTTTGGTCTCCTAGTACATCCTATCCGTATACTTTCCAAAACTCTAAAGTTATTCCTGAGCTCGTGATTAGTATTATTACAGTGTCTCCCAGGCCCCGATGGGTTCTTTATATCTACTTTTGATAGACTATTTACTTTTTTTGTTGCGTCTGGTTCATTCCATTCTGTTTAAAAATGTGGCCAACATGGTTTTGTGAAACTTAGATTTACAACCGGAAACCTGCTCGAATTTTGTTCCTTAGTGGTCAAGGGTTTTAAAAATAAAATGCAGACTGATGTTGATTATACCGACATTTGACTCTGTTAACCACTGTCTTTTACTTAATAAATGGAACTTATTGTATCTTATTGGCTTTTCATATAATCTTCTTATATGGTTATCCGATTACCTTGCTAACAGAACACAAAACATTGTCTTCAAGTCTGCTTTTTCTTGTCTAGTGTTCCTCAGGGCAGTCATCTTGGCCCTCTTCTATTTAACCTATTTATTAACGATCTTCCTTCTATTATTCTACACTCTAACATTTAAATCTATGTTATGTCTGTCATTTAAGGACTGTTCCTACTCTGATTTACAGCAAGCAGATCTAGTTAGCTTTTGTAAATGGTGCAAAGTTAATTTAGTAAATCCTAATGGTCCTAAATGCAAGGGTATGACTTCTTATAGAAACTTGCCTCACATAATCAGTTATACTCTTGATTTGGTACCCCTTATAAGATTTGATAAAATAAATGATCTTGGTATTCTTCTCGACCATAAACTGAAGCTTGAAAATTGTTGCTTTAACAGTCAGTAAGGCGAATTAAGTTCTTGGGTTCACCCAAAAATTGATAACCTTATACGACTAAAGTACTTTATGTATCTCTTATTCGTCCGATCTTGGAATACTCTTACCACCAGGATCGTATTGAATCTGTTAAAAAAAATTAATTATTATCTATACAATGTTTTAACTGAGCTTTAAGGCTTAAATTTACCCTGTATACTAGTAGACTTCTTTTAATTAACTTACCCACCTTCACTTATGCTTGGCGTAATGTTTATGATTAAATTATTTACTGGTTGTAACAAATTAAATTCTTAGTTCCTGACAAAAATACCCGTAATTTTGTACCACTATCCCTTAAACTTTGTACTAATAACTATTTCCTGCAGCGCATAGACATTCACTTTCACCATTAAGAAATCGATCTATTCTCTCTTACTTATAATACTTAACACTTATATACAAGATATCAAACCTGATTGGGGTTTTCTTCGGCTTTCCCCAATCTTCGCAACAAATGTTGGGTCTTGGTAATTAATTTAAATTTTTAAAATGCCCGATAAATATATTATAGTTTTTTATTAAAATTTATTGTTTTTATTTTAAAGCATTTTTATGTACTTAATATATATAATTTGTAATGTGACTTATACTTATACAATTTTCTGTCGACTGCATATAGTCGGCATTAAATAAATAAATAAATACACTCACAGGCTTCAAGACTCAAATGTAGATGACTTAGACGAAAATATTTAGTTTTCCCATACTGTAATATGCGAAAGTGATAACTGTTTTTGGCTGACACCCATCGTCTGTCAATTTTCGTCCACTCAAGGGGAGTGTAGTAGTAAATAACCAATTTATTATATTTATAAATACATATATATTAAATTAAACAAAAAAAAGCCCTTCTGTAAATTTTTCTATTTTTCGCTTACGTTACTTTCGCGATAAAGGCTCGATTTGTCATACAATTAAACTTTAAATAAATTAAGAAAAACTTAAGCCGTGCAAAGCACTATCCTTCGTCAAAAAATCAGACTGCGCAACTATCCACAATCCTCGGACAGTGCCTTTAATTTCTGTGAACGCGGTATCTAACATACATCATATACCATATAGCAATTTCCCATTAAGCGATATTCGGAACAAATATCAGTAAGTTTACACCATTAATAACTACGTTTACACAAATCAACAATAATTTTCAATGCATTTTATTTAATTTTTTTTAAGTCACCTCTACAAGTAGCAAAGTGATGATGTTACATTTATGAATCTGCAAAGTATAATAACTGCATCTATTAACACAGTTAATAGGCTTGTTTGCTGATATAAGAAGTATTTAAAAATAAATATATATACATATATATATATATATATATATATATATATATATATATATATATATATATATATATATATATATATGTATGTTAGTATGTTAGTTAAGCGATTGGAACTAGGGAGGTATCTAACTCGAAATATTTATTTAACTAAATTTGTGAACTAAAAATGTTTGTTGGATAATATATTGATTTGTTTTTAGACCCTGTACTGTAAAAAAAACTTAATAGACCCTTAGTTTGTACAAAAAAAAATGTGCGTTACATGCAGAATGAGGCGTGCAGACTCCATAAAGTATATATTCAGCATCAACAGCCATGTCCGTTTGTCCGTCTGTCTGTCTGTCCGTCCGTCTGCCTGTCCCATTTTGTGTCACCTAAATCTCGGAGACTATAAGAGCTAGAGACACCAAATTTGACATGTACGTTTATCTATATCTTGCATTGGACGAGCTTGTTTTAGATTTTTGCCACGCTTTTCTCCGCTCAATTGAAAAACAAAACTTCAATTCAAATTACAAGATATTTTTGGTACTTATAAAATACACTATGGTCCAAACTTAAACTGGAATAACATAAATTTACATAAGAGCATATATTTGAGCTAACCTACATCCGCACTTTTACTTACACATAAATTAAAAACCTAACTTAGATGGCTACAAAATGTAAATTGTTTTTGGGCAGAACAAATTTAACAAACTTTAAATAAGGCCATGAGCAAATGATTTGCTTTTGTTACATTTAACACATTAGTAGAAGATATTTAATATGTATATATGTAGTCGTGAGTAAAAATGTATTTGTAGTTAGATTTTTATATATATATAGTTTTAGTAATAGTTTATGATGTGTTTGTTTTGACTTGCAATAAAAAGCCAGTGTTTTAAGTTATCCAGTAGTTTAAATAGGAAATTGTTGGTTTAATATAGTATTTTCCCAAAAAAAGTTGGAATTAGCTTATTTGTGGGCACTTATGCTAGACTGTTGATCAAATTATTATTGTATAATCTAAACTTTAAAGTTTTTAGTTTCAATTTTTTTATTTTTTAATGGAAGCTGCAGGATACATGTCAAGCGGTCTGGTAATATCACAGTGCTGCCCATCCTGAACTAAATTTTAACAATGTTATTATGCTCTTATGACTCTTTTGGGCTTTAAAGTTCTTGATGTCTCCCACTGTGACGTCCTATGTTGTTAGTTTTTAGCTTTCAGACGCTGTAGTTTTTTAGAATGTCGCAATTTGCAAGCTCAAAATTATTTGGTTTGAGCCGAACCTTTAAAATAATCTAAGCCTCGAGCCCAAACCAAATTCTGTTTTATTCAATTGATCCAAGGCTCACACCAACTTCTTGAATTTAGAACCGATAAGCGATGATACCAGGCTCTAAGGTTCGAAACAGCCCTGTTAAAATTTTTGGATGTTTGCAGCCTTGCTTGTTACCGTAAGTGGTTAAAGTTATTGAGGGTGTTCCCCGAAAATGTTTATTTTGATAATTTTGACATAAGTATGTATGTATAGATAAAGCGAGTCAATGCCTAGTTGAAAGACAATTTTTATATGGTTTATGGTGTACCAAACAACGAGTGTGGCTTTAAGTGGATGAACATACCGTTATACATAATATGTATTATATATGGTGTACTGACACGGTCGTTAACTTAACTAGTGAACAGTAAAGTTAATCGAAGTAACTGAACAGCTGAACTAACATGAACATTATAGAGTAAAGAGAGAACAATATAAGCTACTTGATAGAAACTTAGTACTAATAAAGAGCCAGTTTTGAAAGCGGTTGGGTTTCGCTCACATGCGAGTGCTCTCCAGGCCATAGGCCATTGAATCGCCGAAGTCGCCGAAGTTGCCGAACGCGTGTGGAGGCGGGGAACTTCCGCTGCTGTCACTGTTACCGCTGTGCCTTTGTCTGGTGCTGTTGTTATTTTTGTTGCTGCTGTTAGCCTTCAATCAACTCACTTGCGTGGAACGTGTAAGGAGCTCATCATCGTCAAGCTGAGCAAGGGCTGCTGGTGATCCCACATCGATGGTTGTCACACGATTACCGCCACCATCGGCCGCCGAAGGCAGTTTGATGAACTCGCTATCCGTGTGCACTGGCATTATGATACACACAAAGCTTTTACCGGTCTGAGAGTCTCGAGGATGCAGCGTCACGGGGTTAAACTTGTCAGTTTGACCCTCAGTATAGGTCTGCAGGCGCTGATAAATCTCTGGATAATGCTTGCGCAATAGAACTCCACGACGGGACAAAATATCCAAAATGTTGGACAATATAAGCTCCCGATTCCCGAGCACGGTGCGCAGACCGGGATTAAAGGTCAGTATGAGGATCTCCGTTCGCTCCGGAACGGCCATTACGGCAAGAGGTTGTTGCAAGGTCTGCTGGAGCTCCAGTTCGGCGAGCACATCCTTACAAAGCTTTAGCTTTGCGCAGCGTGACACCAGCTGACGCTCCCAACGTACGGGCGCCTGACCCATCCCTGGTGCCTCGGACACCACACAAATGGCTACATAGATAAGCATCTTAGATTCGGGCTTGTACTCTGTGCTAAGCCTTAACAGTTCTGAATATAGTTCGAGGCCCATTTCAGCTGGCATGAGATCCGGCCAGCGAACATAAGATGCCTCACCCATACACTGAAAACCATGTTTGATAAATCCCTCGGCTGCCTCAGCGCTGCGGAACAGAACGCGGACAACACCACGTCCTTGAGAGAGACTACCCTTGCGGGCCATCAGACTGAGATGACGCTGCGAATCGACATCATCCTTACAGGTGGCTAACACCTGGCGGCACAGATTGGAGGCACGCGAGTGTAAACACGCCTTGCGATGCTTTTCCCAGTGGGCTCGCCGACACTCACGTGAACAATATAAATGGGTACAATTGTGGCATGACTTGTAAAGCTTCTTGGCATCGGCCGGCGAGGCACTTGACTCGCACTTGGTGTTGCGGCACTTGATCTGTAGGTGCTGATCGATGGCTGCATTGCACACACCTCCATTGTTAATGTTGTTCTCCTTGTCCGTGTAAGCGGTGGAGCCGCCAAGAGACACTCGCCGATTTCTAGAATTCGACTGAACTTGAATTGCAGCTTGTGACTGAGATTGAGAATGGGATTGGGATAGGGATTCACAGTGGGCTTGGGATTGAGAGTGTTGTTTCTGTTTCTGAGTGGGCGCATCACCCTCGCTGCGACGGCGTAGAAGCTGTTGCTCCTCTGCTGTTAACACTTCAAGCTGTTGACGACTAGCTGTGTTTGCTGCAAAGTAAACGAATAAATATGTACAAATGATATTAACTTAAAATTATTAAGAACAAATTGACTTTTAAGTTGGTAATAACAACGACAATGAGCATTCAATGTAGATTTTACGTATGTTTCTGACATGCTAGATAATATTGAGGGTAGAGTATTATTTGTAGTGTTTTTATTTTCGTTTCCGTGTTGCGTAACGATGCTAGCGCACCGAAACTTCTCAACATACATATGCTACTATGAATTAATGTATGTGTGTATGTAGTTATGTATATTTTCTCAGTGTAATTTAGTTAGAAAATAAGAACTGAAATAAATGTCTACTACACTATGCGCTTGATAAAACGTATGTATGTAATTGTTTAACAAAACTACAATAAACCTTAAAAGAATAATGAATTGATAAAAAGAGAAACGTAGCACTGAGTTATTGGTCCAGAATATGATTAAGGACAAGCATACATAAATGCTGTATAAATATATAGTTATGATTATAAAGAGTTTTATATGCGAACAGCACACAAAAAAGGCAAGTTGCATAGTTTCTGCCTACACACATTTTTTCAAAATTATTTTTTTTATGTTTTTAACATTTTCCATACATATTTTTGTTGTTTTCGTTGATTTTTTTTTTGGGTGGCTGTTATATTGGAACAAAAACTTACAGGTTCATACCTGTCGTCGGGGACCCTGCAATAGTCGCCGTTGTCGCTTGGTTTCTGGTGTTGTTGGTATTGGTGTTCTGGCTGTTGGAGGAGGAGGTTGTTGGCAGTCCTAAAAGTGAGGCTAAGACATCTTCTAGCGATGCGCTGCTTAACGAGCGTTTACGCGCTTTACATACAATGTATTTTTTATAAATGAGGCAAAATTGCGTTTAATATTTTATTTGGTGAAAATGCAAGGCATAAAATATAAGAACACCAAAAAAATTGTTGTTAGGCTTTTAAAAATATATTGCGCATTAATAAATGTTCTTAAGACTAAGTGTTCTTCAAATTACTCCTTTAAATCGCAATGTGGTGGATCAGTTAGATTTGTGAGAATTACACTGAGAAAATGTTGTTCTTTTCAAGCCAAAGTGTGTGTATAATATTTACATATGCAAATATTGAAAAAAAAATCAGGGTATAAACAGCTGAGCAAGTACAAATTCAATTATAAAAATCAAAGTAAAAAATTAGAACATTTTGAATACCATTTAGATCAGTTTTTATTCTATTCAACTTGAATAAGGAATATATAAAATAAATTATACAAAAAATATATAGCGTTAAAATTTAGCATAAAAATATTCTTATAATTTAAAAATTACATTATCAAATCGTTCGTAGTTTTTTTAAGGAATCAAACTAAAACAACAATAGGTTCCGGTTTCGGTACGAACCGAAACGAGTGTTTCGGTAAAAGGTTCCATTTCGATTTCGTCGTTTTAATATCCGTATCCATACTGGTTCGTACAGCAAAGTTTTTAACAAAGTTTAAAATGTTAAAATATGTTATTTTATCAACAAATATATAAATGCATGTATACACGTACATGTATTTTGATATTCGAAGCATTACTTGTAATTAGAAACATAGTTTTTCATTCGAAAAACAGCAGAACTTTTTTAGATTGCACCAAAACCCTACTGGTACAAACGTTTCAGGTTTCGAGAAAATGAATTTGTTTCGGGTTCGTTTTCGGTTCTGAATATGAAATGGTTAACAGTTCCGGTAACGGTTCCGGTTTTGTCCCCTACGTTTTTTGTACTAAAAATAATGCATCGTCATTAAATGTTACATTATAAATTTATAGCACGCTTAGTTTTTGTTTTTAAGCAGCCATATTGTTGCTGTGTGGTATTATTTTTTATATATAATATATTTCTGTTAGGTACTTGAATTTTTCTAGTTTTAAAACACAAGCGTAAAACAGAAAATTAAAATATGGAAATTTAATTACTCATGGTCAAAATACAAAAATGCCAATGAATATGGATAGCAAACAATTTGAGCAATTTTATAAGAACAAAAAGGATAATAATAGATGTGTACAAATAAATAAATATGAATAATAAAAATACATGTATAAAAAAATGTGTACCGTAGCTGTGTGTTTATTAAAAACTATCTTTTAAAATAAATTGTAAAAATAACTGTTAACTTTTAACTGTTTCGGATTGTCAATTAACATTGCTTTTTGTTTGTTGTGTCAAATCTTAAATCTTTGTCGTAATTTACAGATGAATTAAGCCAATATGAAACTTTAAAATGATGTTACTTAATTTTTTTTCAGAAAATAAAAATTAACCCATAATTCAAATACAATGTAGAAAATTTAATATCAAACTACATCTGTGTTTGCTGTGCACCTATGAAATCATAAAGAAAATCTCTTGCTCAACATAAAAACATATGCAAGTTAACATATATGTTTACATATACTTATATATGTATGTAATACATATATCTAATTAACACATTTCTCATTTTGTGGTTCCCATTTTGTGCACATTACAATAACAAAATTAAAATTTTGAAAGTTAAAAATAAAAGATATATGTAAAAGTAGTACGTAAAACATCTATGGTATGCACGCCTAATGCCGCCCAGTTACGGGTCAGATATATATGGTGGACTCACCGCCACCGCCGCCGACTCGGCTAAGTCCGTTCATGCGTAGTGGCGGCTGTCCAGCGACAACCACCAAAGTTGTATCCAAGTGGAGCTGCTGCTGATTTTGCAAAAGATGCTGGGAAGTGGGAGGGCTGGTGCTGCTTTCGATAATGGGCGTTTGCGGAGAGTCCAGTGGCCGTGTGCCAACGAAGCTGCTTTCTAGCCAGCACTTTCTGTGGAACCAACAATATAGAGCAATATACAACTGACATTAGTAAATGTTTAGCAATAACAATAACAATAACAATAACAATAAATATAAAAAAATAACAATAAGACACCAAGTTAGTAAAATCAATAAGTGACGTCACAGGCACTTGTCCCTCTCACAGCCACTGCGATTGGTCTGTGGAGCACTAACCTCAGACAATTTTTCGATTGGTATGCCTACAGGAAGCTCGTTTACTAATTGGTTTAGGGTGACCCGAAGTTTGCAATTATATAAAAAACTACAATACAATAAGTATTCTCTATCCCTCTCGTTTCCATACGATTATATAACTAATACATATTATTTATTTATTTTTTTTTTGTAATTTTTCTTGTACTTTGAGTAATGCTTGAAAGCAAATGTGACACACAAATGAAACGTGGATACAAATACCCATAGCCCACACTTGTTTCGGTTTAGGATGTCTGTCCACGCGAAAGAGCGAGTAAGCAAGCGATTGCGAGGGAGCAGGACAGATATAGATAAAAAGTATACGCCACGTTATCTGCTCCAGACAAAGGGTTGTTGAGGCTAGCTAACGGCCTGATTACAGAAAACATTAAAGATTTTAAACTTTTGCAAGAAAATCTTTAGATACTCTGCAATAAAACAATGAGAATAGGCTGACAAAATGAGAGCTTACGACTTTTGGGTAGATTAAAACAAAAAGCTGTTCATGGTCTTTGTTAGTAGACTATTATTTGATTGGGTATCTCAAAGGTAAATTCAATGAAGGTCTACTTAAGACATGCAGTAAAAGTTTATGTTGTGAATTGTGTTGTTGAGAAGTTATAATTTTTATACCCTTGCAGAGGGTATTATAATTTTGTCACGAAGTTTGTAACGCATTGAAGGAGGACTCACAGACCCCATAATATTCTTGATCAGGGTGAGCTGAGCCGATATAGCCATGTCTGTCTGTTTCTATGCAAACTAGTCTCTCAGTTTTAAAGCTATCTTGATGAAACTTGTTGCAGGTCCATATTTTTGCTGCTTTTGTGCTATATACTTTTTAGTTTACATACATATGTGCAAATGGAATATATGCAGCACGTTTAAAGAGTAAGAGTACAAAAAGAGTATGTAACAAAATAAATATCATTTCCTAGGATCCAGCCCTAGCATTTAGCAAGATTAATTCATATCTTTAACAAAATGGAAAATATTATTCAAGTTACAGTTCATATCTATGCAAAAATAATGCAGTAAGCTACGGTAGAGCGGGCTCGACAGTAGGAGACCCTGTACTTATTGAGTGCAAAGCGTTCACTATAGATTATTTCAATTTCAATAAATATCAATAGATGGCGCCACTAAAAGATGATTCTTATGATAAACACGGAGGGCGCTAGCGTCTCTTCTTCTTCCCTTTGTCCGTAACATTGTTAGTTGAATAGCTTCCGCGTTTATGATCCGATTTGAATGAAATCTTCAGGATAGGTTTGGTGTATATTATATATACCAAGAATCGAGGCGCCAGCTTTAAAGGTGTTCTTTAAATTTGACTTTAAAATTTTGTGTTTCAATTTCTGGGTACGGATAGGGGCGCGTCAAAAACCTAAAATAAACTTGATCAATGGGAGTTTTAGATGGGTAACCCATTGATTGGGTAACCTATTAACAAGGGTGTAAGCAATTACACTCTTAACTTTCCTGCATACCGGATTTTTTCAACTGTTATAAAACTAACTTCTTAGTATAAAGACAATTAGATTTAGGCTAGTTGATCAATAAAAAACATATGAAATGAGATGAGACTTTGACTGCAAGCGAATTAGATTTGGGTGGCATGAGCAAAAATTGAATTCTATTTCATTAAGATTTCTGTAATTTTGTCCGTCAGTGTAGAAAATATATTTTAGTATAAAAGAAAAGGTTTTGGTTGCAGTCCTCTGGATGGTGTATCCAACTCTGAAGCTTAAGGTTCTGAGTTCTTTATTGGTTTGGTTTGTTTTAAAACATTGTATAATAATAAAATAATAACGAAAGACATTTAGATTTAATAAGATTTTGATTTTTGCCCTTTTTTTTGCTTTTAAGTAAATGTATTGAACTGTAAATTGTATATGGGCTTATCCTAGAAACAGCCGCCCTTTTTCTTCAAAAGCTTATTCATGTTGTTTATACATATAAGCAATTTGGAAATAAATTAATTTATTTGTATGAGGAAACCAGTTGTATTTCTGCCTGTTTTAGTAAAAATGAACTTTTGAAATGGCTAGTATGACATAATCTAATGTAAGAACACTTTAATCTAGTCCGTTTTTTAATTTCCAAAAAAGTATAGATACATTAATTAATACATACATCAATAACCCCTTAATCTTAGTGAAAAAAATATATCATTCAGTCGGGAGAGCCCGACAGTAAAATACCCTGATGTAGTATAGTGCGCCGAACGAATTTGCTTGCGATAATATTATTACTTTAATTATGCACATACGCACAATCTAAATAAATTTATAAGAGCGTAATGAAAATAATGAAAAATAATTCATTTATATTGTGGCAAACAATCAAAATAAATTTATAAGATCGTAATGAAAATAATGAAAAATAATTAATTTATATTGTGGCAAACCGCTACAATTAAAATAACACTCCAGCGCATTTGTCACTCTGGCAACGAGCTAAAGAGTCACAAAGATGTGTGGGAAATTGCCAAATCTGCAGCGGCGTAGCCAATAATGATCAAGAGAATGCATTCCTCTACGAACATTAAAATGTCCTTATTAAAATTGCTGGCTACGCCTTTGCATTGGCACTTGGCAGAATAAGAACGCGAGAGCGAAGAAAGTGAGAACATGTTCAAAATGAGAGGAAAAGAGAAATGAATACCAATACATAAACGATTGTGCGTATGGATGTAAATATGTGCGTGTAAGGCGTAAAGTGCTTTGTTGTTAGCCGTTTTATACATTGGCAAACTATCAAAAAAACAAGCTGTTGTAAAAATATTGGCGTAATATATATCTTCATATCTTCCTTGTTTATTATCCGATCTGGATAAAATTTTCACGATGCATCCATATAAATTCGTATTGTTCGTCCCAAAGCTCAAGACTCTAACTTGATAATTACCAGTGTTATAGATTTGCGATAATTTTGAGCAATGAGGGCGTGGCATCCAAAATTTAAAATAAACTTTATCTGCGTGCAAGTATAAAAAGTCTTCATACCAAATTTGGTGTTCCCAGGTACCATCTCTGAGATCTTGGTACTTACACGGACGGACAGACGGACATGGCTTTATCGACTCAGCTTGTCGCCCTGATCAAGAATATATATACTTATGGGGTCTGCCACGCTTCCTTCTACCTGTTACATACTTTTTTTAGACCCTGTACTTTAAAAAAGTACAAATGGGTCTATTACGTTTGTGCGAAAAATTGACGAGCTTGCTCCACCGTAGCTTAATGCATTTTTTTATCAAACTTAATATACTCTCAGGGTATAAAAATAATGCGTTCATTTTGTATCAAACGAAACTATAAGTACATTTTATTATTTCACAAAAAGTGTCTCTAACGAAATAAATTCTAAGCCATTTGAAAATTTCACTTTAACTCCTCTTAAAATAATACAAAAGTTGACGGTATATCCTTTAAAAGACCAAAAAAAAATTATATCTTGATGTTCAAAAACGTACAGATGTTACGTACAACACGAGAAAGCAGCCCGTATTGCAATACTCAAGTTAAGTTGATTTGGAGTTTGATTAATTATATAAAATAAAATGGCCTAGTGGGCCTTGCCCACTAACTAAAATATTTAATTTGTCAGTTTTAAGCAAGACCGCATGTAGATGGTTTGCTCAACATAAAAGTATATTATTGATTTTCATAATGATTGGCACAGTCAAAGGACCAAGTCGGCTCCACTCTAAACGTGAACAAGTCGCTAGCGCTGATTGCCCAGGTACTGGGAATGCGGTTTGGTCCTGCCGATACATATCGAGGGACAGGCGGCATTGCATTGTTGACATTTAAATTGCATGTGGTGGAAAAAAGGAAGGGAGGCATTTTATTGAGACTTTATTAATAGCCTCGAGAATGGTTGCTATAACATCAATGCACTGGTCAGGTCCCTCATGAAAACGAAATGAATTCCAATCTGAATGGATTTTCATTGTGTAAATGCTAACTGATTCTGATTGTTGATGTGATTGAATAAGAAAAAACTATCAAGTTGTGCAAAAGCAACTAATTAACATTCTTTAAAGCTCTGTGCAACGTCTGTGTAAAGAGTTGCATTTTAAAGTGATAAAGTGGCAAATATTTTTCTTTTTTAATTGGACAATTCTAAGAACTAATTTTTCTGGCTCCATTTATGTATATTCATTCACTATAGATTGTTCTTTAATGTTATGAAATTTTAATATATGACGCCAATTCGAATATATCAGTCGATAAAAATAAAGGTCGCCAGCGTATCTTCTTCTTCCTTTGTTCGTAACACGGTTAGTTAAATAATTTCCGCGTTTGCGTTCCGAATCGAATGGAACTTTCAAAATATACAGACGCTAGTATTAAAGGTGTTCTTGTAATTGTGTCAAAACTTTAAAACAAACTTGATCAATGTGAGATATAGATGAAACTACATGCCAAGTTGGTGTCTCTAGATCTTATGGTTTCTAAAAAGGGGACAGACAGATGAACGTACGGTCAGACGGACATGGCTATATTGCCTCGGCTGTTGATGCTGATCAAGAATATATATACTTATGTCACGCCCAATTCTGCCTGTTACGCAAATTTGCGCAGACGTCACAGAAAAATACATAGATTTGACCTGACTTAATTGTATACACAAAACTTGGCAGCCATCCAAATGCAAATGCAAAGCTTAGATGTAAAAATAGTGGGTTTCGTTATTTTTGTTGTTTTTAGTATTTTAGTAGAAATAAAAAAAGCTCATATGCACATATATAATAGCCCGATTCCACTACACAAAAGGACTTTAGTCCACTTTTGTTGGTTCCACTATGAATGTACATAGGCACTTCCCAAATTTTGACAGTTTTCTCTTATTATTGTTTTTAGTGTTTTTTTAGTGGTTAAAAATATGGAGGAAAACGCTGACGATGAAGATGACAAACCCCAAAATGTGGGGTCCCGCTTACCTCGCACGACCATCGACGATAACTGGACTGTGTTGCAGTTGCAATGTGGTGATTCTACAGGTAGCTACGAGTTGTGTAGTTGACGGAGAGAAATTAAAATTTTGAGATTCGAAATAACAAAAGAAGGGCACACGTTTTGAGGGTGATCGGGATTTCATAGATAAATATATATATTCATTATACATATATGTATACATATATATATATTCATATATGTATGTATATACATATATGTATGTATATATATACATAAATAAATCTATAGATCTATCTATTGAATAGATATGAAGCTGGGTGTTGATAATGGTAATAACAACTACACGCGGATGGGTTGATAGTTTCGGGTGTATAGAAGGCGAGCTACTACGACAGCTTAAAGTCAATGTGTATTTTGATTTGTGGCTCAATGCAACGGGTTTGCAATTAATCCGTTGCCTACCTCGAATTAGGACTCGCCGAGCGGCTGCGTTGTTGTTGCAACTGTTGAGCCTGTGTCTGATCGTTTACATAATGGACAATGGCCGAGGTGACCTCCTTGATAGAGCTCTGAATATCAGGAGTCACAGGCTGTAGGGAACACACTCCATTTGTAGCCGTCGCCGTTGTGAGGGATGCTCGTTGCGCCAGGATCGAGTTAGCCAGCCTAAAATATATTATTAATTTCTAATTGCCATTGAAATTGCACTCTTACTTACCGTTCGTGTGGCGTGCGCTGTGAGAGCTTCTCTGTGCTGCGCCAGCCCAGATATGGCTGACGATAGGAATTCCTCAGTACACCGCCTGCGCTGGAGCTGTTACCACTCGCCACAGACATAAAGCTGCTGTTGATAGGGGCGCCACGAGCGAAGCTGCCGCGTTGCGAGACACTCGGCGATGTCTGCGTCGAGTTCAAATGTGAGGTGGACCAGCGTGTAGCACCCACACAATGCCCTTGCTCGTGATGACCTACTGCCGATCCACTTACACTGTTGCTCTGACCGCCGTGATGACTGTGTGCCGAGGGACTCAACAGCAGGGGACTACGATCAAAGCGTTGTGATCCCAGCGAACTGAGCGAAGTCGTCTTCGAGTTGAGACCCTGCCAGCGACCCGAATCCTGTGTGCGCTTCCGAGTAAAGTTACCTGGTCTGTAGCCACCACAGTTCGCAGTTGTTGCAGCATTGCCTGCGTTGTCGCCATCTGGGGATCGTGCGGCATTTTGATTGTATTGTCGGAACCAGTCGGGAATATTTAAGCGCTGCAGCGATGCCTGTACCCTTAACTGATGCTCGCTTAGGGCGGCCGAGCTGTGATCATGTGATTTCTGCAACTCATTCTCAGGTGGCTGCAAAAATAAATAAAAAACAATAATAGGAGTTGATAAGAATTATATAAAGAATATACTATACAATAATAAAACTTGTTCTTTAGTTGAGTGAAAATTAACAAATTAAATTCAGAATTAGAGAATACTATCCATTGAAATAAATAAAATAAAATAAAATAAAATTTCAAGATTCTTTCCCGTTATCTAAATAAACAATATCTCAGCTCAAATTCCTGCCTGAATATAGACAGCGAATCTTTTTTTAAATATGCTACATTTCTTATGTAAAATTATTTAAGAGAACTAGTTTTCCCTTTAAAAAAAGGTGGAAAGCTTTCGCGAGAAATGTAGAAAAAAGCTTATGAAAAAATATGTGCCACGTTTTTTCCGTCTTCTTGTTGATTGCCAAGCCTTAGCCCAATACAGAGTCAGCTGACACATATTTACTCAAATCAGATGATTTCCTGCGTATCCCTGGAAAGCGACTTTTGAATGAAATAATTTATGTATAAAATTTATTACTCATGTATATAAGCGTTTTGAATAGGAGCAAAGAAGTGGAGCCATTATCTTATACGATGATGCGGTAGATTCAGGGAATTCTAGTAAAAACTAGTATAGTTGAACTGCTTTAATTTCAATTTCAAATATAACAATCAGTCAGGAGGGCCTGAAATTAAAAAACCCTGTTGAAGTATAGCACGCTACTTAACGCTACTTACACGCACAAAACAATAGCGTCACTATATCATTATATTATATAATTGTCATTGAATATCTTCGGTGTTTATTACTCAAGATGGTTATATATAATCCTAAGTATAATTCATGCCGAAATTCAAGTCTCCAGCTTGACGATTGCCAGAGTTATGGTTTTTTGCGATTTATGGGAGAAAACGGTGGCTCATTGAAAGTTTGAGATTACAGTCTGGACCATCCTAATCATCACACGTACCAAATCATTCTTGTGAAGCTTTAAAATTGCTCTTGTTGTATTGTTTTTATTTAGATATGTGAGCTTAAATTTGAAGTAGACATCTGCATACCAAATTGATGTCCCTAGGCCCTACGATCTATTCGTTCATACAGAAGGGCGGACATGGATGTATAGACTCGCTTCTGATGCTGATCAAGAATGTGTATAAGTAAGTATATAAGTATGCTTGCAAAGCATATTTTTCTTTCTTTTGTTCTTTGTAAAGTACAGGGTCTAAAAATTGTGCTCGCTTCGATTTATTAATTAATACTGCCGAAATTTGTTTTTACTATTTACTATTTTCATCTTGTTATTTTTGGCAGCAAATTTGGCGTATAAAAAAGTGTATCCTTTATAAAAGTAGCTTAGTTATTTTTGATTGTCGCTTAGGCGCTTGAGGTTATACTTAAGCCCAGTAAACATACAAAACGATACACACACAGCCCAACTTGTCTTTCAATGCAAGTATTAAAAGATTTCAAGTGCATAGCAAAAACTTCAGTTGGCATCTCAAGTTTAAACAATACTGGGGCTACCAACATTTTCCCTGAGCTGTAGGACAAACAAAAAAAGCACATACCTAAAGAAGGTACTGTGGAAGAGGGAAAATGAGAGAAACAAATATACTAAGACTAAGACTGACAAAAGTTAACCACAGTCGTCATACACATCTGCAATGACACTTCAGCGATGGATACGAAGACCGAGGAGGAGAACGAGGAGCAGAATCGGAAAGAAGAAGAGAGTGGAGATGATGCATTTAAAGCCAAGACAGTGAACGCCGCACAGTGGCTCAAAATCAAAACTCACGAGTAGGAATCTGCGAAAACGTAAAATGCAGTTAGGTAGAGAATTTTTTGAAGTTTACAGATGGATGCTTAGGCAAAATTGCGTCGCGGCGAGCGCTTTCGTGCGCTACTTGCATGCAGTGCGCATTTTCGTAGTCGGAAAGAACACTTTCGCCAGGTATAAGTATGCTTTTTTGTGAGTCCTCTTCATAATATTGACATGTCCCATTTTTACCTAAATATTATTTAGTTAATATTAACACATGCAAGCCCACGCTTTGCAGGTATTTGTTGTTATGTATTGCAAAACTTGCTAATGCCTTCTATTTGCAGTAAGCGCGCCCAACTATATAATCTTATGGGTTTTTTAGAGACTACACTTGTTACCCTATTTTGTTGTCGACAATCTAGGCAAGTATTAATTTGATTCCAGGTTACATATTCTATACAATAGGATAATATTTTGGAGTACGATTTTCTCCAATACGTGCGAGAAAAAAGTGTTTTTAGTTTATTCTTAAATTGTCATACACATTTCCGCGAAAAGGTGAAGTATTTAATGTGGATACATATGACAAGAAAAACATAAACCATCGGAAAAAGTAATACAAGACATATTGTAATCTGAGACTGGACTGAAAGTTGACATTCCAATGTGTGGATATGGAAACAGCAATGACGGAAATACATCCCGGGCATTTTTTAGGAACTTTGTGGATTCTGGGCGGATTACTGGTGTTGATGTTGAGATAAACAATGTTGAATGCAATGTTCAAGGAGAAATTGCCTCATAAGCTATTGACTCCCACACTTCTTAAAATTTTGGAACACGGAAAAGACTTCATGGAGTACCAAAGTCTACCAATTGGAGAATTGTCAGAAGAGGCTCATGAATCCAAAAAAATATAGAAATATAGGAAATACAGAAATATAGGCTTTCAAATACTTCCAAGGTGTCACGGATGAGACAAAATGAGGATCTCTTTAACATGTTATCGGATTCTTCAGATCCGCTCTTATCAACACAAAGTTTTGTAAGAAGTCCTTAAGAACTGGAGGAGGTTTATACAAAAGAAATGGTAGATTTAATGGATTTAGGCTATGAACTTGAAGATATTTCTGAAAAAAGTTTTAATGAGCAGGAATATTTACTGTTATTAAATGTTGATATTAGTCAAATAACAATATTATTTACATTTACTTATATTTATTTATTTTATATACATTTCTATTTTATTTACATATGATACATGATAAAAATGTAGTAGAAACTTGAATGGAACTAAAATACTAATTTTAATTCATTGATACGTATTAAAATACAAAAAGATTTATTGCTAGATATATATAAATGAAAATTCGACCATTTATAGTGAACATTTTTGATGTTATCCAACTTTGACTACCATTTTAAAGCTGAAGAAGTTTTCTATTAAATTCTTTTTAAATTTTTTGATATCTCTTTTGGATCAAAAGATATGATTTTTGCAAAGTAAAAACTCAGATCGGCCCACTGTGCGCCGTCAGTGACGTGTGCAGCAATTGTTGTGATGCAGCTGCAATTGAATCAACCATTAAAAGTATTACAACGACGGGCGGCAAGTGGCAAGTCAGTCTAAGCTTATTTAGGTCATATTGAAATGCCGGTGGAGGTGAACAATGGAAAGTGGAGAGAGAGAAGACTGTTTTGGCAGCTGATTTGACGTCAACATGTGATGTGATTTGATATGATGAAACAAATTGTCGCTCTCATTTACCTGATCGTATTGCAGCATTATATTCATATTTAACTGTTTGCAATATATTAAAGAAATACATGTACTTATTTATTCTATAAACAACTTTTTTTGTTTTCACTTTTTATATGCTTTCAATTTAGATAGAAATAGCAAAAGTGTTGTGTGAGAAATTTGTTAGACTTGTCGCAGACACAGATACACAAGTACACATATACTATTAAACTCAATTAACACACACACAACCATATCAACAAGCCAAAGGAAGTCAATACTCACACGTACACACACACGCGTATTGTGGCAAAGCTGCATGCCATAAAATAGGAACACCCAAAATGAATAGAAAAAATGTTTCCTAGCCAACATTTTATTTATATATATTTTTATTTGATTAGATATTGATTACATTGGCTGCGGAAGCCAATATATATAGGGTCAGCTTACTTTATATATATATATATATATATATATATATATATATATATATATATATATATATATATATATATATATATATATATATATATATATATATATATATATATATATATATATATATATATATATATATATATATATATATATATATATATATATATACCGATATAAACGATATAATACAATATAAGAGGAATACTATAACGCAGCGCGCGCATCAATTCATTCCAAATTCATACCAAATTCCTTATAGGAATCTTTTAAGTCTTTAGACTTCGTATGTGTGTGTGTGAGTAGGTGTGTGTGTGTGAATTAAATGAATTAAACAAAGCTTGGTTTTTACTTGAGCAAACATGGCGCGCACGACATGCAACACCACCCACCGCATACAAAACTACAGAACAAGCACCACGAAAGCGAACACTACGCGCCGTTTGCCATTTCCTGCGTCGAAATGTGTGCAACGCTTTTGAATTTGTGATAGATACTGAGCAAAGGGCTAAAAAGAAAACCAATTCAAAAGCGATTGTTATCCATTTTTATGGCAGCTTTCGCGCATGACAAACAAGTTGAGACGCAACAGCGGCCAGCTTTTTATAGGGTCAAAAGGATATAACCATAAATGCCCTGTGCATGCGATATCACCCTGTGCTGGTGCATGAACAATCGCAACAGAAGCAGGCGGCTAATACATACAACAAACAATTTTTTAAGACAAGTTATCCGACTGCTTCCTGGAAGTAGAATTAGAAGTATACATAGAAGTAGAAAACTGAAACTGTCATACTGAAATAATTAGAGTTAAGATGGGAATTATTTGCAACAGTTAAAATATCTGTCAAATATAAGACAACCAAGTCATCTTGTTAAATCATACAATTATAACCATTCGTAAATATTATTAAGAATCTTTACGAAAGCTAATAACTAAGATATCGTAATAAAGTCTTACAAGACATATAAGTGAAACATTTGCTTAACTGACTTGAAAAAATGTACAGAAGAGCGGTTTTTCCTTTAATCTGTGCTTAGGCTTGCATATAAAGTGGCACACTATACTGTTGATTTTTGGCGGATCTATAAGGATTTCAGCTATAATATTTTTCATGATTTCGAGACAGGGGTTTTTTAGTAATTTGGTATTAAAATAAAAATTTTATTTAAAAAAAAGTGACATTCGATACTTATGCGGAAATGTGTCAATATATAAGTTCTTGGAAAGCGTAATTTAAAATACTTTTCTGGAATTTCTAAAGTAAATATGGAAGATATTTCAAACTATAAATTTAGGCCCTGTGTTTTAAAAAAGCACAAAGGGGTCGATTAATTAGGGCAGAAGGAGACGTGTTAGACCCCATAAAGTATATATATTCTGGATCAGCATTAACAGCCGAGTTTGTCCGTCCCTTTTTTGAACACCTAGATCTCAAAGACTATAAGAGCTAGAGACAAAAAATTTGGACACCAAACTGTATCTGGTCTAGATAAAGTTAATTTCATTTCATTCCAATCGGATGATAAACGCGGATGTTATTAAACTAACAATGTTATGGAAAAAAAAGATAAAGTGTCGCTTGAATTTTTTCGGTTCGGTTCATGAGACCTTGGTCATAAGAGAAACAACAAGCATTGACTTTAACTTAAGTGTTTTATTTTAGCTATATTTTATATCAGAATGTTTTACAAACAAATCAAGTCTACATATTATGAATAAGGTATTAAATGATTTTAGAAACTATAACTTAAAGCTGAAGCCTTTAACCTTTCACAAGGTCAGATAGCGTAAGGCTTTGTCAAGGAAACGTTCCTCAGGTGAACCCTGACTGCAGGCGATGCCACGTCGGGATTTGGTCGACAGATGATCGTACTGATGCCTGATGGTACTGTTGAGCAGATGATCACAGCGTTCGGAGTAATCCCATGTTTTTGCCGAGGGCGCCTTAGCATATTCCCGCTTCAGAACTATACTGATGATACGGGAGCGAGTAGAGCGATTTTTTGGTTTGGTTATGACCTGGGAACGTGGACGCAATGGTAGCGGAGATCTGGCATAGACCCCAGATTCAGCTGAATCCGAGTCAAGACCAGTGCTGGAGACTCCAGCACAACTACAGTAAGTGACACTGCTCCCCGGAGAATGATCAACGCTGCCGTATGCTTCATCTTCACAGATGTCGTAGTCGGATGGAATTTTGCGGGTCACGGGAAGGGAATCGCTCACCGCATAGGGTATGCACTTAGACTCCATGTAAGTGAGTGGCTCATCGACAGCATCCTCGGCATGGGGCGTGGGACTTTTACTACGTTCATTTTCCAGCTTATTAATTCGCTCCTGTCGCACCTTCTGTTCTCGTCGATGCTGGCGACGTTCATGACGCTCCCTTTCGATGCGGGCAATCGTCTCAATACTCTCAATGAACAGCCCCAAATCATGCTGATCAAAGCAAAACGCATCTAGGGTATATGTAGTAGTAGTCATGCCATTTATGTAGTTGATGGGCTCGGCAAAATCGATGAATTGTGTGCAACTGTAGTTGGCCATGCTGTTGAGATGTTTCAAATTATATTTTAGATATACTTAGGTGTGTTGCCTTTGCTGGTTGTATTGAAACTGTTGGTGGTCGTCAATCTCAGCGACGTTTATATAGCTCACGAGTAGGCTCAATGGCCTAATCCCTAATACTAACCTGCAGCTGAAGGAGGTGTTTGTGCTACCTGCACAGGTAAGCCAGAAGGAGGTTCCAATTCCACCCCTTCATTAAATCCCTGGACCGTTTTCACGGTAAGTGTAGGTCTGGTGATTAGGCTGTGACTGGGAATTTCCCTGATTGCTTTTTAATTTTGGTATTTTCGACAGTCGACACTCGTATTTTGACCAGCGTAGGGTCTCAAGAGTCGCCCAGGTCACTTTTATAGCTTCTCATGTAATCTTCCACCTTTTGTTTTCTACTTTTTAACACCTGCATATTACCAAAACATTGTTTTCGCCTTTGACACTCGGTTGACATCTGTCATTTATAGTATTCACGTTAAAATATTCATTTGCATAACTGATTAAGTACTTTGTAGCAGAAGCTGAGAACTTTATATGAGTAAAGTCCAATGAAATCAGTCTACGTAAAACGAGATGTCGCTCTTTAAATTTATCAACAAATTTAGCAAAGTTATGAACAGTATATTATGAAAAGTAAAAGAAAAAACTATATCCGCCTTTTCGTTTTTTTTAAACTTAATAGGGCCTTTTATTTTTTTTAAGAACAGAGTCTCATTAATACGGTTCTCAAATGTATACAACAAATCCCCCTTTATGAGGACATAAAGAACTCTTTAGATTCTTCAGACAATTTACAAAAGATCGCAATTTTCGGGTTTTAATGATCAATATCGGGTTGAAATTGAGAAATTAGTTTCAGATATACCAACACGGCTGAATTTCTAAGATACACAAAAAACTTTTAGACTAGTAAAATATAAAAGTATTGAATAGTAAATCTCAAGCCAATTCTGTGTAATCCAAGCAAGACTGAAGTTTTTGTGACCCTAATTAAAGGCAGCAAAGCCATCTCTTATTTAGGTATTGATTATGATTTTATTAAAAACTTAGCTCAAAATATTCATTCAAGCGAAGAACAGTGCTTTGGGTAAAGAGATCTAAAAATAATTTTTATTGTTGATCTAAACACTTATTTTGCACCTATCGCTAGACGAAGAGCTTATCATCAGTCTAAAATAAAAAAAACATACAAAATAAAACACATTACTTTGCTTAATTCTAATTTCTAATTTGCATAAAGACAAACATATGTACATAAACACACAATTGACAAAACGTAAACAAAAATCATAAGCTACTCAAACTCACTACAATTAAAGAACAACATCACAACTCTACACAAACAATATGCCATATGCTCCGAAGCGTGTCCGTGAAAACACTGGCCCCAAGCTAAGTCCTAAACGCAACTCAGATGCTCCAACACTTGAACTTAGGAGTTTTTCAACCATCGCTTTGAATAACAATTGCACCTCATCACTGCAAATATAACCATCAATATGCAATCAGCTGAAGACCGCATATTGGATGTTTTAATGAAGCGACTCAATATCGTGGCAGGGGAGATGCAACGATTTCATCAGCTTGAAAATGGGCTCTCAGTAGTGTATGCTTTGAAGACCCGGGTAGGCGAACTGAAGAGCAAACTTTCGGCGCAAAATCACGCTGCCATATTGTGTGATCTTCGACGGCATGGCATCCACTTTGTTGAAGGCGAGAATCTGCGTTGCATTATTAATACACTATGTTTTTTGCACTGAGCAACACACCAGCGCCCACAATTATGGACATATTTAAATTTAAAGGGAGAACTCACTTCGGCACTGTAGCTGATTCAATAATTAAAGTCAAACTCGAGCACGTACGCGGAAAAGCAGCTTTTGCGCTCCATTTCGATGTACTGGCGCAAGACTAAGCAACAACTAAGTCAAAGTATGCTTGGCTTTGACTTCGATTCCCCAAAGAGAATTATGCTATATTTAAAGAGGCGTTAAAGTTGAAAAAATATAAGAGGTGCTATGCTGTTGAAGCCTCGTTCATTTTAAGCTTATGGGGAAAGGCCACGTCATCTGCGCGGGAAACATGTTAGAGCTTTTGAAGCTGCAGCGAGAGAGCGAGAAAACTCTGTCACAGACTGCGGCACCAACAGTCGACCTATTGCCACTTACTGTGTCTGCAGAGCGTTCTCAGGGTAGTTCATTTCGCTCTTAATTTTCTAAGTACATTTCAGATTTATTTATTCTTTAGATTCTGATAGGCTTGATATTTGTAGTGTACTCTTAGTAATTTTCGACAGTTTGTAATAAGCGCGCGCTCCTTTAATTTAATATTTTTAATGTTACATAAACTTATCTGTAAGCAACTCTCCAATGGAGTGTATCTTTATTGAGATTACCTTCAAGTCAAATAAGAAAATGTTGCTTGGCAGCATATACCGGCCAAACAGATATACTAACTATTCTGAACTGACCTCGCTACTTTCCAACTTGACTGTTAAATTTACAGATATAGTTCTCACAGGTGATCTTAATAGTAACATTTTATCAGAAAATCGTCTCTCCAATTCTTGCAAATCCGTTGGACTGAATATTGTAAACTCGACTATCCCCACTCACTACGTTGACTCTAATGAAACTCTTCTTGACGTATTTTTTTTCTTAATGGCATAGGAAGAGTTCTTTACTACTACCAAAAAGCTGTACCATGCTTTTCAAAACATGATTTTGTATTCTTTACTTATGCTTTTACACCTGATTTCATTGAATACCCTTTATCTTATAGAGACTTCAGACGTATCGATTATTATCTACTTGACCTTAAATTAAATTTTTGTAACTCGAATCTTATCTATGACCTCACAGCAGCCGATTCTCAGCTGCAGCATTTTAACGTTTTCTCTTTCTTCGCTCTCGCGTTCTTATTCGTGTCAATGCAAAGACAAAGCCAACAATTTTAATTAGGAAATTTTAATTTTTATAGAGGAATGCATTCTCTTGATCATTATTCCCACGCATCCTTGTGACTCTTTAGTGTTATTTTAATTGTAACGATTTGCTACAATATAAATTAATATAAAACGTAATTTTCATTACGATCTTATAAAATTATTCTGATTGTGCGTGTGTGTATAATTCAAATAATAATATAAACGCAAGCAGATGCGGGCGGCGCACTGAATAATATATTTTTTGCTTGTGAATTTGGTTCTTCGTAGTTATTGCGGCTTCTTCAGTTGCGGAACTTACGAAATTCACCATTAAAGCTAGCATAGTATTGTTATACCCTGAGGGTATGTTAAGTTTGTGAAAAAAAGTATGTAACAGGCAGAAGGAGGCGTGGCAGACCCCATAAAGTATATATATTCTTGATAAGGGCGACAAGCTGAGTCGATATAGCCATGTCCGTCTGTCCGTGTGAACAACGAGATCTCAGAGATGGTAAGACCTATGAACACCAAATTTGGCAAAAAGACTCCTTAAACTTGCACGCAGATTAAGTTTATTTTAAATTTTGGATGCCACGCTCCCTTCGCCCACTCTGGTAATTAGAAAGCTAAAGCTTTGAGCTTCAGCACGAACAATACTTGGATACATATGGATGCATCGTGAAAGTTTCATCAAGATCGGATAATAAACACGGAAGATATAAAGATATTTATCACGCCAATATGATCACAACAACAAGATGCGCGCTTGTTTTTATTGATTTGCCAATAGACAATCAAAGCAGACAAAAACAAAATACGTTACTCCCTACACTCACAGATTTACATACATACGCACAATCGTCCATAAATTGGTATTCATTTCTCTTTTGCTCTCATATTGCAGTTGTTCTCTCTTTCTTCGCTCTCCCGTTCTTATTCTGATTCGTACCAATGCAAAGGCGTAGCCAGCAATTTTAATAAGGACATTTTAATGTTCATAGAGGAATGCATCCTCTTGATAATTATTGGCTACGCCGCTGCAGATTTGTCAATTTTCCCACACATCTTTGTAATTACTTAGTTCGTTGCGAGAGTGTGGAATGCGCTAGAGTGTTATTTTAATTGTAGCGGTTTGCCACAATATAAATTAATTATTTTTTATTATTTTCATTACGATCTTATAATAATAATAATATTATCGCAAGCAAATTCTTTCGGCGCACTATACTACCTAAGGGTATTCTACTGTCGGGCTCTCCCGACTGAATTCATCTATATCTCAAGTTGATCAAGTATGTTTTAGATTTTTGCCCCTCTCCGCCCACGCAAATTAAAATACAAAATTTCCAAGTCGAATTAAAAGAGCACCTTTGATGCTAGCTGATTGATTTTTGGTATATATAATACAGACTATGGTCCGAACCTATCCTGCAAATTTCGTCTAAATCGGATGATAAGCGCGGAAGTTATTCAACCAACAATGTAACGGGAAAAACCAACTGTTATCTTTGTAGTGGCGCCATCTATGGAAATTTTTTGAAACTGAAACAATCTGTAGTGATCGCATTGCACTCAAAAAGTACAGGGTCTCCTACTGCCGAGCTTGCTCCACCGTAGCTTAAAGCATTTTTTATTATAAACTAATTCAGATATATTATAAACTAAACCATCCATAAACAAGGACAAAGCAAATTGTAAGGCAGTGATGACAGTTTAGAGGGGATATGTGAAGAAATCAATAGATTCTGAAGAATTTAGAAATCAGTCTTTTACGTTTTGTAAAACAACTTAATACATACATACTTATGTATTACTGATCAGGTACAATTATTTTTATCTCCAACTCTGCATGATTTAGGACGAGAACATGACCTCGTGTCAAACTCCTTCCCATGCAAGGGCCATAAAATTCCGAGGTCCCATCAAAGACCAGAGCATACCAAGAACTGGAGCTTCTGTATCCGTAGCATGGTCTGAATAATAAAAGCGAAATGAATCAGAAGATAAACGTCTGCTGGTTGCGTGCCGAACGACAGTCAGACTCTGTCTTGGGAGTGCCTATTTATAGGGCCATTGTAATAACTCCATAGTCAGGGGAAAATGATCTATGTAGCTGCGGTATGCCAGCGTAAGCTTCAAACAGATGTCAAGCCGGAGGTCGAAGGCACATTATTATTAATGTGCTGCTCTCTTCCAATTTATTTCATTTCCAACCCAATTCAACCCCAACAATAACCCCGTCCCAGCCAAATGGAACTCAGGGCACGTCACATCTGATCTCATCTAGAAAATATTTAATGAACAATGTGCCTCTGTTTTACATTAAAAGTTATTGCGAGAGCTTGTTTCTTTTGCTTTTTTTTAAGCGAGGCATAACTTCTCTGGTTTTGCTCTGTGGGGTTGTTGAACCTTCGCCCAACATGTGGGACGGTCTTCGATTTGCTTTGCGTTCTTTTTCCATGAATGGCGTTGCTTTGAAATTCGGTAGCCATTAAGCCGTGGCATACATAGCCCTAGATACTACTCACACAAACGATGGCCGCGAAAAGGTACCTTATATGGCTTTATGTTAAATAGTTGAAGTATGCAAAAGACTTTCAAAACCAATAATATAAGACTTTTTATACCCTGTGTGGTATATTAAGTTTGTTCAAATAAGGAAGTATGTAACAGACAGAAGAAGGTGTGGCAGACCCCATAAAGTATATATATTCTTGATCAGGGCGGCGAGCTGAGTCGATATAGCCATGTCCGTCGGTCCGTTACATAACTTAAGTAATGTGATAGCTACAGACTTGAGATTTGACACTTATAATGATTAGAATCGCTTGCCAATTTACACTTGTGGATAAACCATTTACTTTTCCCACAAATTGCAGTCTCTGGCAATTAACGCGCTAGAGATTCGAGATTCGATGTGAATGATATGTTTACTAATATGTTTACATCCATTTGAATATACTATAAGTATTGAGCAGGTTAATTCTATTCATGCATATGGAATTTAACATTGTTCTTTACTTCCACAGAGTATTTCACCCTCCCGACTGAATGATACTATCTAGAATTTGATTTACGAGAAATATTTGGAAAATTTTCATTCTGCCTAATCAGTTTTATAAGAGTTAGGTAACAAATATGAACTGCAATCTTTGTACTATATTTACTAAATTTCACAAAAATCTGTTAATTTGTTACCTGATCAGCCAATATACTATATACTAAGCTTTAATTATGCAGTGTTATTGCTAATTTATTCCTGTCAATCGGAAAGAGGGCGAAAACTCACTCTAACACAGCACGCACGTATCATATACATATGTGTGTGTAAATGCTTTTACGAAACAGAAAATGAGAGAAGGCGTAAACTCGCAGAAACAACAACACATTAAATTAAAGAATTAAATAATTGCGGATAACTTCCGTGTTTATTATCCGATCTTGATTAAATTTTCACGATGCACCCTTTTTAAACCCTGTACTTTAAAAAAGTACAAATGGGTCTATTACGTTTGTGCAAAAAAATGTGCGTAACAGGTCGAAGGAGGCGTGGCAGACCCCATAAAGTAAATATATTCTTTATCAGCGTCAACAGCCGAGTCGATATAACCATGTC
This sequence comes from Drosophila putrida, assembly GCA_037043535.1. NCBI lineage: Eukaryota > Metazoa > Arthropoda > Insecta > Diptera > Drosophilidae > Drosophila > Drosophila putrida. The sequence continues at coordinate 159,831 of JBAMBI010000287.1, forward strand.
CGTCTGTCTGTCTATCCGTCTGTCCGTCTGACCGTCTGTCCGTCTGACCGTCTGTCCGTCTGTCTGTCCCTTTTTGTGTCACCTAGATCTCTGAGACTATAAGAGCTGGAGACACCAAATTTGGCATGTATGTTTATCTATATCTTGCATTGAACGAGTTTGTTTTAGATTTTTGCCACGCCCCCTTCCGCCCCCGTAACATTGTTAGTTGAATAACTTTCGCGTTTATTATCCGATTTAATTGAAGGATAGGTTATATGTACCAAAAATCAAGGCACTAGAATTAAAAGTGCTGTTGTAATTTGACTTCAAAATTTTGTATTTCGATTTCCAGCGGAGGAAGGCGTGGCCAAAAATTTGAACAAACTTGATTAATGGGAGATTTAGATGAACCTACATGCCAAATTTGGTGTCCTTAGCTTTTATAGTCTCTGAGATCTAGGTGACACAAAAAGGGACAGACAGAGGGACGGACGGGCAGACGGACATGGCTTTATCGACTCGGCTGTTGATGCTGATCAAGAATATATATACTTTATGGGGTCTGCCATGGCTCTTCTCCCTGCTACGCACATTTTTTTGCACAAGCTTTATAGACCCTTTAGTACTTTTTTAAAGTAAAGGGTCTAAAAATGTACGGTATGCGGTAGTTGGCAGACAGAAAGCTCCCAAAGTGACAGCATTCGGTCAGTGGGAATTCGTAGCACCATAACATTTGCAAGCCTAGACACAAAGTAATCGCAGCTATTTAACATTTTACATCGAAAACTAGGGCAAATCTCTTAACTGAATGCTTGACTTATCGAGTGGTCAGCGCGTTTTGCATTATTTGCATACATCTTAAGCAATTAAATTTAATTGCCTAAACATGGGCGTTAATCAAGCTAATTGCTGACATCAGCCAATGTCTCAAGTAACATACATAGAAGCAAGGTTTGCTTTACAAATATACAGAATGATACGAGAAAAAATTATGACATACAGATATTTATATCGAGACTTAATGTAAGACGGCTCTAAGCCGAACAGGTTCGGATCGTATTTTTGTGTTACTCGACACCCGAAGCGTGTCAAAACTCTTTCTAAGCTTTTAATTCTGGAAACCAATTTTTACTTCGACGCAAAAGTATCGTAAATTGTTAAAAAAAAAAACAAAAACCATAAGATTTAGTGAACCCAAGATTCAAACAAAAACTTGGGTTCAGGCTTTCTATAAACCTAATCGTGAACCGAGATAAAATTAGGGAACCTACTATATGGTTTGAGCCACGAAACTAAACCTTATCCACAATTGTGAAGGGTTGCATCCTTGGTGGAAACTTACGTAGTTTACTTATTTTATAAGGAATAGTAAATGTATAGTGAAGACAGATCAGGTGATATTTCCCCATTCACGTTCTCTTTATAACTTTTTTAAAGATTCGGATCTTTTTATGTCATTTTCAGTTACATCAAGTTAAAAAACTTGAGCTAATTAAACTAATTGAGCAGCCCTCTCAACAGTGTTCATGCTCGTCAACACCCAAACCGTTGCGTAACTCTTAACTCTGACTCAGAATGATATCACATAACCCCACAGATATTCAAGACGAGACTGGAATTTTAACAAACGAGTTATATTACAAAAAAAACAAAAGTCGCTTTGAGCTAGATTAACTCAAACGGCCTCGGGAATTGTTTACAAAGACAACAAAAACTAAAAGCAGTAACAACAATGAGCTAACAAATGCTCAACGTTTTATTAATAAATATGCAATATTTTATTCTTTTTTCTTTATTCTTTCTTTAATGTGGACTTTGTGACAAGTACGTAATTTAAGTGCACACGAATAAATATTTGATTGCTATCATGTATGACGATAGAGCTAATATATAGAGAGATAGTCAAATGTGGGGACGGTCTGTCCAAACTATTTGTTAGCCCACCCTTGTAACTGTCGCTTATGTATTTGATATTTGACAGCCTGTTCCGCTGTTTACGGAACCTGAATCCAGTCTAATCCAATGATGTAAAATATGACGAAGCAAGTCAGATGTAGCGTATTTAACGGATGTATCTCTTGATTTTTCATTCACATATATAAGTATAATCCATAATTTAAAGCAGCGCAAGTTATGGTAAGCCATTGGGTCATATGTGCTAAGAAGCAGCACTAAGTGAAAAACAATGAAGGGCAACAGTCAAGAGCAGGGGTAACTGCGAGATTTCATAATACTTAAAATTTTGTACTTGTTCATAAATTCAATTAATTGCATAAAATGAAAATTATTGTGCGCTCATTCAGGAATTTTATACACTAAAAACAATTTCAAAAAGAGTGTTTATACAGGTTTTTGTGACGATAAATATCCCTAGAAAGTTTTGACACCCTTGCAGTGTCCAGTATTAGTCGTCAGATTTTTAGACCCTGTACTTTAAAAAAGTACAAAAGGGTCTATTACGTTTGTGCAAAAAAAAAATGTGCGTAACAGGCAGAAGGAGGCGTGACAGTCCCCATAAAGTATATATATTTTTGATCAGCATCAACAGCCGAGTCGATATAGCCATGCCCGTCTGTCCGTCTGTCTGTCTGTCCCATTTTTGAGTTCCTAGATCTCAAAGACTATAAGAGCTAGAGAGACCAAATTTGGCATGTATGTACATCTATATCTTGCATTGAACAAGTTTGTTTTAGATTTTTGCCACGCCCCCTCCGCCCCCGCAAATAAAATACAAAATTTCCAAGTCGAATTACAAGAGCACCTTTAATGGTAGCGCCTTCATTTTTAGTATGTATTTTACAGACTGTGGTCCGAACCTATTCTGCAATTTTTATGATGGACATGTACCAAGATAGCTTCAAAACTGAGAGACTTGCTTACATAGAAACAGATGGATAGACAGATGGATAGACAGACGGATATGACAATGGATATGGATCGACTCAGCTCGTCGCCCTGATCAAGAATATATATACTTTGTAACAAAATTATAATACCCTCTGCAAAGGTATTAAAACATCATTCAGTCGGGAGGGCCCGACAATAAAATACCCTGTGGAAGTATAGTACGCCGCTCGAATTTGATTCCAATTATTTTTAGACCCTGTACTTTAAAAAAGTACAAAAGAGTCTATTACGTTTGTGCAAATGTGCGTAACAGGCAGAAGGAGGCGTGGCAGACCCCATTAAGTATATATATTCTTGATCAGCATCAACAGCCGAGTCGATAAAGCCATGTCCGCCTGTCCGTCTGTCTGTCTGTCGGTCTGTCTGTCTGTCCCTTTTTTGAGTTCCCAGATCTCAAAGACTATAAGAGCTAGAGACACCAAATTTGGCATGTATGTACATCTATATCTTGCATTGAACGAGTTTGTTTTAGATTTTTGCCACGCCCCTCTCCGCCCCCACAAATTAAAATACAAAATTTCCAAGTCGAATTACAAAAGCACCTTTAACGCTAGCACCTTAATTTTTAGTATGTATAATACAGACTATGGTCTTAAACGATCCTGCAAATTTCATTTAAATCGGATAATAAACGCGGAAGTTATTCAACCAACAATATTAAGGCCATAATCAACTGATATATTTATAGTGGCGCCATCTATGAAAATTTTTTGAAACTGAAACAATCTGTAGTGATTGCATTGCACTAAAAAAGTACAGGGTCTCCTACTGTCGAGCTTGCTCCACCGTAGCTCACTGCATTTTTTCAATTAAACACACACGTACAATCAGAATAAATTAATAGGAACGTAATGAAAATTACGTTTTACATTAATATATTTTGTAGCAAATCGCTACAATTAAAACAACAAGATGCGTGGGAAAATTGACAAATCTGCAGCAGCGTAGTCAACAATGATCAAGAAGATGCATTCCTCTATGAACATTAAAATTTCCTAATTAAAATTGCTGGTTACGACTTTGTATTGCCACGTGGCCGAATGGGAACGCGAACATCAGTAGAGAGCGAAGAAAGAGAGAACAAGTGCAAAATCATAGCAATAAAGAAAATATATATACTTTATGGAGTCTGCCACGCCTCCTTCTGCCTGTTACGCACATTTTTTTTTGCACAAACGTATTAGACCCATTTGTACTTTTTTAAAGTACTGGGTCTAAAAATGAATCAATGTATGTGTGTGTTGCATGGATTAATATTTGAAATAGATACCAATACATGTACAATTGTGCGTATGTATATAAATATGTGCGTGATTTTATTGTTAACTGTTTTGACTATTGTATTTGTAATTATATTAGCGTAAGAAAATCTTTATACCTTTCGTGTTTATTACCCGATCACGATGCATCCGTATTCAATCAAGTATTGTTCGTTCCCCAGCTCAGGTTGAAATTTAAATAATTGTGGGCGAAGAGGCGTGGCATTCAAAATTTGAAATAAACTTAATCTGCGTGCAGGTATAAGAAGTCTTCATACCAAATTTGGTTTTTTTAGGTCTTACCAACTCTGAGATCTCGTTGTTCACAGGGACAGACAGACGGACATGGCTAAGTCGACTCAACTTGTCGCCCTGATCAAGAATATATATACTTAATGGGATCTGCCACGCCTCCTTCTGCCTGTTACGTACTTTTTTTACCCAAATTTATTATATCCACAGGGTACAAAAACACGAAATGACCAAAAACTGACGTAAATATTCATAATGTATGTAGTTATAAGCCCTGTATTAATGCAGGCATTTAAAGTAGAAATCTATGTCGATTATATCTCTAGGAACAACCGCCAATAACACGTTTAATAAACTGTGTCACACGACCAGGTTGCAACCCTTTTAAAATATAATTTTTGAATTTTTTCAAACGAAAATTTAGAAATTATGCTTCACTGAGCGGAGCTGGGTATAAATGAATTGAGTATGGACAAAGGGCAACTAAATAACCAAAAAAAACTTCACGTATATGGAGAGAGGGAAAGGGCAGTAAGGTGTCAGTAGTCAGCAAGCCTTTGGGGTCACTGACATATGTCATTGGGGTAAGGAATCTGTTGGCTTAATGAACTGACAAATTGTTGCAGTTTTGCCCTGCTTCAGTAATAAAAAGTCTCTTGCCGTGTAGCTATTGATTTGACCGGTGAACCTAACTCAATCTTTTTATATAGAAAGAGCTAGTAGAACTTAACACTCGTGAAGCTTACGAGAGGAGGGGACGTACAGCTGCGGCGAAAAAAATAAGACAAAAAAAGGAAAATACCTTCAGAGAGGAATTTTATTAAAATACCCGTGCTGTAGATACTTTTTTTGCACAACATTTTTATTACAGAAACTTTAACTTACTATATCGAAAACAAATTTAATGGGCTTTAAAGGTTATTAGAAAGCATCTGAATCACCTCAACAACAAAAATATCAGAAAAATGAAAAAAAAAACTCAAAGAAATGGATACAAAATTATAAAATATTCTGTTTTTTAGACTCTTATTTTTAAAACAGTTAAAATGGGTCTAATAAGCTTGTGAAAAAGTGCGTAACAGGCAAAACTACGCATGGGAAAAACCATGATAAGTATATATGTATATTCTTCATTAGCATCAACAGTTAAGTCGTTATAGCCATGTCCGTCTGGCTGTGGGTCAGTCTGCCCCTCTGTTGAACACCTACAATTTAGGGACAATAAGAGCTAGATACACTAAACTTGGTATGTAGACTCATCTATATCTGGTCCAGATCAAGTTTGTTTTAAGCTTTTGCCACGCGCCTCTGCCTTCGGAAATTGGAAAACAAAATATCGAAGTCGAATTACAAAAGCACCTTTAATACTTTGATTTTTGGGACATAGAAAATACATTACTGTCCGAAACTGTATTGATAATTTTATTCTTATCGGTTGATAAACGCGAAAGTTATTCGTGTATTCCTGTATTTACCGTAAAGTAACATTTTCTTATAGTAGGCCGTATCCGCAAGATAATAAATCTGCGCTAACGCTTACACTTATAGAATGGTGATCTGGTGATGGATGATCTGTAGGCCGGAGCGAAAAACAGTTTTTTTTTTATTTCCGATTTCTCGGGTGCGGAATCGCTGACCCGCTAAAAAGTAATAATGTGTGCATAAAAGCAGTTTTTTTGGAGAAGAAGCAAAGAAAATTAAATTTCTCTTATTATTAATAAACTTCGTTTCTCTGTTAAAAGGTGACTAATACGTAGTAAGTTTATATTTGCATAACAGTCATAACTGCATCTGTGCACTTTATATGTACTTCCTGTCAATTGCAATTTAGCAAGCATATCAAGTAAATGTGCCAGGGGCAAAAAAGAATACAAATGTTGGGACTGGCAAACAGACAGATAAAAATATATAATTCAGTCGGGAGGGCCCGACAGTAAAATACCCTGTGGAAGTATAGTGCGCCGACCGAATTTGCTTGCGATTATGTTAATATTTTAATTATACACACACGCACCATCAGAATAAATTAATAAGATCGTAATGAAAATTACGTTTTATATTAATTTATATTGAAGCAAATTGTTACAATTAAAATAACACTATCGCGTTCGAAACTCTCGCAAAGATGCGTCGGATAATTAACAAATCTGCAGCGACGTAGTCAATAATGATCAAGAGGATGCATTCCACTATGAACATTAAAATTTCCTAATTAAAATTGCTGGCTACGCTTTTGCATTGGCACGTGACAGAATGAGAACGTTAATATTAGTAGAGAGCGAAGAATGAGAGAACAAGTGCGAAATGAGAGCAAAAGAGAAATGAATCAATCCATGTGCCAATAGATACCAATACATGTACGATTGTGCGTATGTAAGGCGTAAAGTACTTTGTTGTTGGCCGTTTTATACATTGGCAAACTAACAAAAAAAACAAGCTGTTGTTGTAATCATATTGGCGTTATAAATATCTTTATATCTCCCGTGTTTATTAACCGATCTTGATCCAAATTTTGAAATAAACTTGATCTGCGTGCAAATATAAAAAGTCTTTATACCAAATTTGGTATTCTTAGGTCTTACCATCTCTGAGATTTTGTTACTTGGCTATATCGACTCAGCTTGTCGCCCTGATCAAGAATATATATAGTTTATGGGGTCTACTACGTCTCCTTGTGCATGTTACATACTTTTTTTTTAAAAAACTTAATATACCCACTGGGTATAAAAAGACGGACATATGGCTGTGTGAAGTTGTATCTAGAAAAAGGCCATTGCCATGACTCTCAGCTGAAGGCTCTTCATAATGGTCAAAGCTTTGATTATAGCCAAGGCTCCGAATTGAAGAAAGAACTGTAATCAAATGTGAGTCTCAAATGGCAACAAGCCGCTAACGGTTGTCTCATAGCCAAATCGCGTTCTGACATTCAAATAGACACAAGCACGTGCCTCGCATTTATCAAACGCATATTACGCCACGTTGAAGCTGATATGCCTCATGTTACTCCTTTATCCCTTTCTTGAGTAATGACCGACTCTAACTACCTAGATATAATAAAATAAAACTCAAAGATAATCATTCTGGTATCCCTAGGTGTTATTATTATTTGTTTTGAGATTCGGCATGAATGATACTTAGGGTAATGTTACACCACCGTTGAAATTTAATCGCAATCGGACAATTAACATGGAAGATATTCTAAGACAGGTATGCCCAAAGCTGTCTTATGGAAGTGCACGCAGAAATACAAATAAGACAATCGCACGCACATATGTAACGATCAGTTTTTTCTACTTCAATGTGTACACTGAAAAAAAACGAAACATTGCAATTCATATTAAAAGTTTTCGGCGAAGAAAACACTTGCCACTTGATCACACATTTTTACGATCTGTGGGAAAAAAATTTCACTGTACACCAAATGAAAATACAATAACAAAATACATGTGCATGACGTTCTACGCACAGCAACAGCGGAAAAGGAAGTGCGCCTTATTTGTCTGACTGTCTCTTATTGTTGTTGTTGTTTTGAGGTTGTTCAACACGAACTGAGCTCGGCGAAAAGACAGGTGTGCATTTTGGGCTGGGAAGCAGCAGCTGACTCTATTTTGGTGTACTTGCTTGTTGTGTGTGCTTTCCAATCAACATTGCACCAGCCTCGAACATTGCTTGCTGACTGTTAACATAACTAAATCTATTTTTATCATTGTTTTTAAAGCCACATTGTTTCTCAAATCCCATTAACATGAGGTGCTTTTACGTTTTGGTTTGGTGAGCGAGCAGTCAATGCAGTAGGTAAATTTGCGGACTAATAAATTTACCGGATGCTTAAGATTTCTCTCATGTCGATGACAAAAGAGTGCAAAATATTGTGTAGTACCTTTTGAAGCTGTGGCACTGTTTATACTTTGATCGTGACGAGCTCATAAAACTGGAACAATAAACAGTGAGGATTCTATAGATTCTTTGGATGAAGCATGAATAATAAACCGAATTTTCTTTCGATTCAATCCCAAAACCAAATCTAGCAATGATGTCATCGGTCAAGAAATTTGCAATTCTTTAGAAACTTTTGAAACGTCAAATACACTAGTTTACAAAATAATTATTTTCGTCTGCCTCAGAGACCTAAATATTTTTCCCCTTTAGATTTTGACCTCGTAAATACGAAACTGTATCTTTTTAGACCTTGTACTTTAAAAAAGTACAAAAGGGTCTATTACGTTTGTGCAAAAAAATGTGCGTAACAGGCAGAAGGAGGCGTGACAAACCCCATAAAGTATATCTATTCTTGATCAGCATCAACAGCCGAGTCGATATAGCCATGTCTATCTGTCCGTCTGTCTCTCTTTTGAGTTCCTAGATCTCAGAGACTATAAGAGCTAGAGACCGCAAATTTGTCATGTACGTTCATCCATATTTTGCATTGAACGAGTTTTTTTTTAGATTTTGCCACGCCCCCCTCCGCCCCCGCAAATTAAAATACAAAATTGCCAAGTTGAATTACAAGACCACCTATGATGCCAGCGCCTTGATTGTTTTGGTATATATAATACAGACTATGGTCCGAACCTATCCTGAAAATTTCATTCAAATCGGATGATAATCGCGAAAATAATTCAACTAACAATATTACAGGCAAAATCAACTCATCTCTTCGTAGTGGCGCCATCTATGGAAATTTTTTTAAGACCTAGTGACACCAAATTTGGTTTGAGGACTTTTTTTACCCTGAGGGGGTATATTAAGTTTGCTAAAATAATAAAAGTATGTAAAAGGCAGAAGGAGGCGTGGTATATATATTCTTGATCAAGGCGACAAGCTGAGTCGATATAGCCATGTCCGTCTGTCTGTCCGTCCGTATGAACGAAAGGATCTCAGAGATGGTAAGACCTAGAAGCACCAAATTTGGTGTGAAGACTTCTTACATTTGCAGGCAGATCAAGTTTATTTCAAATTTTGGATGCCACGCCCCCTTCGCCCACAATACCATACTCTGGTAATTATCAAGCTAGAGACTTGAGCTTTGGCACGAACAATACTTGAATAAGAAAGGATGAATTGTGTAAATTTGATCAAGATCGGATAATAAACACGGAAGATATCCGCAATTATTTAATTCTTTAGTTTAATGTGTTGTTGTTGTGAGTTTTCGCCCTCTCTCTTATTTGCTTATTCGTTAAAGCATTTACATATACATACATACATACATATGAATGAAAGCGCGCGCTGAGTTTTCGCCCTCTCTCCCTCTCTCTTTCAAGTAGAGCGGTAAAGCTGCCACCTTGATAGACGGGACATCATGGTTCGAGTCCCAGTAAAATCATGCTTAAATTCTTAAATTTTTTTTTTATTTTTTGTTATACATTTAAAAATTCAAAACAAATACGAAACACAAATATAATTAATATAAAATTTCAGTGGCGTTCTCTACTACCTCAGGGTATTCTACTGTCGGGATCTCTCGACTGAATGATATATTTATATTTGCAGATCAAGTTTATTTAAAATTTTGTTTTCCACGCCCACTACGAGCACAAACCAACATAACTACAGCAATGTTACAGCTACAGATTTAAGATTTGACTAGATCTGATTAGGAGGGTCCGAAATGATCGGTGATTTTGATTATTGATTCCCTTCTCCTATAAATCGAAACGAACGACATAACTATCAAGCTCGAGACTTGAGGTCCGCATGGATGGTGCATTGATAAAAAAAATTCGTTGTAAAATCAATCATGTTCCTATTTGATTTCAAATTCCCAAATTCGTATTAGAACAAAATTAAGCGCAAGCTAACTTTGGCGCGCCAAAGTTTAGATACCCTTCCAAACTCTGCATAAGCCATCGGATTATTTACAACATTTTTTAGATGGAGATTTCGAACCGATCGTTCATATGACAGCTATATGATATAGTAATCCGATTTGCACCAAAATTGTCCAATCCGGCCAGTTCTGGCACATTACTGCGTACAGCAAAAAGACAAAAAAAAAAACAAATTATAATACCAGCAAGGGTATAATAATAAAAAACCTTGGATGTATGGGGATTCGAACAGAACAGAAAATATAGGTATTTTAGCAGACTAAAGTTTGTATTCACTGTAGCGCACTGCGTATAGTTGCCGACTCTGAAGCTGAGGTCCTGAATAAGTTATTCATAAAATATATAATAATGTTCTAATAAACAATACGGTAAGGCAAATAAATTTAAAATTAATAAGACATTTTGATAAAACATAACATAAAATAAAATTTAAAAAACTTAATTGCGAGAATTTTGCTTTTTTTTGGCCATTTTTAAGTTAAATTAAATATGGACTCTATTTGATTCTAACACGTGCATATTTAACCAGAAATCAAAGAGTACACGGTTCGGGACAACAAATTTCGTCCTGTGCAAAATTAAGGCGAAAAATATTTGAATCAAAGTGTAAATAGTGAAATTTACAACGTTTTTTCTCTCAGTGTTACAATACCGACAAACTTTGATCGCAATCGGATAATAAACAAGGAAGATGTAGTGACGCTAATGTTACGTACGTGCGTGTATATATGTTCTAAAGTGTTTATATACATACATACATATGTATTTGTATTCGGGAGCAGGTTAACTCTTTTCTATAATCTAAAAATTTGTGCTTTGGATAATGGATACTTTTTCTGCTATAAAACAATATATGTATATGTACATGCATGGCCGGATGCTGTTTACTAATGCCAAATATTCGGAGTTAAACTACAAATCAAATAAAAATCACTGTTATTTGTTAGCTATTAAAATGTTATCATATCAAAACGGATCTATATATATTTTTAGGAAACACAATGCTTCTTAACTAAACACAACTTTTTAACACTGTTCGCTGAAAATAAGTCTACATCTATCATTGTTATTTTTATTTTGCTGCTTTTTAGGTCCATTCAATGACTTGGCAACCGCCTTAAAAGCCACCCTTCCCCAGATCCCACACCCAGCATTCTAATTTTTTTAGTACGCAGCATAATAAAGCCCTTTAACCTTTTTCTCGAGATTCTTTTTTTATTTGCTGGATTGTGTTGTAAGCTCTCTTGACACGATACAACTGCAACTTCCGCATATTTCTACGAGATTATTTTTTATGTGTGTCGTCTGCCTCTACAGCGACAGCTTAGGGACACTTCAAGTTAACGGCTTTAAAAGGCTTTTATTATGTCACAGATTTTTATGAGGTGCAATTCGAACAGCCAGTGAAACGTCGCATGTGTTTTTTGGATGTAACTAGTCTACTATTGATTGGGGTCTAAATCAGCATAAGATACTTTTGCAAGATGCATTCTTATTTGTATGGCTCATACTTGTTATGAAAATGCCATTGGAATGTTATTTACCGCCAACTCATAAATAACTAACCATTAACAAAAGCATCATAACAAAATGGTTCCCCTTGTGGGGAGGAAAAAAGGCAATAAATACACACATACCATTTCATACATAAGTCGATTAGCTGCGAGTTGTCTTAATAAACACAACTGATCATACCATAACTTAAGTATCTTTACCAGGCCCTGTACTGTAAAAAAGCAAAAAACGATCTATTAGTTTATCCATAAACAAATGTCTGTAACAGGCAGCAGTAGGCGTGGCAGAACCCATTAAGTATATATACGTATATTTGATTAGCAATAACAGCCAAGGCGATACAGCCACGTCTATCAGTCCGTCCGTCTGTTTGATTCTTTAATTTACAACTATATATAGATCTCAGAGAATATAATCTCCTCCTGTCTGTCTTTTCAAATACATGAACGCCTAGATCTCACTGCCATAGGAGCTTGAGACTTGGTATGTAGATTTTCTTATATCTTGCCCAGATCAAGCTTGTTTTAAAAGTTTGCTACTACCGCCTCGGAAATAGGTAGAAAATAGATAGATATTTTAAATTGATAAAACACACTTCAAGGAAAGAAAGAGAGACCTCGAGCCAGCTAAAAACAACAAATGAAATTGGAGAGAAATTACAAGAGCAGGTTTAATGCTGCCGTTATATATGTACATTATAATCACAATTTGTTCTGACTTTAATTTTGATTGGATAACCAGCTCAGAAGTTATTCACAGCTTTATGCAACACTTTACCAATATTTGCAAAAAGCAGAAATAACTGTTGTTCCTTATTCCTTGAAATTTAAACTAAACAGATCACCATAAACTTATTTAAAATGTGGTTAAAATACACCAAAATGTAATTGCAGTATCTCTGCAAACAGTTACTAAACGTAAATTTGAAACTTTTAAATTAAAGGACAAATAATTGTTATTATTCAATACATTTATTAAGAAAAATAATTAAATTGATTTGTATTTTTACCAGTCTTTCATAACAATTATTTTTGACATTAAAGTCTCCAAAGAATCATAAAAATATTGATTTTGAACTTGTTGAGTCCCCAATGCGTTATAGTACAGATTTAACAGCTGATGTGTGTATCTCTTTAAGTTATACTTATGCTACTTTGATGTAAAACTTAGCCCAACCAATAACTTTTTCATAGGTGCAAAAGCCAAACTTCAGTGGAGTGCCACTTTAAAAATCCAAACGAATTCAAGTTAATATAAATTTTATACATTAATATGAGTCTTTGTGCTAGTAAAATGATTTAGCTCCTTTGCAACTTTTTATGTAAATAAACTTTTGAGGTCCAATTTCGGTAGTTCGTCGTTGGTCAATAGATGAAAAAAAAAAACATAAAATCTTTATGAAAAATTTAAAAGTATAGGTACTATATTTAATTCATGCTCTTTTATGATTTTCTGATCCCGTAATTTTAGAAATTTTCAGAAATCTGAAAACCTCAATCATTTTTAGACCCAGTACTTTAAAAAAGTACAAATGGGTATATTACGTTTGTGCAAAATAATATGTGCGTAACAGGCAGAAGGAGGCGAGGCAGACCCCATAAAGTATATATATTCTTGATCAGCATCAACAGCCGATTCGATATAGTCCGTCTGTCCCTTTTTGAGTTTCTAGATTTCAGAGACTATAAAAGTTAGAGACTTAAAATTTGGCATGTATATCTTGCACTGAACGAGTTTGTTTTAGATTTTTGCCACGCCCCCCTCCGCCCCCGCAAATTAAAATACAAAATTGCCAAGTTGAATTACAAGACCACCTATGATGCCAGCGCCTTGATTGTTTTGGTATATATAATACAGACTATGGTCCGAACCTATTCTGCAAAATTTCTTCCAAATCGGATGATAAACGCGGAAGTTATTCAACCAACAATGTTACGGGCAAAATCAACTGATATCTTTGAAGTTGAAACTGAAACAATCTGTGGTGATTGCATTGCACTCAAAAAGTAATGGGTCTCCTACTGTCGAGCTTGCTCCACCGTAGGTTAATGCATTTTTTTAAATACAAAATTTAAATTTATTTTTAATAAAGTAATATAACAAATTACTTGGATTTTCTGAAATCTTTTTAATGAACGCTCTTAAGGCTCTTAAAATTCAAATAAATAGATTTTTGCCAATTCAATAGACTGTGGCGTTCGCGATCCTGGAAGCATATTCAATGGGTGCATCCAACATTGGAAATAAACTTGAATGCCGTGCTTTTTTCCGCAAAAAATGTTGTTTTGTAATATTAAGAAGCCTTTACCGCCAACTTTAAAAATTCGTGTAAAATAGGGTTAATTGTACCTTTTATTTTTAAAAGCTTTAAATAGTTCTCAAATATGACTGATAGTATTGTTTTACTTATTTCTCGTCACATTTAAAGTTCTTGACTATTTGCAAATTTTTTTTTTTTACAATATTCGCTTTTGAGTCTCCTACTGTCCAGCTTGCGCCACTGTCGTTTTTTCGATCATTTTTTGTACCCTTTGAGGATGGTATTAAGTTGAATCAAAAAATAAAAGTATGTAACGAGCAGAAGGAGACGTGGCAGACCCCATAAAGTCGAGCCGAGTCGATATAGCCTTGTCCTTCAACAGGATCTCGGAGATGGTTAGACCTAGGGCACAAAACTTGGTACGAAGACGACAAACAAGTTTATTTACAATTTTCGATGTCACGCCCCCTTCGCCCACAAATCGATTAAACGATATTACTAAACCAATTTCAAAGCTACCGACTTGAGATTTGGCACGTATGATAATGAGCCATCCAAAATTATTAATCTCATAAAGCTTGAGATTTGAGTGAATGATTTTTATGTTACACCACTGTACAAAGTTGATAAACACCAAAGATATTTAAAAGCAATTATTTGTTATAGTGACACTATTCTTTTGTGCGTGCTTGTGTAATGTGTTTGCATATATGTATGTACATAAATATATAATTAAAACATATGCTTAAGCAAGCCTTTTCTGTTTGCATGTACGAGAAATCTAACCGCGTCCTTTACTTCCACAGGGTATTTTACTGTTATGCACTCGCGACTGAATGTTATGTTTTTATTATAGAAAATAAATAAATATATGAGTCGAGTGAGAAGTATTCTCGAGCTGCCCTGCCCACATGGCGGTATCTGCGTTTGTTCAAAAAATTTAAGGCCTCTTCGACAATAAAAATAAAAACGTAATCAACTTGAAATTCCTACACACAAAATAACTCGAAAAATATGTATAGATAAATAATTATTTTCATTTCATTTTGCAATTCTTTTTAGATTTCTATGTTATTTTTAGATTGCGATATTCTTAAATTTTTCAAAGCGTCAAACATTGCCAGGTCGTGAATATTTGCAACAATCTGGGCAGAATTAGTAAAAAATTATTTTTCTGAGTGTGAGCTAATTAAAATTAAAATATTACAAATATTTAATATACATTAATATCCATATCTATTTCTATATGTAGAACTCTTTGTCCTGACTGACGAGACATCACACTGCATCAGAAGCGGGTAAAGCTATCGGGCTGAAATTTTCGTACATCGTAGCTAAGACATAATTATCTGCATTTTGTGATATCCCAACTAGAAAGGGCTCAAATTGGGAGTCAAAGGTCGAAATTTCTTAGTTAAAAAATTTGTGTTTTTTTAGCTATCGGAACCAAACAAAAATTTGTATTTTGTACTATATATTAAATCCTAAGAAAAGAAAATCATATCTGATAACTATATCATAGGTACAATAGAACGCAAATTAAACTTTAGTTTGAAGAGCTTTGTTGTCTCACCAAATTATATTTTTTGCCCAAAGTCCTAAGTCCACTTGCAGCGAAAGCTTTAAAACAGCAAGCCACGCAAATGTCAATGTTCTATTTTAAATAAAGTACTACTATTATTTTTGGTCCAGCTGCAGGGAAAAATTGAAAGCAGCGCAAAGTGGTTATTTACGATTACAAAAAAAATGCGTAAGGTTCGGCTGCACTTCATATTTCTTTCCGAGATGTCAGAGAGCGTAGCATGCCGAGGGACGGCGAGCGAAGTATGCAGGGGCAAGCCCCTAGTTCGTGTATAAATTTGTCTTATAAATATCTCATCGAAGAAATGTTAACGACACAAATTAGTTAGCCAGATTATAAAGCTATAGTAGAGGAATCTCGAAAGAGGTACAGAGATCTTGTACTTATGAAAAAGAAAAAACAAATACTGGTGAAAGCAAATACTGGTGAAAAGCAAGCTTTGTGCGTTACAAAGCCAGCGTCTAATTTTTTACATTTTTACACAAATTTTGTGTTATAAAAAGTTGTAATATGATCAAAAAATTAAATAATTGAAGATCAGTGTAAAATTCACTAAATAACTAGCTGTTAAGTACTAATAAGTCTGCCCATTCGGTTTTATAGCGGTAAACTCAGATTTTTGGGGGTTTCCTCCAAATTCCAAGTATGCAGTTTTGTTATACTCGATAAGCCAAGCCAGAAAGTCGCTATGATTCCCCTTACATTTCAACTTCAATTCAATTTGTTTGTAGTAAAAATTGCACAGTTTTGCTAAAGCTTATGGGAATTGGGAAAAATTGCCGAATGCAATTAAGGATTAGACTCAAGGCCATAAAGAAAAATGCAGTAAGCTAAGGGGGCGTGGCAAATATCTAAAGCAAACTCGTTCAATGCAAGATATGGATGAGCGTACTTGCTAAATTTGGTGTCTAGCTCTTACATATAGATCCCAGACTAGATGACACAAAATGGAACAGACAGACGGACAGACGTACCTGACTATATCAATGAAGAATTTATATACTTTATCGGGCCTGCCACGCCTCCTTCTGCCTGTTATTCACGGTTGCACAAACGTAATAGACGCTTTTGTACTTTTTTAAAGTACAGCGTCCAAAAAGACCTTAAGTACCCAAGTAGCTGTTTACTAATGTTGCGAATAAAGACTAATAATTAATGCAACGTATGTATATGAAATCTTTTAAATTTAATTATGTTATATGTGGACACGTTGAATCTTTTTATGGAAAATATTAAAGCCTTTATTTTTAAATTTTCTAATTTTTATGATTAATTATAAGCTTGGCTCAAATGCATCACCACATGTCCAACTTTTTATTAAAATAAGAGACTCGTTTATTAGTTTGTACAGTTCAACTGCGCCTAAAGTTCCTCTCACACATACACAGACAAAATTGAGAAAAGCGCACCCACACATTTCCGGCGATACCCAAATTGATTTAGTAGCCCGTATCTTAGTTTTGGAACAAGAAAGAAAAACGCGAAATGATAAATAAACTTTGTTTTGTTTCAGAGTTCCTCAGTTTTCAATTGTTTTCACAAAAAAAAAAAAATATTAAACGTTGCAATAAAAGGCCGCGAAATTAAAGGCATTTGTCAAATAAATTGTGGCAAGTAAACTGGCAGCAACAATAGTCTAAACACTAATGAGTTGAAAATAAACAGTAATTTATTAAATCTCCTGCGTTTTGTGCACTTTTGTTAAAGTCAGACTAAATACCGCTTTAGATTGAATAAATTACGGACTCCATTAAATAAGAAAAATTCTTTAGCCATGAGCTGAGTTAGGCGCTAAACATTGTGTATTTTAGTCGGTTAATGTTACTATTTGATATTAGATAAATTTCTGAACCGCAGGAACTCAAGTATTTAATAGAAAGCTATTGTAGTTGACATTTACCGCAACCAAGTCAAAAGCAAGTGGAATTTTTCGATATTTTCTAGTGATTGCATTGACATTTCAGGGAAATGTATAGAGAGAAATAAAGAGAGAGATTTGTTTGCTAATGATAGATGATGGATTTCTTTGAAGCAAAACAATTTGCTACAAATATAGCTATGGAAAAATTGTTTAGGAATTTTACAAATTTGCACAGAGACAAGTTAGCGTCGTGGCAAAAGAAGCAGGTAAAAAAACACAGAGATAGCGTTTCAACTTGTAAGAGCAGTAACATATGGCAAGAGCAAATAATTACAGCTGCTCGCTAGCAGGTATGAGCTTAACACGCAGGTAACAGCGACACACAATGTTGTGACTGCTCTGATCATTGCACATTAAGAGCTCTCTTATGCACGATTAAGAGAGTGCTTTACAGAAAGAAAATAGCAAGAGATTTCCGCTCTCTTTGGCAGGCAGCAAAGCGGCTTGTGCTATGTTTTAATGTGCGCTGTATGTACTTACATATTTTTACCTTCGCCATCAATATTTACAACGGCAGCTGACTCACAAATAATTTACGAAAATTAAATTTAAGTCCATTGAAAGAAAGTTGGGCATATACACATTAAATAATCATTAATAATATGGGGATGGGTCAGTGAGTGTGGAAGCAGTTTGTTGGGTTTTTCTACTACTAAGTACCAAGTTTTGGTATTATCATAAAGCACACGGAGTATAGTCTACTGTAAGACGTGGTAAGTAAGTTCGAGCATGTAGTTGGAGGGGGTAGTTTGTGGGGTTTTTCGAAATGTTTACATTTTGTCATATCAACATAATTTGTATACGCACTACAAAGGCAACGAGTGATACAAATTTTAATAAGGATTTTAATTAGCACGCTTGAGGCAATATTCAAGATAAGAATGTATGTATGTATTTTCTATATTTTGCTTTCATTTCTTAGCATTTTTAGACCCTGTACTTAAAAAAGTACAAAAGGGTCTATTACATTTGTGCAAATGCGAATAATAGACAGAAGGAGGCGTTGATCAGCATCAACAGCCGAGTCGATATAGCCATGTTTGTCTGTTCGTCTGTCTGCCTTTTTTTGTCACCTAGATCTTATAAGAGCTTCAGACACTAAATTTGGCAATGAGGTTCATCTATATCTCCCGGAATCTACGCCCCCGAAAATTTAAAATAATATAAACTACGGTCTGAAATTTCATTCAAGTCGGATGATAAACGCGGAAGTTATTCAGCTAACAATGTTACGGGCAAAAGGAAGAAGAGACACTAGTGATCTCTGATTTTAACTGATATCTTCGTAGTGGTGTCATCTATTGAAGTTTATTGAAATTGAAACAATATATAGTGAACGCTTTGCACTCAAAAAGTACAGGGTCTCCTACTGTCCAGCTTGCCCCACCGTAGCTTACTGCATTTTTTATTTTTTATTGTTATTCCTTAATGCAACTCTCAAGCGCAACGACAACAAAATTTCGAAACATTTCCGCACGAACAAACAAATAATTATATTTTACAAGTACCTAAACTATGTACTATGTAAACATAATACATTTCGATCCGCAGTTAAAAAAGTTAACGGAAACCACGGCGAAAGCTTGGACTGTAGTTAAAGTAGAAGTCAAATAAGGTGCAACGCCACTTGGATACCATTTGTAAAAAGTAATACCTCCATTTTAATTAGAATTAAAATGTTCTCCTTAGTATGATTTTTAGAATTTTAGATGTAAAACATACGTCTTCAAACTTTAAGGTATACATAAAGAATATAAACTTTGAAACCTCTTGAGTTTTATATAAGTTTTTATGCATTCTTTCTATTTTTTACAAATAATGATTGCTTACTTCTGTTTCACTAAACCAGAATAATTTTCTGAGAGCTACAAAATATAACAGTACATGGGGAAAATATGTAGATCTAATAAAAATAATATAGATCATATTTTTCAATTCGTAAAAAAGACAAGAAATATAACGAAAAACTGTCTGCTGAATACCAAAAAATTACAATCAGTAATCTCTCATTTACTTGTGATAGATCACTAATTAGTACCTGCTGAATTGACATGATACATTTTGTACAAATCCGCCTACTACTTAGATGATAACTTTTTACTAAATCAGCCTACTACGTCTTTTAAAAGTACATGAAAAATGTAACAGCATCAGTACTCAGTGTCAGGTATCACTCTATTTGGAAGATCATTTTTTTCTGATACCCATACTAAAATTTTTTTCTGTTTATCGAAAATTTACTGCTAAATCTGAAAAGTAGTAATCAGGTATTATAATTGGTGATGAGAATTACGTTATTAGTTATTAATTTTATCAGTCAGAAAAACGTAAAAGTTTCTATTAACATAAAGAACAGCTGATCTGCACCCAGCTGACACATACAACTCAACGACGCGTTTTGTATACATAAACATGTTAAGGTAGCGGCTTACTCGCGAACTGGGGGATGACGTTGCGTGAAGCGGAAGCCATAAAAAATACAAAAGCAAATTTTTTAGAAAAAAACAATTTTTTATACCCCATAGGCATGTATATTAAGTTTGTTAAAAAAAAAGTATGTAACAGGTAGAAAGAGTCGTGGCAGACCTCATAAAGTATATATATTCTTGATCGGCATCAACAGCCGAGTCGATTTAGCCATGCCCGTCTGTCCGTCCGTATGAACAATGAGATCTTCAAATTTGGTATGAAGACTTGTTATACTTGCACGCAGATCAAGTTTATTTCAAACTTTTGATGCCACGCCCCCTTTGTACACAATTGTGAAATATACATAGCGCTGATAATAAACAAGCTAGATAATAAACTAGAGCTTCGGAACGAACAATTCTTGAATTAATATGGATGCATCGTGAAAATTTGATCAAGATCAGATAATAAACACGGAAGATAGGCGCAAATATTTAATTCTTTAATTTAATGTGTTTTTGTTGTTGTGAGTTTTTGCCCTTTTTCCCTCTTCTTTTCAAGTTATCAAGTGGTAGAGGTGTCGAGTAGGCAGACGGGAGATCGTGGTTCGAATTCCAATAGTAGCGCGCTTAAATTCTTTACTTTTTTATTTTTTTAATTTTTGTTATAAATATATATATTTTTTTCATGTTTAGAAGAAAATTTGTGTGGCGTTATATACTACCACAGGGTACGCTACTGTCGGGCACTCTCATTTTATATTCTTGCAGAATTGTATGATTATTTCGCCACGAAGTTTGTAAAGCATTAAAGAAGGCGTGGCAAACCCATAAAATATATATATTCTTGATCAGGGGGGTATAGTCATGTCCGTATGTCTTTCTCTCCGTCTGTTTCTATGCTAACTAGTCTCTCAGTTTTGAAGCCATCTTGATGAAACTTGGAAACTTGAAACTTGCTAACAAAAATCAATACATATATATTTTTTATTGAAATTGCAGTCTAGTTTATATATCATTCTAATAAAAGAAAGTATTCGTAATACATCATATATAAACGCGTTTGGCATTTAGAAAAATATTTGCATCAACCAAAATTTTTTTTAATTACATTAAATTAACACTATTTTTTTTATTGTATTATAACTACTATTAGCAATATTTTTGCGGGAAAGGTTCGATATGTAAGTAATGTCTATGTGGTAGAAAGGGGTACAGAAATGTGAAATGTGAAATGTGTGTGAATTTTTGCCCCATTTTTCATTCTTTGGTACTTACCAAAACATTCTTCTGATTGTCTTTATCCAACAGAAATTCCATACTTTTGTGTGGTCTTCGCATTGATGCAATCTGAACACCGCCCGCTTGGGTCGATGTTTTAATGCATTGCCCATCAACATTCTCATCATCGTCATCATCTTCGACATCGAAGGCGGCACTGGTGATGTTCAGACGCTTGACCAGATAGCGCTTGTGCGGGTGATGTATTGGATTGCATGTGATGTCCATAAGAGACCGTGTCTTGCCGGATATAACCGTTTCATGTGTGTCCAAATTGGTCTCGATGAGTCCCATCTTATTGTCAAGCATTGGGGACACGGCAACCGGCACGGCTGTAACCATTGTGAGGGGTCGAGGGGAGATATTGCTGCCGGTGGCGCCCAGCTGATTAAACATTCGCGTCTTGTGGGCAACGCTAGCACGCGACGGTGATTCGATTTCGATTCCCGTTTCCGATATATCGCGCATTGTCGTTGTCGCTTGACGGTGGCCCGATGTCAACTGTTTGGCAAAGGCCGCATATTGTTCCCGTTCAGCGGCTAAGAGCGCATTAGTCGCATCAGCAGCACTGTCACCAGCTGGCAAGTGGGCAGCACTGGCCGAGGATGGCGCATGCGCCTGACGTGGCTGTTGCTTTGGCAATGGAGGCTTACCTGTTACCAGCTTTTGCAGTGTTGACGTTTTTGGCAGTTGCTCCAAATCAGCTGTTGTTGTGTTAGCTGTTACGGCTGCTGTCGTTGTTTGCCGGTTGTGCATGCTCGCTGTGCTCGCTTCGGAGACATTACTCTCGTCGAGAATGCCGCTTCGTGGCGGCTTAAGGGGTATATGAATGAAACTCTGTGATTTCCAATTGCTCTGATTTGAACTATTGCTGTGTTGCATAACGGATTTGGTTGTATGCGCTTTCTGTTCTAGTTGTTGCTGCTGTTGTTGTTGTTGCTGGTGCTGCTGCTGCTTCTTCTTGCGACGCAACGAGAAACGCAATCCATGGGCGAAACGCGATAGGAAACTCTTTGAACTGGGATGTTTCTCATCGGTTTTATTGGATCCCTGCTGCTTTAGCAGTGACTTATTATTGTTGCAACTGGAGTGGGAGTTCGTAAGATTGATGGGTTGCGATTCAAACATGTTGTCGTGGTAGTGATCGGTGTCGTAACGCTGCAACAATTGCTGCGATGCATACAGTATATGATGTGCGCGATTTGTGGGCGGCTCGCTTAAGATGGGCAAGTGCAGACTTAATGGACGTTGCGAAAGTGTAACCGTAGGTGGTACTGGCTTTAACGTTGGAACTGAAACTGCAGCTACGATCGCGACAGATGTGCTCGCGGCGACGTGTGATTCAAGACTGCCAGTAGCAGCGACGCTTGAAACTGAAACTAAAGCGCACTGCTTCGGCAACGTTGGCGATGTTTTCGACTTCTGTTGCTCTTTTGTTTCTGTGTTGGCTACGTTTTCGTTGTTTTCATCGCTCTCTGCGCTCTTGTCATCGATCGTTTTTACAACAACGCTCTCTCGCTCTTGCGCTCTTTGCTGCTGCTGTTGTTGCTCTTGAAGTATTGCTCTTAACTGCTGCTCTTCATTGTAGCGAGCTGCAATGTTTTCGTTTTCTTTGGTGTTATAAATAACAGTGGCATCGTTGTTATCCAACATCTGCTCCTCATCATCATCCTCCTGAACATCCTCATCGCTGGTCTGTTGTTCCTCCTGTGGCTCCTCCGACGACTGCTCCTGCCAGCAATATTTACTCACCACGGGACAGAAACTCACCTCCTTACTGAACGAATTTCGTGAGCCCGTTGGTAGGAGGATGCCCAATGGCTTGGGCTGTATGGGCAACTGTGGCAATTGATGCATTGAGTTGTGTGCGCTGCTTACATAAATATCATCCTCCATCTGCTGGCCACCATCGAAGGCTGACAAATTGGGTGTGCTGCTGACCAGACTTCGTTGTTTGGCCATTGTGCTATGGAAACGCCGCTTGGGCAGCACACGCATTGGGGGAAAAGATTTGATGTTCACTAACTCTGTATTGGGTACTTCAAAGTGACACCGCTCTAATGACTGGGCATAGGACGTCGTCAAATTGGTTGGATCCTGGTCAAAAGTTTTGCCAAAGCTGCTAAAACTGCTGACAGTTGCCGCTGGTAGTGTTGGTGGTGGCACCTCTTTGGACTGGACCACCAGCTCCTTATCCAAAGGACTGCGCTTCTGTCGCGCCGACGGCTTGCGTATGGTTAATTGCACATGTTGCACTTGAGGCGGCGGTGCTTCTGCTGCCGCATCCATTATATTTTGCAGAGATTTCATTTTTGGTTGCTGCTCCGATGCCTGAACCTCCTCCATAGTCTTGTCATTGAGTATGGAAGAATTTTTATCGAAGATCTGACTCAGTTCATCCAGCAAAAAGTTTCCCTTACATATGAGATGATCATAATCATCACCAGACACGACACGTTTACTTCGTTTATCCATGGTCAACGAGCTGAGTTTGACGTTTTCACTTTGATCTGTGTAATCCAACAAGGTGAGATTCTGATAGCTGGCATTCAAATACCCAGCACCAGAAGCTGCTCCACCTGATTCACTTGCAGCACTGAGACCACAACGATCGTTCCAGCTGTAAGTGCGCCTGATGCGTGGCAAACTGTGGCAACCAAAGTTATCCAAATCCTTGCTCGAACTGTGCACGTCACTGCTTTGGCAATATCTATCGCTCTGACTTGAACGACGTGCTCGTCGTCCCGGATGCTGCAGCTCGTTGAGCACGCTTCTTGTAGCAATGGCGGTGACCGAAGATGTTCGGGCCAACACGGGCAAGCAGTCGGCGGAGGAGCTGCTGCTGAAGCGTGTGTTGTTGCTGCTTTTATTGGCCAGCACGTAGCTGTTGTTGTCCGTTAGAAATGTGGGAGACGAACCTCGCGGCTCGCGTATATCAGGCAAACTGTTGCGCAGCCAAGTGAACGAGGCGGCAGACGACGAAGACGACGCTGTCGTTGAAGATGTAGATGTAGATGCCGCTGATCCGTTGGGCGAATTCAAAGGAGAGCGTGTGACTCTCTCACAGCTATTAATAGATGATGTTGAAGAGCATAGGGAAGACGATGACGACGTTGGCGATGCCGATGGCGTTGACTGCGTCTTATTTGTCTGCTCTATTTTTGTCTGACACAAATCATTGGAGTTTTTGGAATGCGTTCCTGTTGATGGCCCGACTGCTGTGGCAACATCGTGTTCCATCAGCTCTACCTCTTCCTCCTCCTCGCACAGTTTGCCGAAATTTTTTGGTATGCTTTTCGATTTGGCGCGTCGCAATGTGCTTGGCTCACAGTAGCCCGAATCCTCAGACAAATTCTCCGCAGAATTGAGCGGCAATCTTCGTACTCCGCCAATATCTTGTTTGGCAGGGCAAGCACTGAGCATGCTATGTCCACTACTATCACTGCTAGACGTGCTGCTCGATTCAGAGTCTGATTTGATCTCCGCCTGATGTAGACCTTTGCAGGCCCCAAATAATTCACGTTGTTGCTCCTCAAAGTTCAGTTTGTGCAGCTCGTAATAAGTCTGATGCAGTCGTCCATCGCTGGATTCATACCGCTTTAACAGCGATGTCGAAGAGCCGCGCGCACTGTCAGGATTGCTGTGACTACCACCAACGCCTTCTACACCCCCGCTGCTGGTCACCGTTTCACAGCTGAGGAGAGAGGGTGAACTGCTGCCCAGACTGCTCATGGTTTGATGCTGCTCCTGCAGCGTCATCTGCCGCTCTAGCGACTCAAACTGAATCAGCGAGGAACTGCGGGACAGTGAATGATACGAATCGTTGTCTGAGTAAAAATCATCAAAAGTGGCACGTCGACTGCCAGAGCTGCTCCGTTGACCCTGACTGCCGTAGCTATCGCGTGTGTAAGCCTCCAGGGCCAGAAAGCGATCCAGGCTGTTGTGGGCCTCCGCATCATATCGTGGCGGTGGTGGACGACGTAGTTGCACAACATCCTCCAGACTGGGAAGCTTCTGTGACTGCAGCAACTGATGTTGCAAATGGTCATCCTGTGATCGACGTGCCCGCTTTGGTGGACAGGCAAAGTCACGTTCCGATATAGCGTCGATATCTGTAAGGCATTGTTTTCATAAATGCGTGCAAATATTGGATTTAAGTGCAAAATTACCTTTATTAACTTCGACTCTTATGACAGAACCCGTTTCAGACTCTGCGGAGCTCCAGAATCCGCTAAAGCTGCCTCTTTGCTCATAGCCATTCCAACTATTTTGTGCATGGTCCTCATCATCTGAAGTCTCCTCCATTATGGGTTCCAGCATTTGACGCGAACTGGACAAGTAAACAGCATCTGAAAATATGAACAATTACATTTTTAATTTTAAAAAATCGAAGTGCATTTTATTATTTATTCATTAAATTTTATTTAAATTTTAATTAAAACGTTAATAAGAAATTTTAGTTCTCATTTGTATTGATATAATATTAAGTATATAAGCTTCTTAATAATGAATTTCTTTATTATTTATTGTTATTAGTATAATAAATTTATTCTGTATGATTTCATTTTTAGAATGTCGTACTTTTTGTTTATTATCAATTATTCATAATATAGTAGTTTAATTTATACTAATGCTTCTGCTATTGTTTAACATTTAAGAATTCGTTTAAAATTTAGATTTCTATTATTATTTTGAATTTTTCCTTGGGCACTTTATAATGTATAGTATTTAACGTTTATTAATAATGAGTTTAATTAACAAAAATTCTTTGAAACATTTTTTAAATACTTTTTTTATTTTTTGCTTTGATTTATTTATTTGTATTATTTCGTACCTAGCGCCTGCAACTTGCGCATATTTGCAGCACCGTCTCCAGCTGTGCCTGTCACAAAACTAAATAGTCACAGAAACAGTCGAGCGGTGTGACAGTTTGCACAAAATCCGCCGCCAATTTGCAACAACAACAACGCTCAGTGCAACTCCAACGATCTTATCGGTCTCTAACTCTACCTCGGCCTGTGCCACATCGCATGAATCATGACTCTTACCTAAAGTGACATCATCATTATGACTGATTGATAGACAGTTTATCTGCTAATTCAGCAAATCTTTAGCACCTGATCCCAATATTTAGAGAATATATTTAGAATACATTTGACATATCAGAAATTGTCTCAGTACTGTCATTACTTACATAAACCAATGACATTGGCATTAAATGATAATCCTTCTGCTACAATTTAGCAATTGTTCAATACTCATATTAACTAAACATCGGGGACATTTAGGAAGTAATTCTAGTCACCAATCATGATACCTGATAACTACTTTTTACATTCACCATCAAATTTTCGGCAATTAGAAACGTCAAATTTTGGTATCGGATTAACACCACTAACCATTGAATATTGAAATTGAAATAGTGTGATACAATTACTGATACTTGTAGATTACACTAGTTTATAGCCAAAATGCCAAGTGAATCAAAGCATTTTTTTCTTATGGACTTTGGCCCACTAAACACGAATATGGCAAAAATATTTTTTTTTTTTTTAAATTTTCGAAGTTGCTCCAACATTTTTAAATATATATATCCATTTCTAATTAACCGATTTGACCAAACAAGCACTCAAACTAAAGGTAAGTAAATTCTCTACAACTTTCATTAGATCGGTTCATTAGATTAGAAGCTATCAACTTTTATATGTTTGAAAATACGTGAATTAGTATTGATACTTATAGATTTTTCAAGTACTTTGAAAAGACGTAGTAAGCTGATTTAAAAAAAAAGTTTTCATATAGTAAGAGAATTTATACAAAAAGTATCATATGAACGCCAGATGCTTTCTGAAATCCATCGGCTATTTGGAGGCACTCTTCAAGCTTGGGGAAATAAACAAAGTCTTTTGTCAATTTTTAAAATTGCAATGTTCACAATATGAAAATATTTATGGACTGTGCTTTTGTGCACTTCAAACACATCCCTTACTACCCGGTACTCTGCGCAGGTTGCCAGCTTTTATATGCAGATTGCTTTTCTGCTTTTCCAAAGGCACAGGAATTGTTAAAAAGTGTGATTGCTTTGGAATATGTGGACGCAGAAGGTGACATTATTAAAAAAACGATTTCTTTGACATTCTGAGGGTTTCAAAGAACAAATTTTCGTTTTTGGGGTGTTCCATCAGTGTACAACATGCCGTGCTTCAAGGCCTACTCTTAAGTCTCCGCAATCTTGGCTTTTCACATAATATAGCAGCTGCAGCTGGGTAAAACTGCATCAGCATTATCAGACATTCCACCATTAAATTTAGTTTTGTACTAGTTACATTACGCAGCTTCTCTCCATTTCATTGGAAATTAATTTCGCATTGCGCCTTTGCCGATAATACAAATTTTGCAGCTTTCTTTTATTTTATTTACACTCTTCTTTAAACAGCTGTTTAAAAGCGGACTTTTTACATTTTTAAAAATTTTCTCAAGTCTGGCAGCTCTGTTTGTCGCATTACGCGAAATGGTCGTGTTCCTTATAAACAGGGGGCAATTTTCATTTCACGTATTTCTAAATTCGGCTTTATGACTGACGCAGCATATTTATTATTTTTAGTGTTGCC
Organism: Drosophila putrida; assembly: GCA_037043535.1. Lineage (NCBI taxonomy): Eukaryota > Metazoa > Arthropoda > Insecta > Diptera > Drosophilidae > Drosophila > Drosophila putrida. The sequence continues at coordinate 187,640 of JBAMBI010000287.1, forward strand.
ACAGACATTTAAAAAACTGCATTAAGCTACGGTGGAGCAAGCTCGACAGTAGGAGACCCAGTACTTTTTGAGTGCAATGCGATTACTACAGATTGTTTCAGTTTCAAAAAATTTCCATAGATGGCGCCACTTCAGAGATTGATTTTGCCCGTAACATTGTTAGTTGAATAACTTCCGCGTTTATCATCCGATTTGGACGAAATTTGCTGGATAGGTTGGAACTATAGTATGTATTATACGTACTTAAAATCAGCTAGCTTTAAAGGTGCTCTTGTAATTCGACTTGGAAATTTTGTATTTCAATTTGCGGGGGCGGAGGGGGGCGTGGCAAAAATTTAAAACAAACTCGTTCAATGCTAGATATAGATGTACATACATGCCAAATTTGGTGTCTCTAGCTCTTATAGTCTCTGAGATCTAGGAACTCAAAAAAGGGACAGACAGACAGACAGACAGACGGACAGACAGACGGACATGGCTATATCGACTCGGCTGTTGATGCTGATCAAGAATATATATACTTTATGGGGTCTGCCACGCCTCCTTCTGCCTGTTACGCACATTTTTTTTTTGCACAAACGTAATAGACCCCTTTGTACTTTTTTAAAGTACTGGGTCTAAAAAAAACGATTAGTTGGCTGCGCCTTATTACACGCATTTTGGCTGGATTCATAGTCAAATTTCGTGTGTAACTCAAATCCATGTAATAGTGTTTATACACGCATTTTTCAAAGAAATACGTGAAATGTTGTCACGCTTTTCTTTCCGTTTAAACAGGGTATGTAAGAACATAAGGGAAGGATGATCTCCCCTTTGAGTTATCGAGAGGTTGGGACTAAATTTATAACAAGAAAACTAAATTTCTTAAACGATATGTTTATCAAGTCGTTAAGTGTTAAGGCATTAAGGTCTACTTTACATAAATAATAATTTACCATAAATATAGTATTTAGCTTATTTCGTATTGTATTGAAAACTAGAATGGAAATGGAACTCCAATATTAGTTTTAATTCATTAATGAGTATTAGGATACAAACAGATTAGAACATTTATAATGAATTGTTTGACAAGTATCATGCAAAACTATCGTCGAAAATGGTTTAGAAACAGCGGAGTAAAGGCGTGCAAACTTTGGGATACTCTTGAAGAGCTCTGCATAAGCCGATTTTTTACAAAATTTGTTAGATGTTGATTTCGAACCAATCATTCATATGACAGTTATATAATATTGTAATCCGATTTGTACCAAATTTGGGCAGGCTGTTTGAAACCTAACCAAACACAATCTGTAAGTTCGGTTTAGATATTTTAAGAAACAAAAAACTTTTTCATACTAAATGTTGATTTATAATTTATATATTTCTTTATTATATAGTGATCCGATCTTTCCGGTTTCGACATAAGTAGTTTCATTTTGATAGCTTCAAAACTAGAGACTAGTTTGCATAGAAACAGACAGACATCCGGACATGGCTATATCGACTCAGCTCGTCGTCCTGATCAAGAATATATATACTTAATGGGGTGACAAAATTATAATCCCCTCTGCAAGGGCATAAAAATGATCAATTTTGTTTTAGTCTAACTAACGCTCGCTCAAAACCTCATGTCCTTAACATTATTCTTCGATTTTAAATAACAATCGGCACTTCCAAAATGCCGAGACAATTTTTTTAAAGAAATGCCAATATATTGTATTTTAAGTCTTCTTTTAACACAATTTCAAAATAGGTTCTCTTAAAAAGTATTTTACTCACCTTGCTGTTCAAGTTCACCCAAATTAAAGTGAATTGGTGTATTTAGATAGCCCGCCAGATCCAAGTGTTCCATGTTGAATTTGGAAAGTCTTTTAGCTTAAGTCGTGATGTAGGTAATGTCTTGAATTTGTGGTGCTATTTTAACTAGCGCTTAATAGTAAACACTAATGTATTTATATTGTATTTGCAATACTTAGTCATCTAGTATCACATCGATTAGTTTATGATTCTTCACGTTTTCCTCATTGAATGCGACTGTTACCATTTTTTTCAATTTGCTTTTTCGTAAATATTTTAAATTTCTGTGCAATTTGGCAGCAGCATTCGGTACACACTTTTGTTGTATTTTTAATAAGCGAAAACGATATCTAAAAAGAAAAATGCGAAACAATGGCAAAGCGAACGTTATTACAATTTAGTGATGAGAGGAAAACAAAATATGAACAACACCAAAGTTCAAAGTGTCAATCAATACTTTAAAAATTAAATTAAACTCAAATTTTAATTTATTAGGCATACTTTTTAGTGGCTGTAGAATCTAAAGTATAGATAGTGAAACTTTCTTATCAAAAAGAAATGAATGCTGTAAGTCTTATAAATTAAGAAATATTTTATGTAGAATGAGTACATTATTATTAATTAGGCACCCTTAAATGCACCACAAACAATTTAAAAGCATATAAGTTTTGACATACCTTAAGGAAGAGAGAGAGAGAGAGAGAGAGAGAGAGAGTAGAAAGCTTAAAAGTAAATAGCTGTTTGGCCAAGTTCTATATTTGAACTTTAGTGCGAAAAAAACTGGACTTAACTATTACTATTTTTTAAACAACTCTGTGCACAAATGTTTTTGATTTTACACTTTTAAATTGTGGAATTTGGTATAACTAATAGCAATATACATTTATAAAAATAACACGTAAAACAATAAAAAATATTGCACAAACTAACTTTGGCGCGCAGTCCGATTTTTTACAAAATTTGTTAAATTTATATGATATAATAATCCGATTTGTACCAAATTTGGTCAGGCTATTTAAAAGTACACCAAATACACAATCTCTGAGTTTGGTTAAGATATCTTAAGATATATCAGTTTTTCGAATTGTACCTCATATCTGATAGCTTTAGCTTGATGGTAGAAAATGCCCTTTGACTAACCTGAGTTGCAAGTGAAGAGTGCACAATTTTGGCCAATTGGTAAAGGTTTGGGTAGTGTAACATGTTACTCTTCCAAGACAAGATCAACGCATGCATCCTTTACTTCAATAACAATTTTTTGGTATTTTATTATAACACCAAAGTTGATTATTGCGGTTTATCGGGGCTCACTGACTAAGAATATGTATGTATACTACGGTAGAATCCGGCTATAACGACTCTGCTTATAGCGTCCGTCCGGTTATTGCGACGAAAACTCGATGACTTGGCTGGTCCCCATACAAACTTTTATGAAAGGGCCTCCGCTTAGTACGTTTCCGCTTAAAGCGACAAACCACTTATATCGACGAGATTTTTCACAATTCAACCGGATATTGAACCTCATAGCCTATTCCATGATATATACCGCTATATATCTAGTTTTTTTTTGCTTTTTCCAAGTAAAACTGAATGCGTAAATTCGCCAAATGTGAAGTAATGCGCAAAATGCACAAGTATGAGCTCATTCAGTTTAAGCTCGACACTTGTGCATTACACCCGCAAGTTGTCTTTAACACGAAAATGCATTATATGTATACGACTTATTATGAAGAACCCATGTTATTAATTTCAATTTATTAAATTTTTTGTTTTGATTAAAAAATTAATTTGTTTTATTTTAAAATCTATTACGAAGATAGCAACCATAAAATAAACAAAAGAATATTTTTTTTTGCTCTTTTGGTTAGAGCGTCTTCCGGCTATAACGACGTAAAATCGTCGGTCCATTGAAATTCGTTATAACCGGATTCTACTGTATATATTGACAAATACGATAGGCGAAAACTCACAACAACAAAAACACATTGAAAAACACAAAAACCTCCGACTTGCACCAAATTTGGTCAGGATGTTTGAAACTATACCAAATACAGAATCTGTGAGTTAAGGTATTTAAAGAAAAAAAAATATTTTTCATACTATAGGTTGATTTTTGGCTGACCGTTCCTATGGCAGCTATATGATATAGTAATCCGATTTGAATTTTAAATTTAATAGGTATGTAAGAAACTGCATCAAACAAACAATCTGTGATTTTGGTTAAGATATCTTAAGAAACAAAAAAGCTTCCCATACCTAATGTTGATTCCGAATCGATCGTTCCTCTGGCAGCTATATATATGTTCTGCGGTTCCGATATATGTACTGGATGCAGCAAAAAGACGGACCTGTACCAAGTTTTATTATGATAGCTTCTAAACTGAGAAACTAGTTTGTATAAAAACAGACAGATAGGCGGACGGACATGGCTATATCGACTCAGCTCGTCGACCTGATCAAGAATATATACACTTTATTGAGTCTGTGAGACTTACTTCAATGCAACAAGAAAATAAAAATAATACGCTTTTTTAAGGTCGATTTTCCACCACAAAATTTTGTCTAATCATAACAATAACAATCAAGAAGGGTATTTAGTAAAAATACATATATCTTTTTCTTTCGACTAATTGATTAATGTTATTTATGCTTGTACAAAATGAATGAAAATTAGCTATGGACATAACAACAATAGCTGGGAATAGTGATGAAATTTGTAAATGATATCATGATTCACTATTTAAAACAAAAAAAATTATGTTATTTTGGATCGATTTAAAAATCGGATTCTTTAAATCACTAAGAACTATTGATCGAGGCATCGGAAACTCCGACTTCGATTGACCAATTACAATGTTTTTTTGAAAACAACTGTTCTAAATGTTGGTGTTCCTAAATTGTCAAGGAATTTAATTTTTTTATTTCTTAGTTTTTCGAAGAAAGAAAATCTGCTGCTGTTCATTTATTTCCAGTTTCTACAAAACTATTTATTATTCCTGTATTTTATAAAAATTAATTTAAAATGTATTCCACACATTTTTAATAAATTTAAAAAATAAGTAGAGTTAATTCAATAACTCAAAAGTTTTATCGAAAGTCTAAACAATTATTTTTTTTGACACTTGAAAGCACTGGTTGCTTGATTGATACGTACTTTATGTGGTCTGCTACGCCTCATTCTGCGTGTTATGCACATTTGCACAAATTGTGTACTTTTTTAAAATACAGGGCACTTCTTTGTGGGCGATCGGCAACCGAGAGTGGAGAGTCAAAAGTCGCAAGTTTTTAGAACTTATATTTTAAAAAGTACATAAGGCTCTCCTTAGTTTTAACAAATGTGCGTTAGAGACAGAAGGCGGCGTGACAGAGCTCCAAAAGTATATATTCTTGATCTCCACCAACAGCCGAGTCGATATAGCCATGTTCGTCTGTCTGTTTATCCCTTTATGAGTTCCTAGATCTCAGAGACTATAATTTTCAAAAAGTCTGCTACATCTAAGCTTTTACTTCAATATTACTTCACACCTTACTCGTTTTTATAGCCTGAGGGGGTATATTAAGTTTGTTAAAAAAAGTATGTAACAGGCAGAAGGAGGCGTGGCAGACCCCATAAAGTATATATATTCTTGGTCAGGGCGACAAGCTGAGTCGATATAGCCATGTCCGTCTGTCTGTCCGTACGAACGAAAGGATCTCAGAGATGGTAAGACCTAGAAGCCCCAAATTTGGTAGGAAGACTTCTTATACTTGCACGCAGATCATGTTAATTTCAAATTTTGGATGCCACGCCCTCTTTGCCCATTTTGGTAATTAACAAGCTAGAGATTTGAGCTTCGGTACGAACAATACTTGAATAAATATGGATGCATTGTGAAAATTTGATAAAGATCGGATATTAAACACGGAAGATATCCGCAATTATTTAATTCTTTAATTTAATGTGTTGTTGTTGTGAGTTTTCGCCCTCTCTCTTTCTCTCTTTCAAGTTATCAACAGATAGAGGTGCCGCCACGTAGTCAAGAGGGAGACCTGGGTTCGAATCCCAGTAAAAGCATGCTTAAATTCTTTAATCTTTTTTTTTAATTTTTGTTATACATTTAGAATTGTTTTTTTTATGTTTTTATTTAACTATTTTGAAAATAACGTGCTCATTGTTGCTTAGACTTATAAATACAAAACAGACAGCTCAAATACGAAACACAAATATAATTAATAGAAAATTTGAGTGGCGTTCTCTACTACCTCAGGGTATTCTACTGTCGGGATCTCCCGACTGAACGATATATTTTGCATTGTTTTCAGCAGGAATATGTACATACAACTTACGTAGTATAGTTTACAATTTAAAGCATTTTCACACAAGACTGAACTAAGTTAAACAAGCGATAATCCAATTCTCCGCCTGCACTTTGCAGTGTCACAAGGGATAAGGCATGTTAGGCATTGATATGTGTATTTGGTTTCAATTGAATTCTAATATATAAACAGGAAATTTTTTTTGTTCTACCCATCTTGAAGCATTTGACCTGGTGTTTACTTTGCAATTTGTGCTATGTAAACTGAAGTTATTTATAAATCGAAAAATTCATGCCATATTCCACAATATACACACATACATGCTTCTTATAAAAATATACAAAGAAAATTTTATCGAAAAGTATTTTGAAATAAGCAATTCAAGTGAATCCGAGGCCAAAGATATGCCAAGGCACCGCCAGATAAGCAGTAAATAAGTGACTTTCTATCATAATATCAGCGCATTAAATGAATATAATCAGGAATTTAACTATGTTACAGGTCTACATATTTAGACCCTGTACTTTAAAAAAGTACAAATGGGTCTATTAAGTTTGTGCAAATGTGCGTAACAGGCAGAAGGAGGCGTGGCAGACCCCATAAAGTATATATATTCTTGATCACCATCAACAGCCGAGTCGATATAGCCATGTCTGTCTGACCGTCTGTCCCTTTTTTGAGTTCCTAGTTCTCAGAGACTATAAGAGCTAGGCCCACCTCCGCCCCCACAAATTAAAATACAAAATTTCCAAGTCGAATTACAAGGACACCTTTGATGCGCATTTTAGTACGTATAAGTGATCGCTTTGCACTCCAAAATTACAGGGTCTCCTACTGTCGAGCTTGCTCCACTGTAGCTTAATGCATTTTTTTTTCTATGGGTCTTGGTCTCCTAAACACAAAAATTAAATTTTAAAAATTGTAACTCAGTTGTGTCTATCTCAGCGTTGAAAACACTGTAGTACATAGCAAGTGTTCAACTATTAACCAGGGGTATCGGAATTCTTTTATGTTATTGAAATGCAGTCGTAGTGTATCCCAAGAAAGTGGTGGAAGTCTCGTGTCCAGGTAAATCGCGCAGTTCTACGCGGCGTTTTGGGAAATAAAATATTCTTTTGAAGAAATAAGTTACGCCAGGCTCTGCCTCTTGGTATGAGGTGTGTCCCCATGGTATTAGGTGTGTCCCCTAATTGCTTTAGCTGTTGCCTGGAACAATTTATATTTTGTACTAGCATGGCGACTGTCATATCCCTCCTCACATGTTGTAGGTGAGTCTCCATGTTCATGTTTGATGACAGGTACACTCGTAGGTTTGTAAAGGTCTTGACCGGATACCTTTCAGCCGCATGGCTTTTAAAAGTTGGAAGCTTTCATTATTTGCAAGCCTTTCTTATTTGCAAGCAAGTCGCTTATCACTTTTATCTTGTATGAAACCTCCACTTTATATAATACAAAACATTATACCTCCTCTTCCCGCTGTTTCAAAGTTTTTGCTGCAATTGAACTTTGGGAAAAAAGGTATTATAATTTTGTCAAGAAGTTTGTAACGCATTGAAGGAGGCCTCACAGACCCCATTTATTATTGATCAGGGCGACGAGCTGAGTCGCTAAAGCCATGTCCGTCTGTCTGACCGTCTGTCTGTCTGTTTCTATGCAAACTAGTCTCTCAGTTTTAAAGCTATCTTGATGAAACTTGGTACAGATCCGTCTTTTTGCTGAACGATCGGTTCGGAATCAACATTTAGTATGAAAAACTTTGTTGTTTCTTAAGATATCTCAACCAAACTCACACATTGTGTGTTTACACAGTTTCATGCATCCTTACCAAATTTGGTTCAAATCATATAGCTGCCGTAGGAACGATCGTTTTGAAATCAACATTTAGTATGAAAACTTTTTGTTTTTTAAGATATCTCAATTAAACTCACAGACTGTATATTTGGTATAATTTCAAACAGCTTGACCAAATTTGGTGCAAATCGGCTTATTATAGTAAATCGTACAACTGTCATATGAACGATCGGTTCAAGATCAATATCTAACAAATTTTGTAACAGGAAGAAGGAGGCATGTCCGTCTGTCGATAGGTGATCTAATAGGTGGTAAGATCTTGGAGCACCAAATTCGGTATGAAGGCTTCTCATATTCTCACGCAGATCCAGTTTATTTCAATTTTGGATGCAGCTTACGCCCCAGACTTGAGATAAGGCCCATGTAATGATTAATGATTTCATTCAAATCGGATGATAAACGCGGAAGTTACTAATAATGGTACGGGCAAAAGGAAGAAGAAGAGATACTATCGTCCTTTTTGTTTATGAACTGATATCTTCGTAGTGGCGCCGTCTATGGAAATTTTTTAAAATTGAAACAATCTATAGCGAAGGCTTTGCACTCAAAAAGTACAGGGGGTCCTCCTGTCGAGGATACTCCCCCGTAGCTTACTTCATTTTTAAAGGGTCTAATTAGTTTATTATTTTGTTGTTTAGTTTATTAAATGTAGACAATATTTTAGTCTTTGTTTTAGTTCTTTGGCGCACTTTAGAACCAAGTCTGCGATCTACTCTATTATTAGGAATATTGGTACTGCTTATAACAGTGGACTTATGAAAATAGTAAAATATATTTCATAGATATGTTTATACCCTGTTGGTATATTAAGTTTGTTTCAAATGTTAAAGTATGTAACAGGCAGAAGGAGTCGTGCCAGACCCCATAAAGTATATATATATTCAACAGCCCAGTCGATATAGCCATGTCCGTCTGTCTGTCCGTCCGTATGGACGAAAGGATCTCAGAGATAGTAAGAGCTATTTGGTATGAAAACTTCTTATACTTGCACGCAGATCAAGTTTATTTAAAATTTTGGACGCCACGCCCCCTTCGCCCACAATGTCCAACTCTGGTCATAATCAAGTTAGATACTTAAGCTTCGGCACAAACAACACTTGAATAAATATGGATGCATCGTAAATATTTGCTCAAGATTCGATAATAAACACAGAAGATATACGCAATTTTTTAACTCTTTAATTCAATGGGTTTTTGTTATTGTAAGTTTTCGCCCTCTCTCCCTCTCTCTCTCTTTCAAGTAATCAAGTGGTGAAGGTGCCGAGAAGGCAGACGGGAGATCGTGGTTCGAATTTCAGTAAAAGCATGCTTAAATTCTTAAATTACTTTTTTTTTAATTTTTGTTATACATTTAAAAAATTTTGTTTTATGTTTAGAAGAAAATTTGTGTGGCGTTCTCTGCTACCAAAGGGTATGCTACTGTAGGGCTCTCCCGACTGAATGATACATTTTAATATAAAGTTGCTTGAACAGTGAGAAGAGGCCTAGTACATTTTTAGAACATGGCACATTTCATCAATTTGTATTTTCGAAATGATCGACACTGACACTAAATCGTGACCAATTTTTCCGCTTTATATTCAAAAGGTTTTGGTCTGTATACACAGCTCTTTGACAGCTGTCTAAAAAAGGGAAAACACATGTAGGGTATTAGATGCCAATGCTTAGACAAAACCAGACAATGACATCAATCTTGTAACTTTGGCTTCCTCGTTAGCTTATCGCACTGATCACACACAAATATATAATAAGTGGCTCTGACGGTTACCTTTTATAATGAAATGCCTTGACAATATATGTAGATTAAACAGAAAAAATTCGTACGTGTATACATATAACATGCGGAATCTTACTGGCCAGAGACACCCTTTATAATAATTATAAATAAATAATAGGTAAACAACATATTTACCTTTGGCTTTATCAAATGCATCCATCAACTTTTTGGCCAACTAAGCTAACTACTCGTAGCTTTGGAACCGTGCAAAAAACACCAAAACATATGAAAATATTAAATGATATAGCCCTAGGTACATACATAGCATGCATTTCATACTATATAATGCGTGTAGGCCTGTGTAATACACACATACTGTATATTGTGTACCGATAATAAGTTGTCTAATTAAAAGAACTTGCCACATTTAAATTAAGAGGCACACAAGTCATTCATTCGAAAAAAAAATTATAAATGTCACAAAAAGTACATAAATAAATAAGTTCACATGGCAAATTGAACGAAATGTGACGCATTTCGTATTCGTCTATAAATAAAATGCTTAAAAAAGGCCCATGCATTAACTAAAACATATCGAGAAGGGCAGGAAAATTTTGGTAGAAGAGAATAAATTATTTTATTAGATAGTCTAGTTGCAGGGTATACTATACATAAAGTATTTGGTCCGAGATTCCGCAATCTCAAAATTTGAAAAATTTGAGAGGGGCCATCTGTTTTTCTTGCTGGGATCACGTTCCGACTGGAAGTTCCCAGCAGCTTTTTTAATTCCAAAAGTTCACTTGCCACAGAAATGTACAGTTATATATTGATTTAAGTTTTGTTGATTTTATTATGCCCTGTACTATTAAATTAGATGAAGACTACTATTTATTTATTTTATGTTATTAAATATTTTCCATCCCCAAGAATGCTAATCAGCAGAGATTTTAAAGATATTAGATATCTTCCAGTCGCGTACACGTGAAAGCTATAAAAAGTGCAACTCTGCGCTCTACTCATCATATTACACGATATCGTCTATTCCTATAAAGCCCATTTTCTTGTGTGTTTTCATTATGGGTTTACTATTTGGTTCGGTTCTCTGTAAAAATCATTGTTTATTTTGACTTATTGCTATTGCCGGTTGTAGGCCTTTCATAAACAACAAAGCTCAGATGAGATGTTGGATAAAGTGGATCTCTCTTTGCATCCGACGGTATGGACCCGTTTGTTGTTAGCTGTGCGGCTCGCCTTTTGGACGCTATCTTATATACATACTAGTTCGTAGTAAAAAGAATGTTCACAGGGGGAAAATTATTGCAAATTGACACAATACATAAGAAAAATTTCAAAATATAGGTATTGTAAAACAAAACTAGTACTTTTTAGTACATAACTGCTTGCACTGTCATAAGTTGTTGTGTTTATCGGTACCTTTGTTTATATAGAAACGTGATTTTTTATGCATGCCACGCCTATTAGGCGAAATTCCTTGAAAATTTCTTACCTGTGTTCGTTTAGTATTGGATAATTCGTTGGATGTTGTTTTATTTTTGTGTAATCCTGTAGTGTTAAAAAACTTGAAATTTTTCACAAAAAGGCACAAATGTTATGCTAAATTTTTTTTTATTTCTCTCAACTTTTCGTTTAACATTACTGATAACATAACATACTGATAACATTTTTAGAATTTAATGCCATTGGAATGTTTATTGTGCTCTGATAAGCGTAACAGACATATACATATACACACACACACAAATAACACTATTGCTAAAAATTCTGGTAATGAGTTAAAATTTCGATTGCGATTTCGTTGCCAATTTTTAGCATTTTTTTCAGTTTAGAACTGAATTTAGCGTTTACTTCGGCCTAAAAACAACGAATAACGATATTTCCGACTGTCGACCGCAGCGTCAGAGGGGCGTATGAACACTAATATGAAAAATAAAAAAAAATTAAATAAAAACCAACAAACACACTTGCACACAACAACAGTGACCGCGTCGACGTCGAAACGAATATAATTCTTTGGCTTTTGCTTATTGTGTTGACAAATTCATATTTTGCAACGCAGCGAATCTGCGAATCGTGATATTTCCGAACGGCGCAGTCACCAGGAGACAATACGCCAGACCTCAACTAACAGATAATAATTGTAAATCAGATAATTTTGATCGGTTTCGGAAAATCGCACTGCAAATACTGTTTACCACATTATGGGACCTGACGTGCCTCCTTTTCACAAGAGCTGACAAATCAAACTGGTCGAAAAAATGATCAGTAAGCAATAGACTCACTCAATTTGCACTCAAAACCCAACAGCAACTTAAATAAACGTTACAGTGATAACGCTTATCATACTTTAATATATCGGATAGATTGTTTTGCTATTCAGATATGAAGGTAATTCCCGGGGAACATTGGGCTCAAGGCGATTGATAAAGTAAACAATAGACCGCTAAATAGCATGTTCTATTTGATATTCTACTTCTCGCAGGTTTTGTGTTTTGCAGCTAGCATTCATACAAGAAAGAACAAATAATGTAAACTTAATAACACTAAGCAAAAGCCAAAAATCCCCCTGGCCAAAAATCACATTTTTTGATACATGTGTATTTTGAAAATGAGTATGGATGCATCGTGATATGCATAGTCATCGTCACATAAAATGAGAAACTTTGTGCGCTCGTATTCAAGCAGAACCAATCCAGACTCCTTTTGTTATGTATATTATGTGGTTCTTTCAGATTACATTCCAAGTCAAGGGTTAGCTTCAGCAAAAGGATGAAAACGTCTTTTTTGGCTCTGTTTGGCTTTCAACCCAAGGATTGGAACGAAGCTTGGACTCCATCATAAGTTTGCATTAAGTGCAAACTTAGTCTGTGTAACAAAATGTAATTACCGCATTCAAATATCAATATCGATAAAGTGGAAAAACAGGTCTGCAGGCTTATAGCTGCTAAGTTTGCACATTTGAAACTATTTGTATCGGAAACCAAGCTAAATGTATCCGAAAGTATCTAATTTCAGCTTCCTGGGAAAATACTCCCAATTTAAAATAACGCATAAATATTAAAAGTTAAAATAAAAATACAAGCACATTACAATTTTTTTAAATCAATATATTTAATCTTTAGTTTTATCCATTAAAAAAACAAAATTTGGCCGGGGATCATACAAAATAGCTTATAATTGTTAACTAGTGTAATTTACAAATTTTACTGTGTGACACATTGAAATGAAGTTGATAGTATATCTAGAGAGAATTTCTGATATTCTGGTGAACCTTATTGGGTATAACCAAGAAGCAAGCTTCGAGCTTGGGGACATCCTCAAAATCTAGACTTACCGTTATAAAACCGGCTGTTGCTATGAATGGGTGCTTTACGGATTGTGACTTAGTGAATATTATACCGAATTTCAATTTCTTAGCCGATTAAGAAAGAAAAACAATAGACCTTTTGATCGTAGTATTGTATTTATGTGTTTGTATTTTTTTTTTAAATTTTGTAACATAAAAAGTTGAGTACCTTGATCAATTTCTATCCGATTTTTATTTTTACTTTATTACTACTTAAAATCTGTAAGTTGCCTTCAGATGGTCATTTTTTGAGTGGCATTTGGTGACCACCGGAAAAGTTTGCCATAATCCAATATCTTTTCCAGAATTTCATACATAAATGTATGCATCTAGTAGGCGAAGATTGACAGAAGCAAACGTGTTACACGTATTTACATCGGTCAGCTTGGCTCATGATGAATTTTTAATTTTATTTGATTTCATTTCTTTTTTATTTAATTTTATTTTGTTTCATTCTTATTTAATGGTTTGTTTTTGTTCTGAATTAACGTTTTATAATTTGTTTTGAATTATTTCGTTTTATTTATTTATCAAAAATTTCTTTTCTGAGAGTTTGTCTCTCTGAGAGCAGAGAGAGAGCGAGTTGTCAAATTGCTTGCCCCTTCAGAGCATCGGACGACCTATATATAATTTTGTGTATTCACACGGCAGCGCTGGCTTTTTAGCAAAAAAAAAATCACAAAAAAGCCGACCGTCTGAAGTGAACTTTATCGATTTCAATGCCAGCTTACACTTTGTTAATCTTTCTGTAGACTATGACTTTTTTTCGCTAGTCAAAGTTAAAAGTGTAACAAACTTTCGTGTGAAACGCACGAAAAATGTAAACAAAAGGAGCGATCGCATTTCTGATCATAATATTTGCACACACATTGAGTTGGATGAATGGACTTTCACTTTCTGTCTGGCGAAGTCTCTGCGTTCGAGTCAGAGCCCAGAGCAGCAAAATTAAGACATTCATTCACTTTTAAATGTGTGTTTAAAATATGAAAATGCAAAAGTGCAAACCATTGTCGACGTAGACCAAACTCAAACCCGAACTAAACTCCCACATACATAACACAGCTTTACACAATAGCCATCTCATTTTGATTTCATATACCCTAGTTAATAGTTCAAAGCAGATATGGGTATATCGAATTCTAGGAAAACCTAATCCTTTAAATATTTTCTTGCATAGTTTAAGTACAATTTTGTCTCACAATATACCAAACCTAACTGTATGGTATCTATGAAGATAGCTTTAACAGCAGCTTTACATGTTTATTCCATGTGGGTATATTAAGTTTGTTAAAAAAAATAAAAGTATTTAACAGGCAGAAGGAGACGTGGCAGACCCCATAAAGTATATATATTCTTGACCAGGGCGACAAGCTGAGTCGATATAGCCATGTCCGTCTGTCTTTCTTTCTTTCTTTCTTTCTTTCTGTCTTGCGGCTTCTTCAGTTGCGGAACTTACGCAATTCACCATTAAAGCTAGCATAGTATTGTTTATTGTTGCAGTTGTTGTTGTGGCTTTTGTACTTTATCGTGGCACGAATATCGCCAAGAGTGTAACGCCTTGAGATTTTTGGACTCCAAGTTTTTACGGTCTGCAAATAATGACCACTGAAGAGTGATTTCAAATATAGCAGTATATAGACTCCATATTAGCAGTATATAGACTCCATGTTAGTCCAAAACATATTTTGAGTACGTAATTGATCTCGTGTCTTGTAACAACCGTTGCTTATTTCTGTTTTTATACCCTGGGGGTGTGTTAAGTTTGTAAAAAAAAGTATGTAACAGGCAGAATTAAAATTAATTTTTCGTTGCGAACTTTATATTTTAATGACACAAGTAGATCTTTTAGGCATCAAAGGTACTAAATTATAAATTATATCCGCTTATACTGCTTCCCAGGCATCTTTTACGGCTTCGAATAAATCCTTCTATGTTTTTGTTGTTTTTTCGCTTGATTTTCATGTTAGGATTAACCCAAATGATCTTAAATGGGTTTCGATTGGTCGATTGGATAGGCCAACGAGGATCTACCATCCTATTCATCCAATCCCATCTTCTGGAACCAATCCTTAACCACTTTTCCTGTATATTTTGGATCGCTCTCATGCTGGAACCGCCATTTAAGTGGCATCTCTTCATCAGCATGTGGCAATATCGCATCCTTTATGATGTCCAAAAACTTGGAACGATCCCTAGTTCCATTGACCATATGAATTAAACCAATCCCTTGTCCTGAGAAACAGTAGAGGACCTCCCTTTGCCTCCCTAGTGCAATACAGTACTCATGCAATACTTAGGATTTAACCTTTCCTCTGCAAACACGCCTTATGGCATCTGAATCCATCAAATTATTCATGGATTCATCAAAAAATAGCACAGTGTACCATTTTTGGCCATTACTTTTAAGATGGACCTTGGAAAATTCATTTTTAGGAATTTCAGGTTTTGTCCCAAATTTGCACTGGTATTGCATTGCACTAGGGAGGCAAAGGGAGGTCCTCTACTGTTTCTCAGGACAAGGGATTGGTTTAATTCATATGGTCAATGGAACTAGGGATCGTTCCAAGTTTTTGGACATCATAAAGGATGCGATATTGCCACATGCTGATGAAAAGATGCCACTTTAATGGGGGTTCCAGCATGAGAGCGATCCAAAATATGCAGGAAAAGTGGTTAAAGATTGGTTCCAGAAGATGGAATTGGATCAATAGGATGGTAGATCCTCGTTGGATTGTCCAATCGACCAATCGAAACCCATTTAAGATCATTTGGGTTAATCCTAACATGAAAATCAAGCGAAAAAACAACAAAAACATAGAAGGATTTATTCGAAGCCGTAAAAGATGCCTGGGAAGCAGTATAAGCGGATATAATTTATAATTTAGTACCTTTGATGCCTAAAAGATCTACTTGTGTCATTAAAATATAAAGTTCGCAACGAAAAATTAATTTTAATAATTTTTCTTTTTTACTCAGCTAGGGGGTGCGCATGTTTTGTCCAGCTGAATTTGGGACTTAAAATCTTTTTTTAATTTTTTTTTTATGTATACATTTTGGAAATGTTTTTGTTTTTGTTTAATATTAGTTAATATATAAGTAATTAAAAAAAATTAAAAGACTGAATAAAAAACGTTGTTTTTGTTAAAAATTTTGCATTTGAGTAAAAGTGACCTAGGGGGGTGCACATGTTTTGGCCAGTACTGTACATGTAAGTGTGTTAGAGTGAGTTTTCGTCCCCTCTCCCTCTCTCTTTTAAGTTATCAAGCGGTAGAGGTGCCACGTAGGCAGACGGGAGATCGTGGTTGGAATCCCTGTAAAACCATGCTTAAATTCTTTAATTTATCACATTAAAAAAAAATTTTTATGTTTAGAAGAAAATTTGTGTGGCGTTCTCTACTACCCCAGGGTATTCCGCTGTCGGGCTCTCTCGACTGAATGATATTTTTTTTATACCCAGTGCGCGTAAACTGAAGTTTTTAAAAATAAAAATATGTAATTGACAGAAGGAGGCGTGGTAGACCCCAAAAAGTATATGTACTTTAAAAAGTACAAGAGGGTCTATGACGTTTGGCAAATGTGCGTTGCAGGCAGAAGGACGCGTGGCCGACCCCATAAATTCAGCATAACACTGAGATCTCAGACATTATAAGAGCTGGAGACACCAAACTTGGTACGTAGGCTCATCAATATCTTTCATTGATCGAGTTTTTCTTAAAATTTTGTCCTCCTCCGCCACTAGAAAATAAAAATTTCCATCTATTGAAATTCTTGGTACGCTACATTGAAGAACAATCTTTTGTGAAGAAACTTTTTAATTGGGACTTTCACCAATTTCACCATTTTGCTATTTAACACTTTTTGATTTTTATACCCTGTGAGTATATTAAGTTTGTTCAAAAAAAAAGTATGTAACAGGCAGGAGGCGTGACAGATCCCATAAAGTGTATATATTCTTGATCAGGGCGACGAGCTGAATCGATATAGCCATGTCTGTCTGTCTGTCTAAGTAACAAGATCTCAGAGATGGTAAGACCTAGGAAAATTAAATTTGGTATGAAGACTTCTTATACCTGCACAGATCAAGTATATTTCAAATTTAGGATGCCACGCCCCCTTCGCCAATTACATAATTATCAAGCTAGAGACTTGAGCTTCGTGAAATTTTGATCAAGATCGAATAATAAACACGGAAGATATAAAGATATTTATTACGCCAATATGTTTACAATAACAAAATGAGCTTGTTTTTGTTGGATTTCCAATTCATTCTGTTCACGTTCTGTTTAATACATACGCACAATCGGACATGTATTGGTATGTATTTCATATTTCTATTTCTCAAAAATTATTCAGCACAGGAGAATACAGAGGAAGAAAACCCGTGATAAAATTTAGTCTGAATGGCCTCCAACTAAGTATTTCGAATTCTTAAAATCCATACTTGATTTAAGTATAAACTATTTATAATGACCAAAAAAAATTAAAGAAAAATACAAATAACCTTAAATCGGTTAGGTCTAACTTTAATAAAAATAACTTGCAATATCAAGTAGAAAATGAAAAAATAAGAGAAAAGAAAAAATAAGAGAAACAATGAATGAGAATGGAAAAGAAGAGCTCAACCTCTAGTGTCACGCCTCAGCGCTTGCGTGGCAGTAACGGGAGCGGGAACATCAGCAAAGTGGCTCTTCAGAATTCAACATCTGAGTGGCCGTTCAGGTAAACCCGTCTGGCAAGTGATAAGCCCAGTTAAGTAGACAGATTGAATAGAAACGGAATAAAGCTGGGAAAGTAGGTGGCCGTTTAATCAACAATAACTGCAAAAACGACGACAGCACATTGATTGGGGCAGCTGTGAGTGTGGTTGCATGGGAAGACTTACGTGCAACGCTTGCTAATTTGATGCTGTCTTCCCAGTTATCTGGGAATACAGCGGAAGGCAATGCCAAGTCAATGAAGGTAATCCATAAATTTAACTCCAACTATACACCTACACTGATAGAAAGAAGACTCTAAAGTCAAGATTTTGGTCTTGGAGCTAAGAATTTTGGGCTAAGAAGGGCTTTGAAAACATGGTATTGTTGAAGTGAGAAAACACATCTTTATTTCAAGAACATTTCAAATAAGACCAAATTCTTATTAATAAGATTAGAAATTCATATATTTATACCCTTGCAGAAGGTATTATAATTTTGTCACGAAGTTTGTAACGCATTAAAGGAGGCGTGTCAGACCCCATGAAGTATATATATATATATATATATATATATATATATATATATATATATATATATATATATATATATATACTCAGCTCGTCATCCTGATGAAGAATATATATATATATATATATATATATATATATATATATATATATATATATATATATATATATTCTTCATCAGGATGACGAGCTGAGTCGATATAGCCATGTCAGTCTATCTGTCTGTTCAAACTTTGGCGGCCCAAAGTTTGCTTGCCCTATATTTTTAGTCGCAAACTGCACTAAATCTAATTTAATTTTAAGTTTTATTTAGATTATTAATTTTAAATTTATTTACATTACGTATTGTTTATTAGTACATTATTATAAATAATTAATCAAATTTACATGGGACTCGAACTCGGGACCTCGAGGCATCAGAGTTGGGTAAACTATCCATTGAGCTACGAAAACAACAATTTCTGGTATGCTAAAATACCTGTATTTTCTGAAGAGAAAGACAACCGCTGGTGGGGTTATGATCTTGCACTACGAATTTTCGCACTCACTTCTAAAATTATATTCCTAGTTTTGCCTAATAATGGTCTCATTTTAAGAACAATTAATTTAAGATTTTTATTTTTATATTAAGTCTATCGATTTTTTAGATTAATCGTTTTAGTTTTAGTAATTTGGTCTTAAAATGGTCTTATTTTAAGACCAACATTTTTAAGATGTTTATTATTGATTTTAGAATCTGGTCTTTTCTATCAGTGCATTGATTTCTTTATTCAGGGGTCGATTGATTAAGCATTCTTCATTTATTCTGATTTGCTTTCGCAGTCAACTCGTTGTCTTCTAATTTTGCTGAGTACGCATCTTTCGTAAACAAAACTAAATAAAACCGCACAATCGCCGTCAAGTAATGCAAACAAAAAAGAGCTTGTAGCTAGTGTACAATTCTGTGGGAACAAGGTCATCCGAGGTATATGTATATATGTAACTATACATTCTGAGCACCAGTGGGGTTAAAAAAATACATTAAGCTACAGTGGAGCTAGCTAAACAGTAAGAGACCTTTTACTTTTGCGCAAGAAAAAAAAAGTGGCAAAAAAAAAGAAGTGGTAAAAGACAAACAGCCATTTCTTCTTCCTTTTGCCTGATGCTGTGTAAAATTGTTTGTTGAATAACTTCCGAGTTTATCTGATCCGAATTATATTAAAATTAAATTTTCAGGACAGATTCAGAAAATATTAAATATCGTACATATTAACACTCAAGACACTATCATTAAATGTGTTTATATGTTCTTGGTCAGGATGCAGAGGAGCCTACTTACCAAGTTTGGCGCATCTAGCACCTATAGAATCTGAGATCAAAGTCCGTTGTCCGTTGTCAAGACTACATTTTCAGAACGAATCGGAGTATTGTTCACATTAAAGGTGCGTGGCAAAAATAATAAAACAAACATGATGTGGGCGTTATATACATAGATGAACGTACATACCAAGTTTAGTGTATCCAGCTCTTATAGTCTCTAAGGTATAGGTGTTCAAAAAAGGGACAGACTGGCGGACATGGCTACTATGGAAGACTCAGCTATGGATGCTGATCTAGAATATATGCACTTTATGGGGCGTGCATAACGCCTCCTTCTGCTATTACGCAAATTTATTTTGAAGAACTTTTAGACGCTTTTGTAAGGTTTCAAAGTGCAGGGTTTAAATAATATTGTTTTTGAGCTTTAAACGAATTTTTTGTTTTTTATTTCTTTATTTCTTTATTTATTTAATGTCGACTAAGAGCAATCGACATACGAATATAAAAGTTACATTAAAATTATATATAAGCAATTAAGAATGTCTTATTATAAAAAAGAAAATAAAAGAAAAAGTTATTATGTATAATAATCTATATATTTATATTTTGGGCAAGTTCAAATGAAGATCAATTACTCGGACCCAACATTTGTTGCAAGTATTGGGAAAACCCAAGAAAACTCTAATTAGGTCTGATATAATGTTAGTGTTAGTTATTATGGGCCAGAAAGAATAAGATAGAGTTTTTAATAATAAAGGTTGAGGCCTCTGCATTGAAGCCATAGTAAAGTTTATTATAATCCGTAGAGCACTCGAAAGGGTTCATGCAGTGAATATTTATTAGTACAAAGATTAAGGGATAGTGGTACAAAATTACGGGTATGTCTGGATGGAACTGAGAAATTAATTTGGCTCAATAAATACAAGGAATCAATTTTACCAGTTACTAATTAATCATAAACATTACGCCAAGCATAATACGACGGTTAGTTAAAGAGGGTAGATTCATCAATAGAAGTCTACTAGTGTACGGGGTAAACTAGAGCCTGACACCCAGTTAAAACCTTTTAAAGCCAATAATAAAAATTTTTTTGAACTGATTCAATACGATCCTGGTGGTTAGAGTGTTGTGAGACCAAACACATGAACCATGTTCCAAGATAGGACGAACCAGAGATACATAAAGTAATTTTGTCGTATAAGGATCATCAAATTCTTTTGTCCATCTTTTAATAAACCCATGAACTTGAGTCGCCTTAATGACTGATAAAGCAACATGTTTATCAAACTTCAGTTTATGGTCAAGGAGAATACCAAGATCATTTACTTCATCTAATCTAATAAGGGGTACCAAAGAGTATAACTGATTATGTGAGGCAAGTGTCTATAAAAAGGCAGCCTTGCATTTAGGACAATTAAGATTTAGTAAATTAACTTTGCACCATTTATAAAAGCTAACAAGATCTGCTTGCAGTAAATCAGAGTAAGAACAATCCTTAAATGACAGACACAACTTAACCTGACTACCCTGAAGAACACCAGATGTTACCAAGACGGGCCTCGAAATGGCAGACTTGAAGACAACGTTTTGTGTTCTGTTAGTAAGGTAATCGGATAACCATATAAGAAGATTATATGGAAAGCCAATTAAGTTCAATTTATTAAGTAAAAGACAGTGGTTAACAGAGTTAAATGCTTTACTGAAGTCGGTATAAACAACATCAGTCTGCATTGTATTTTTAAAACCCTTGATCACTAAAGAAGAAAATTCTAGCAGGTTTGTGGTTGTAGACCTATGTTTCACAAAACCCTGTTGGTCAGGTGAAACAATAGAACTACAAAAACGAGTAATTTGTGAAGTAATAATTTTCTCAAAGAGCTTAGGCATAGCAGACCTTTTCGAAATTGGCCTATAGTTGTTAACGCAACTCTTAGGGCCACTTTTATGTAGCGGAATGATATGTGATTCCTTCCAGACAGACGGGAATGAGCAAGATGCAACAGATAAAGTAAAAAGTCTATGTAACAGTAGATATAAAGAGCCAGCACAGTACCTAAGTACGCAACCTGTCAACACGTCAGGGCCTGGGGTGAATACTGGCTTAATTAAATTTAATTCACATAATACTGAGTCTTCGGTGATCACAGTTTCAGGAATAAAATTAGATTTTGGCAAACTATAGGGATGGGATGTTCTGGGAGAGTAGCTATTAACAGAGTAAGTAGTTTGAAAAAATTCTGCAAATAAATCGGCTGCAGCCTGATCATTATTTACCGTCGTATTTTCATAAGAAACAGAATGAGGTAATAAAGATGATTTTCGTTTAGAATTTACAAAATTATAGAAACGTTTAGGATCCTGAGCAAACTGAAGCCGGCAACGACTCAAATAAATGTTGTAAAGTTGCAAGATTAGTGAGTTAAAATTACATTTTTCAATAGAATATCGTGAATAATCGAAACTGTTCCCTGTACGTTTATAGTTTTTAAAATAGCGCGATTTTAAATTTTTTAGACAAGATAGTTCGCGGGTAAACCATGGGGGCTTGTTAGACCTCACAGTATGCCTTCGAAGAACGAATTGATCAAAAAAGCGGTTCAATGTGTTATAAAAAAGGCACAGAGCTGATTTTAAGTCATTGATCGCAAAAAACTGGGACCAGTCATGACTTATGATGAGATTATTTAATTTATGAAAATCGGCATTTCTAAAACAACGCGACTTAGACGCAACTTTAGGGAGAACAGTTTGCTTAACAACCGAAAGATCAAGAGTTAATTCTAGCGTAGGGTGATAAGAATCTTAGGGGAATACAAGCGGATCTATTCTACTCACGTTAGTAATTAAATGATCGGATACAGGTTCAGAAGACGGTTGTTAGAATTACGAATATTGTTTACTTGATATAGTGAAAGATCTAGGATGCTACTTACAAACTCATGAGATCTAGTAGGAACAACTATATTATCCATAGTAGACCAAGATATATTAGGCAAGTTAAAGTCTCCCAATACACACAAATAATCTCTGTCAGAAGGTTTAGAGCATATCAATCGAATATTAGAAAAGTGTTCAAGATAAACAGAAAGATCCGGTTGGGGAGGGATATAGGAACAGAAGTTTGTCAAACAGTTAATTAAATGGCAACAAACTTAATACTAGACAAGCGACAAATTAATTCGGAAGAAAAATCAGAATCAACTGCGATTAATACGCCTCCACCCACTCGTGACAAACGGAAGCCCAAATCTTACCAGTTTTTGGATGAAGAAACTTAGAAAAAAACAGGTAGACGTTACAAAACCGATATAAGAAAGCTTTAGGTATCGCTAAAATAAAGAAAACCCGACCATAAACGAAACGTTTACAACCTTTAAGCCCTAAGTACTTTGATAACCACTCAATAAATGTCCCTTTTTAATATTTCAATAATTGCTCAAATTATTCTTTTAAATTAAAAGCTCCATTTTAATATTCTTTACCTTGAACTCATTTTAACGAGAAAGAAAATCTGCAAGCTTTACTCTCTTTGATATTTTTATACCCTGGGGGTATATTAAGTTTGTTAAAAAAAAGTATGTAACAGGCAGAAGGAGGCGTGGCAGACCCCATAAAGTACATATATTCTTGATCAGGGCGACAAGCTGAGCCGATATGGCCATGTCCGTCTGTCCGTCCGTGTGAACAACGAGATCTCAGAGATGGTAAGACCTAGGAACACCAAATTTGGTGTGAAGACTTCTTATATTTGCACGCAGATCAAGTTAATTTTAAATTTTGGATACCACGCCCCCTTCGCCCACAATGCCTAACTCTAGTAATTATCAAGCTAGAGACTTGAGCTTTGGCACGGACAATACTTGAATGAAAAAGGATGCATTGTGAAAATTTGATAAAGATCGGATAATAAACACGGAAGATATCCGCAATTATTTAATTCTTTAATTTAATGTGTTGTTGTTGTGAGTTTTTGCCCTCTCTATTTCTGTCTTTCAAGTTATCAATTGGTAGAGGTGCCGCCACGTAGTCAAACGGGAGACCTGGGTTCGAGTCCCAGCAAAAGCATGCTTAAATTCTAAAATTTTTTGTTTTTTATTTAATTTTTGTTATACATTTAAAATTTGTTTTTTATGTTTTTATTTAGTTATTTTGAAAATAACGGGCTCATTGGTGCTTAGACTTTTAAATACAAAACAGACAGCACAAATACGAAACACAAATATAATAAATAGAAAATTTCAGCAGCGTTCTCTACTTCCCCGGGGTATTCTACTGTCGGGCTCTCCCGACTGAATGATATATTTTCCTGTAACTTTGTATGTAGTATTTTAAGTATACTTCAGCTTCATATAATTTATATTCAGAGATACGCTTCATTTTGTAAGATACTAAAAGCGAATTCTGCGATTTCTACGATTTCAGAAATTATTGAACAAGGAAGTTGCATTATTGATTGCGGAATGAAATTTCGGCAGCGTTAAGCACATTGCGAAAGCTGCAAATAGCCTTTGGGAATTATACTCTGTCTTCCAAGAATGTTTTCAAATGAAATAAAGAGCCACCCGCAAGTGTTGAAAAGAATGTGGTGTCTAATCGGCGAAAAACAACAATTGATGAACATCACATCAAGCAAGTCAAAGAATTGAGGCTTTGAAATAGTTAATTAACTATTAGAGACATTTCTGATAGTTTTGGAATATCTTTCGGATCAATGCAGCCGATTTTGATTGGCGAATTGTGCTTAAGAAGAGTCCAATCTCGAATGGTTTCAAAAACACTCAATATTTTATAAAATTTCAACCAATATCGCTCGATAATCCGTTTTATTATCCGACTTGGCTCCGTGTGACTTCTAACTCTTCAACTAACGGAAGGGGACTACTTTGAATGCGATGAAATATATTTGGATATATAGCCAAACTTAACTTTCAATTTTATCACAGTAGTAGTGGTAAAAAATAGAAAAGGAAACATTCTTCAATTTTTTTTAAGTTGTAGCGCTTGCATCTCGCCTTTTTGGCCGATGATGGGAAAATTGTTTGTTTAATAACTATCGCGATTATTGTCCCATGAAAATTACAGATTCTGACTATAATAGATATCATAGGAACGAAAATTCAACTTCGAAATATGTTTTTTTAAATTAATTTAATTTTTTTTTTGTTTTTTTTTAATTCCAAATTAAATTAGCTCTTATTGTCTCTGAGATCTAGGTGTTTAAAAAAGGGACAGACGTCTGTTGGTGCTGATCAGGAATATGTGTACTTTATGAGATCTGCTTCTTGCGCACCTTTTTTAACAAACTTAATATACTAACTGTACTTTTAAAATAAATAAATTATGCAAATTTAGGCTTCGATAACCAAAAAGTAAAGTATTTATAAAAAATACAAACACAAAACATAACGATATCATAAGGCTGTTTTTGCCGCCCTTGCAAAGACGCGCATTCAGCTTTTTTCCAAATGCGGTGAAGCTGTATGAGAGTAACTCATATGTAATGCGTGCAGCAAAATACGTAGCCTTAAAACTGAGAGACTAGCTTGCAAAGAAACATACAGACAATTAACGAACGTGATCAAGAATATACACATATACTTAATTGAATGTATAACGCCTCCTTTGTTACACATCTCTTGATAAAACAAAAAGAAATCGAACCTCGACGAAGTAAACGCCTTTATAGAACTTTATAGACATTGAATGCATAAACTACATCTCAAAAACTCTGTAGACGTAACGCAATATTTAAAAAAAAAATTTAAGCTTTTTACTCTCCCGATTTTGTAAGCATTGTAATAAGGAGATAAGCTGTAGAGTGAAATTATGAAATTATAATCTTTAATATCCAATTGAATGGTGAAAGTTATGTCAGCAAAAGTCTTAATCAAATGAACTTAATTGCTCAGAAATTAACTAAGTAAATTTTCAATAATAACCATTGCAAGACTGATGCCAACTGCATACCGGAAGTTGCCACAATACGGCAGCAACAAAACCGATAAAAAATTAAAGAAATTAATAAACCATGGGTGCGCGCACTGTGTACTCGAAGCAGGAATGAGCAGCTCATACAAATCGACAGACACAATGCCCCACTATGGGTAGCGGAGAAGCAAAGTCCCAGAAGGAAATATTTCGCGACAAGCTGTGCTACGGCCGCAGTACCAAAATTTTACATGGAGTAGGGATCGATCCCTCAAGCAGCAGGCTGCAGTGTTGCCAAAATTGTCTGAAAAATGCTGATTTTAACGAAATAAAGCTAAAAAATAAAGCCATAAAAAAGCTGTTTTTTTTAAATTCATTTTTCTCTGTAAATTCTCCTGAAAGGCGAAGAGTGAGCACACAATATCATTTGGTGTAAGAACTATTTCAGCACCAGCTATCTATTAATTGTAAGACTTAAATAAAATTAACCAAGTTGTCCGCAGTATCCTGATTTTTATTATCATAAGATAAACCCGTTCTTATCATTTTAAGGAATTTGTTGGAAAGGTATAGCAATACTTTTCGAGTCCTTACAAACCATATCTGTAGATCCATAATTTAGAATACAAATTTTTTATTTTCATTTTAAGTTGAAACTTATACGTATGTAGCACCTTATAGTACCTTTTATGAAGTAGATTGTTAAATATACTCAAGAGTAGTTTATTTCGGAGTTTTGATTTAACGTTTCGTCCGTGTCTTGAATTCGTCGCCTTTAGTCAGGCTTCCCAACATTTTTGCTTATAATCTTTTGGCATTATTTTTTAATAATCAATCAAAATTTCTCAAAAAACAAACTCACTTCACATAAGCTTACGACAGTGACGCTATAATAAAAATTGGTTTCTCTTTGAGTTTGCTTCACAGCACTATACAATCGATATGTTACGAAAAGTCGAGAAAACAGTGTCAGCAATAATTTTTTCACACTTTAGGGCATATACAAAAATATCTAAAAAAAAAAAAAACATTAAAAAAAGGAAGCATTCCCGCTGCCCGCTGTATGCAATATTTTTCAGCAAATCGCCTGCGAAGATTTGGTCTGAGTACATTTTAAAATTTTCAAATGCAAATGTTATCCCTATGTTATTAACATTTGATATTATTAGCCACCTATGATCTAGTCGCTACGAGAAGGGAATGACTTATCCAAAATTTGAAATTGCCGATCGATCCGGAAACGTTAAGTCATTACACGTTCCAAATCTCAAGTCTGTAGCCATAACACTGTTTTGGTTGCAACGATTCTATTAATTTGTGGACGAATGGGGCATGATATCCAAAATTTCAAATATATGAAGTCTTCATAACAAAATTTGATGTCCCGAGGTTTTACCATCTTGAAGATCCTCTCGTTTAAATGTACAGACAGACAGACCGAATGTGTACTTTATGGGACCTGCCACGGCTTCCTCTGCCTGTATAAAAAGCAGTTTTTGGAGAGCAGGGTTACATAGTGTTTTTAATCCAAGTATCTCTATACATGTAAAATGGCGAACAATGATGGATTGAAAGTTTGTTGAAATTTCAAACCCGTCTTAGTAGGCACAGGAATTTCAACATTTTAATGTCGGGTCGATAAATTTATTTGTACTTTCAAACAATTTGATAATAAACTTTCTGATACAAAGCATAGTGGCTCATTCACGAGACTCACGTGGCAAATCTCAAAACTCACGAGTTGGAATCTGGCAAAACGTGAAACGCAGTTAGTTAGAGAATTGTGTACAGTTTACAGACCTAACTTTCTTTTGGCACACGAAGGATACCTCATCGAGTAGCAAAGTCTATTAACTGGAGAATTGTCAGAAGAGGCTCAGGTGCACTGTTATCAACGAAAAGATTTATAAGAAGTCACAAAGAACTGGAAAAGGCTTATTCAAAAGGAATGGTAGATTTATTGTATTTAGGCTTTGAACTTTAGGCATTTCCTGTGATAAAATGTAGATATTAATCTAAATAACAATAAAATTAATGAAAAACAATTATAAAACATTTTTATTTTATTTGCATTTTGTTTTTTATAGGGGTTGACACGATAGAAATATAGTAGAAACTTGAATTATGTTAATTATGCTCGTCACAGTAAATGGAACTAAAATATTAATTTAAATTCATTTATAAGTATTAAAATGCTAAAACATATATTGCTAGATATATTTATATGTAAATTCGACCATTTATAGTGAAATTTTTGAATGCTTGCATGCTTCTTATAATAAAACTATCGTATTAAATCATGAAAATAGCAAAATCCAACTTTGACTACTTGTGGAAAATAGGTTTACTGCTTGATTTTTCAAATTTTACATTACATTTCAAAGCTAAAGAAGTTTCTATTAAACGCTTTTTAAATTTTTTCCGATACCTCATTTGGATCAAAAGATAGGATTTTCGCAAAGTAAAAACTCAGAACCCGTTGTTATAAGAAGTCAAATTCCTGAAACCTTTTAAAAATATATAAATAGAATATTTTATAAATTATGCATGCAACGGATTTTTCTAATACAACATTCCCAAACGTCACCCATATCTACAAATGACTTTTAGCTGTTACTCTGTTGCGTGCGAACAACAATGGTTTATTGAAATCGTCATCAGAGCATTACATATGAGAAGATTCCTAACCACCAGTTTTCCCATATATCCTTTTTGACTATTTTCTGTTACGTTGCTTTAACATTTTACACATATACACATTTTACACATAAAGCCAATATTTTGTTTGGAATGTTTGTAGAGTATTTTCAAGTCAAAGTTGGTTAGGGCGACGAGCTGAGTCGATATAGCTATATTCGTCCGTAGGTATACCTAATTAAGTATGAAGAGTTTTTATATTTGCTAGCAGATCAAATATAATATATTTAAAATTTTGGATGCCACGCCTGCTTCGCCCACAAACCTGATGATTAGAAGATTAGAGTCCAGGTCGATCGGCAATTTCAAATTTTGGAGGAGTCATCCCCTTCTCCCACAAATTGCAAAAAACCATAATTCTGGCAATTATCACGTCTTAATTCTCTGCCATTCTCTACAGTAGAAAAAAATTGTAGTCTGCTGAGCTAATGTTAGAGCTGTACTTAAATGTATTAAATGTATTATATACTCTGCAAGGGTATAAGAAGTGAAAAACAAATGGGCTTAGAAGCCAATTACGCATAGATGTCTCAATTTTTGTCTAACGATAAATAAAACGATCGAAAGATCTACTCTTCTTCCTAAATGGGCTAAGAAATTTAAAACTGTTGCAAACTTCACTAAGCTACAAGCTGCTAAGTAAAACTACGTTTTCAGCGGCTAACGCAGATTACGGCGAATAATTTTAAAGTTTTTTATTAAAACCTGCTAGTTTTAACAAATCGACCACAGAGGCTCGGCTACGTCAAAAACTTTATAAGAGCAATTCAAAATTATGAACACTTTGATTTCTTTCAGTTTGGGCAATGCAACTTTTATGAGGACAATTTAAAGGTAGCAGACATTTGATATTGGGACGCTGTATTGGGATGTTGGTTACGCTTGACGACGACCGAAACAATTACAACCGCGCATTGTTGCAGTTGCAATTTGCAACATGCAACGGATCCAAGTCGCGGCAACTAGAAAAACAATGCAACCGCCACGCATCACACTACCAATCAACATTGTTAACATATTGTGGAATGCAAAGCTTCAACAGCCTGGTAAAATCAGCGTGGGCTAGTTAAAGACAACATCAACAACAGTATCAACCACAACAATACAGAGTGTGCAACATCAAGATACGAATAACAATTTTGATTGGGCTAGTACATTGTTTTTATACCCTTGCATATTATATTATAATTTTGACACGAAGTTTGTAACGCACAGTTTGCCTCACAGACCCCATAATGTATATATATTCTTAATCAGGGCGACGAGCTGAGTCAATATAGCCATGTCCTTCTGTCCGTTTGTCCAATCTTAGAGATGGTAAGACCTAAAAGCCCCAAATTTGGTGTGAAGACTTCTTATATTTGCACGCAGATCAAGTTTATTCAAAGTTTTGGATACCACGCCCCCTTCGTTCACAAAGTAAAGGATAGCACTTGCAACTAACAAGCTAGAGACATAAGCTTCGGCACGAAAAATTTTTGAATAAATATGGATGCATCGGATAATAAACACGGAAGATATCAGCATTTATTTAATTCTTTAATCAATGTGCTGTTGTTGTTGTAAGTTTTCACCCTCTCTCCCTCTGTCTTTTAAGTTATCAAGTGGTAGAGGTGCGACGTAGGCAGACGGGAAATCTTGGTTCGAGTCGCAGTAAAAGCGTGCTAAACTCTTAAATTTTTAAGGTGCTAGTTGAAATAAGCTGGGAACCACTGTAATAAGATTTTCCAGACCACAGGTCTAATAGATAATTTGGTACCTCTTAATAGCCATTCCTCATTTTCTCTGTCGGCTGTTTTATTTCTTTTGATTTTATATTTTAGTTACAGCACTTTCTCGATTTTCATAATAATTATCAAAAGTCGATTAAATGACGAACGCAGTAGCATACATAAGAAATGTATGGGGTAAAATGTCCGAAAATGCAGAAATGCGGAATGAAAGTGCAGTGAGGACAGGGCATTACTGTGCCCGCTTTACATAAACCTTCTGTTGTTGCTCCTAAGCAAAACAAATTTAATAGTGCGTTTCTGCATGCGCTTGCTCATACAATATCTTTTTTAACTCTTGAAGGGGGGAGGAAAAAATTCTGCGTCGCTAGATCACGTATGGACTACTGATCTGTTTTTAGTGCAATGTTCACACAATACCGATAAAATTTATGAATTTATTGAGGTTTTTACAAGCAACAAAGCGTTGATTGAGAAAAAACACGAAAGAAAATATATTATATAAAAAATATATTTATTTATTTTCAAAATACCAGTTGATTTTAACGCAGCTGTTCATCTAATAAACTTCTGCATTGACTATGTACCTGTCGTATTTTTTTTTAGCTAATGCTAACGAATTTTAGGGTTCAATGTTCTACGTGCAAGATAATCGCCAACCGTATGCTGTTTACCATAAAAAATAACGAAGGATGTCTAGATGCCCTCAGACTTTGTTAAAAAACCACTTTGGATTATATTCTTGTTAGTACTGGGAACCTAAGAACCCAAGCAATCGGCTGACTATGGATATACTTTTCGGTTTATGTGCGTAAGCCCTAGCGACCTTGTTTAGGAAGCAGCTTAAATGGCCTCGGACTGTGAATAGACGGCCAAAAACACACTCGTTAACTCATTTCAGCGGCTTGACGTCTCTCTCGGATGATCCAATCGCCAAACACTTACTTAATTGTTTTCTAGTGAAATGGGACTGATGATAAATCAAATGTAGGAGTGAGTGGTAAGGCTAACATGAATATATAAAATGAATAAGCATATTAAACAATTTAACACATTAAATAATAAATAAATTTAATGTGAACTCACTTATTTAGCGTTATAGACTGAGGTATA
Organism: Drosophila putrida; assembly: GCA_037043535.1. Classification (NCBI taxonomy): domain Eukaryota; kingdom Metazoa; phylum Arthropoda; class Insecta; order Diptera; family Drosophilidae; genus Drosophila; species Drosophila putrida. The sequence continues at coordinate 218,635 of JBAMBI010000287.1, forward strand.
ACGTAAAAAATATTCCAAATAACGCAACGTTCTGACTCGATAATAACGAAAATCCACATAGAATGATTCCACGGAATACATGCAGTGGAATGGCTTTGAGGCAAGTACGTGAGAGCGAAAGAGCGAGCACACAATACGAAACTTGAGTTTATTTTTTAACTTCACTAGTTATTGCACCTTTTTTTCTTTACGTTTTCTTTTTCTTTCCACACGTTTATTATTGCTGTTTTATTATTTAAAAACTTTATGCTTAGGCAATCACTTCTTTCATTTGTTTTTGTTTTTTCTGAGCACTCGAGTAATCTCTTTATATTATTATTAGTATTATATTTTTTTTTTTGCAGATATGTAGCATAAAATGAACGGGCCTTAAAATATAAGTTGCATATATATACATATATATGTACATACAACAAAGAATATAAGTAACAACTACAATTGAAGTGGACGGCTGTTGTTGTTGTCGTTGCAGCTGCTGTAGCTGAAATCTGTGCGACCCGCTTAGGTAACTAGCGACACTGACGACGAATAAAAAGTGACTGAAAAGCGTCGAGCTACGAAGCTGCAAACGTGTCTTAAAAGGCTAAAAGGTAGGTAAACAAGTGCCCAGAGACAGCAAAAGCAAGAGCGAAAAAAACTCGGAGTGAGCGCAACCAAAGAGAGAGTGAGCCGGCGATCGGGCCAAGTAAAAGCTGTTACAAAGAACTCACATAAAAAAAAACTGGTTATGCTGCTTGGACCGGTACAATTCTATTTACTAGTTACTAGTATGTAAGTTAGACCTGTCTGAAACCTCCTCCCCACAAGGAATCGAGGGCAGCGGTCTCCAAACACTGGGCAAGGTTAATAACATCGAGACAACGAATAATTGCAGACGCAACTGTGCATACAAATTGCTGTTTTGTTGAAATATGAGACAAAGCTGATAAATGGCTAAATGACCAACTAAGTGCAATTTCAAACTAATGATGAGCTTTGCTTTGGTCGCATGTCGGAGCTCCCTAGGGTGCGCCATTGTGTTATCTGCCATTTTTGCTGCTGGCAGGACTTCCTTAAACGAAAACCAGTTTTTAATATTTTGCAATTAAAAACAGTACAAATTAAGTCTATTAAGTTTGTGCAAAAAAATGTGCTTAACAAACAGAAGAAGGCGTGGCAGACCCCACAAAGTAGATATATTATTGATCAGCAACAACAGCCGAGTCGAGAAAGCCATGTCTGTCTGTCCCTTTTTTGAGTTCCTAGATCTCAGAGACTATAAGAGTCAGAGACACCAAACTTAGCATATAATTCCATGTATATCTTGAATTGGTCAAGTTTGTTTTATATTTTTTCCCATGTTTATATTTTTGTACCGTTTAAATTAAAAAAAAAATTTTTTGGTTCAGCCTAATATATGTATGTATTGGAGGTCTGCATGAATGCATTCAAAACGCCAAATGAATCATTCATTCAGAAAATGTCAGCTCGTTATTCAGCACAGTTTCGAATAAATGTGAATGAATGTTGTATTTGTGGCTGTATTAACAACTAATGAACTCCTTCACTCATACTTTGAACAACTTTGAGTATATTTGAGTGCAGAACAGTATTCTATAGTTCTGTGAAGTTTGAAGTGAATGCATTTATGCAGACCTCTAATATGTATATGTATATACACGGTATTTGGAGTATATAATATACGATTGTTAATAGAAACAATAATAACGTTCCGGTAAAGCACCGCAAAGAAAAATTGCCACTTTAATGCCGCCAAGAAGGTTGCTACCCTAAAAAAATTGTTAACGTTTGGCTCAAATATATCGGTACAACGCACAGTATTCGATTCTGTCAACCTGCAAGCAATAATTAATAACATACAAACTATACATTTAATAAATCTATATAGGACTGGCCTTCTCGCTTGGCTCGCTGAAATCTCGAAGAGAAATGAAGAGTGAAAATGGATGGCACTTTTCACCTTATGTGAGTTCCTAGAGGAGACCGGGAAATGTTAATTCAATTTTTCCATCCAATTGGACTTATATTCTCTTTCCACGAACACTGGATGATAGGGCGTTCGCTGTCGTTTGGATGACGCTAAATTTTGCCTTTCCACGACAATTACATTCGTAAATTGTACATTTTCTCGGAAAGTTTCATTAATGATTGGGATGCGAAGGTAGCAGATTTTTTTAGTGAAACCGTTTTACCTCCCGGAATAGGTCAAATAATTCCCAATTGTCCATCTGTCTGTGCATTTGTAAGTAAATAGTAGTGAAATCACTATTCGGATTCCAAATATAACATTGGATGAATTTTTATAGGAACGTTATGGAGTGTTTTATGAGCGCGATGTGCCCAACAACTCGGATGCATTTTTTAAGTAGAACTTTCGAGTAGATAGAAGTACTTTCGGCATATGGACCGAGCGCCTTAAAGGATTAGAGAAAGTGGATACGGTCATGAGAAAAGCGATCCGATTGCATTGTATTTTCTGGGGTCCTCGGCTGAGTACCGTGTTGTAGGCAGGCTGTTCGGTGGGTCCGATTCGATGGTGTGCAAAATTCTGCATGAATTTTGTTTTGAAGCACGCCGAGTTCTGGGGCCCGAATATCTGGCAAAGAATTTTTTGGTCCAAGAGAAAGTAGGAGTGTGTCCTAAGCTTCGAAGCCCTTGGATTTCCGCAATGTCTCGGTGCAATTGATAAGATTTTTCTATTTGTGTCAAACATGTCATGAAAAATCATTTTTATATTTTAGATGTCCACCCTCGGGCAGCTAAAGCTGTGGACTATTACAATTACAAGGGATGGTACTTAACCATACTTTTTGCATTAGTGGATTATCGGTAAAATATAATAATAATAATGTTTAAATGATGCGCAGGTGTATGATGGTACCTCCTTAAAAGCAGTACTTGAAAGTAGTACGCTGTTTAAGGACAATGCCAAAATAATTAGTGGAGTGGAGGTTCCTGTTGTGATTCTTGGTGACTCGGCCTTTAAATTTACGACGAGCCTGATGAACACACACCCCTTCAGCACAACCAACGACGTGGACAAGAGGGCGTTTAATTACGCATTATCGAAGTCCCGGAGAGTTGTCGAGAATACGTTTGGACAACTAAAGGCCCGGTTTAGAAGGATTGGCAAAGGAGTCGATAATCATATTGAAAAGGCACCAGTCATCATTTATGCATGCTGTATCCTACACAATTTTCTTAATTGTCACAATATTGACCTTTCAGAAGATAGGGCAGAAAGCACACCTCATCCTCAACCAAAGCATACCAATGTAGGTTATGACTTTGACCGGTCTGCTGAAGCTATAAGATAAGCAATAGCAACATATTTAGTTAGAAATGAATAAAAAAAATCTAATTGAATTCATACTTAATCTTTTATTATCTAATTAAACTAACTAAACTTAAACTTCAACTTATTTATACTATTTCTTATTTTCAAACAGCTTATCCATGATCTCGAAGCTCCTCTTCTGAAACCGTAGCCGTGGCTGCATTTCGTTCAGCACCAAGGCGCACCAACTCACGAGATCGCACCTCGTTTGACTCTGTGCCAAGACGAACCATTTCCCGCGTTCTTTTCTCGTTGGCCTCGATAGTGACAGCGAGCATGGCCTTTTTGAAGGCCGTCATATCCAACTTCGCTGCCTCTTGGCAGGTGGCCCATCAATCAAGGAACCATCGCAAACGTTTGACACCGAAACACTATCGTTCATGCCGTCCACTGTACTTTTGCTGATCGATGCCGAGCTACGATTCGGATCAGCCCAGTCGGATGGAGGCCCTTTCGGGAACTCCCTTTTTTTCACCTCTTCTCTGTGAAAATCGACAGCAATAATATTTATAAAGTATTTATTCCCGCAAATATTATGCTTACCTCTGTTGACACAAATCAGCTTGAACAACATATAATTTCAAATTTGCAGATTCGGACTACGCCGAGAAAATAAATGATGTCACCGCTATGAAGTACCAGCAGTATGCCTAAAATAGATAGGGACTAGTCAGTCTTATATAGGTTTATCTGAAGAAGAGGACATTTTTGATGAAATTGACAACTTTGTAAAAATACTTATTTAAATTAATAAAATATAAAATAGTTTCACTACTCTAGCACTTTTTTTATCCTACCATTAAAATTTTCTGGCTATTTTTAGCTGTTTTTTAAAGGCAAGTTCAGCTATTTCCTGACCCGAAGAGTTGGCAGCACTGCTCTGAGGCCGAAAATGGACTCTAAAAAATTTTCCTTGGCGCAGTTTTATTTTTTTTTTTTTAATTATCTTTAAAGTTTAGCGTTTTTTTGTGCTCTTACATTTGATATCATATCTCGAGAGCAGCACATCCAATCTTAATCTTAATCTTTACAGATTCCGACTAACTACTAATCATTCATACATTTTTTTAAATTTAAATCAATCGTTCAACAAATATAAATTTTTAAATTTAGAAAATTATGATTCTTTTCTTGTTCCTTTTTTTTAATTTTTGATTGTAAAATTTAAGCTAAATTAAAAAAAAAATAGAAAGTCCGTTTAAAATTAATTTTTCTGGCTGTTTATACGTATCTAAAAACATTTATATAGTTTTCAGTTGAGTATAAGACTTCATTTCAATCAAGCCTGTAAAAAGTCTGAATTTTAAAATAAATTTTAAATAACATTGGGCAACAGCCAAAAGTCGCCTTAGCCAGAAATCATATTTCTTTATACATATAGGTCCCCTGATGACGAAAATCAAAAAATGTCCATAGGAGTTGTTTCTATTTTTAATGTAGCTGTTTGTTCATTTTTTTCCCATGTGATCGTACATTTATGATAACTTTTCGAGAATGGAACAACCGATTCTTAAATGCGTTACAGATGGCAAAAGGTATTTGTTGCGAGCGTTGCCCGCTAGATTCCACCTTAATAGAACAAGTACAGCGTTCAATTTGTTTTTTTAGACAATTAGCTGTACGATACGTACGATTCGGTACGATACGTACGATTCGGTACGATTCGTTACAATACGATAAGTTTATTAAATTTGCCAGATCTTTGCCTATTTCACAACTGACTCTATACAATTCAGTTCGATTTTATTCTATCAAATATTTATCGATATTCAAACTTAACATGTATACATAACATATGATAATTCAAATAATGTGGCAAGTCTGATAATGAGTTTAAAGCTACAGAATTGCCGCGCACTTCACTTATACTCAAATTAAATCTACGACACAACAGTAATAAATATATGTACTAATCATTAAATTATTGCTTTTAATTTAAATCATTTCTTAAAAGAAAATATATATTTTTAAACTTAAAGTACTATGATTTTCTTTATTTTGTTTTTAGTTTGCTCCAGTTCCCTTCATTTTTCTATTCGGATAATTCACTTAACACTTTTAACTGACCAGCAGCAGAAATTTGAGCGCCACATTTATTTTTCTCATCAGCAGCTTAACAACGCGTAATGTCAGCTAGAACAGTGCTGAAAAACGCTCGAGCTTTTAGCTGGCAACTTTTGCTGGGGAACGACACGACAAAAAAAAGTCACAGCAGAAAATTCTGCTTGCGTTCAGCTACTGTTTTTACTGTTTAATATAGCCTGTGGCTATATTAAGTGCAAAAAAAGTATGTAATAGGCAGAAGGTGTCGTGGCAGACCCCATAGAATATATATATTCTTAATCAGCATCAACAGCCGAGTCGAAATAGCCAAGTTCGTCTGTCCGTCCGTATGAACGAAAGTATCCCAAAAATGGTAAGACCTAGAAGCACCAAATTCTGTCCTTTTTTTGTAACACCTCGTCATCTCGGAGACTATAAGAGCTAGAGACACCAAATTTGGCATGTAGGAACATCTATATCTCCCAATGACCGAGTTTGTTTTATATTTTTGAAATACAAAGTTTTGAAATCAAATTACAAGAGCACCTTTAATGCTAGCGCCTTGATTCTTGGTACATCTAAAATACACTATGGTCCGAACCTATCCTGAATTTCATTTAAATCGGATGATCAACGCGGAAGTTATTCAACTAACAATGTTATGCACAATAAGCAGAAGAAGAAGAGAAGCACCCTCTGTGTTTATCATAAGAATCATCTTCGTAGTGGTACCATCTATTGAAATTGAAATAATCTATAGTGAACGCTATGCACAAAAAAAGTACAGGGTCTCCTACTGTCGTGCTTGCTCCACCGTAGCTCAATGCATTTTTTCTTTTTATACCCCTGGGGTGTATTAAGTTTGTTAAAAAAAAGTATGTAACACGCTTTTAGCTGGCAACTTTTGCTGGGGAACGACAAGAAAAGTCACAGCAGAAAATTCTGCTTGCGTTTAGCTACTGTTTTTATACCCTGTGGCTATATTAAGTGCAAAAAAAAAGTACGTAATAGGCAGGAGGCGTGGCAGACCCCATAAAGTATATTTATTCTTGATCAAGGCGAGAAGCTGAGTCAATATGGCCATGTTCGTCTGTCCGTCCGTATAAACAACGAGATCTCAGAAATGGTAAGACCTAGAACCACCAAATTTCCAGTGAAGGCTTCTTATATTTGCACGCAGATCAAGTTTATTTAAAATTTTGGATGCCCCCTTGGCCCACAATGTTTAACTCTGGTAATAATCAAGCTAGAGACTTAAGCTTCAGCACAAACAATACTTGAACGAATATGGATGCATCGTGAAGATTTGATCAAGATCGGATAATAAGCACGGATGATATCCGCAATTATTTAATTCTTTAATTTAATGTGTTTTTGATGTGAGTTTTCGCCTTCTCTCCTCTAGAGTGGTAGAGGTGCCACGTAGGTAGACGGGAGATCATGGTTCGAATCCCAGTAAAAGCAGGCTTAAATTCTTTGTTTTTTTTTTTAATTTTTTTTATAGACTTAGCTAAGACTTTTAAATACAAAGCAGACAGCACAAATACGAAACACAAATATAATTAATAGAAAATTTGAGTGGCGCTCTCCACTACCCCGGGTATTCTACTGTATGACTGAATGTTTTATTTGTATGTGATGTTGCCAGTAAGCGTAAACGATTTTTCAGTGATGGGTACAATATCGATAAGCTCAAAATATTATCGATACTTCCCATACCAACGGCCTTGTCGATAACATCTACATTGCATCGACGGCAGCAACTAAAAGTTGACGTCTTCATCTTTGCATCTTACATTTTCTGTTGCGTTGTTAATATCGTAAACGACGAATTATTTTTATTAGTTCGCAAAAGTAGAATTATTGTTATTTTAATTATTAGTTATTTACTCCCATTAAGCCGAAAAAGTAGGGGAATAAGCATGTATACTCGTCGCTTAATAATAATTCAGTTTTTACTTGTTGCACTTGTTGGCGCTAAGAGTAAACTTTCTGCCGTGCAAGAGGACATAACAGAATACAAAGACTTTAAAAAATTGCTGCGAACCAAAAACAATGTTCTGGCTCTTTATGTATCCAGCGCTATAGCGGCTGCCGCCGAGCTGAAGGTATTCCGAGAAGCTGCAGAAGAAATTCGGGGAACAGGGACCATGTTATATGTAGATTGTGCCAACCAGGAGAAGAAGAAGCTCTGTAAGAAACTGAAAGTGCCTTCAGAACCTTACTCTCTGCGACACTACAAGGATGGTGAATATCACAAGGACTATGATCGGCAGCTGAGCGTTGGCTCCATGGTCACATTTATGCGTGATCCTGCAGGCGATTTACCCTGGGAAGAGGATCCAGCTGGTGCAAACGTCCTGCATTTTAATGACGCCGGAGCATTTAGCAAGCATCTTCGAAAGGATGTAAGGCCTATGCTGGTCATGTTTCATGTGCCTTGGTGTGGCTTTTGCAAACGCATGAAACCGGACTACAACAAAGCGGCCACTGAATTAAAGACACTGGGTGGATATCTACTAGCTGCCATGAATGTGGAACGCCAGGAGAACGCTCCCGTCCGAAAGCTGTTTAATATAACTGGTAAGATTTCTGAACTGTAGCCTGATCTTGTTTTGCATTCTTAAAAGTCGATAATGCATGATAAAAAAAATCACGACAGATGTTTTTCCTCATTCCTTACAGGTTTTCCCACTTTAATTTACTTTGAAAATAGTAAAATGCGCTTCACATACGAGGGTGAAAATACCAAGGATGCGCTGGTTACCTTTATGCTTAATCCCAATGTTAAGCCTACTCCCAAACCGAAAGAGCCAGATTGGTCGGCGGACACAAGCTCTGAAATTGTTCACTTGACCACACAGGGCTTTGAGCCAGCAATAAATGATGAGAAATCTGTACTGGTGATGTTCTATGCCCCATGGTGCGGTCATTGTAAACGTATGAAGCCAGAGTACGAAAAAGCCGCTCTGGAGATGAAGCAAAGTAATGTAGCAGGTGTATTGGCCGCGCTGGATGCCACCAAGGAGCCGAAAATAGAAGAGAAGTACAAAGTCAAAGGGTATCCAACCTTTAAATACTTTTCGAATGGTGCATACAAATTTGATGTGAATGTACGGGAAGCATCTAAAATTGTGCAATTCATGCGTGATCCGAAAGATCTACCATCACCACCTCCAGAAAGGAGCTGGGAGGATGAAGCAGATAGCACTGACGTGCTCTTCCTTAATGACGAAACGTTTAGCACAACATTAAAGCGAAAGAAGCATGCATTAGTCATGTTTTATGCTCCATGTAAGAACTTCATTAGTATTACATAAAAAGTCCCTCTAAGTTAAACCATTTATTTATACTACCAGGGTGTGCACATTGTAAGCACACAAAGCCGGAATTTACAGCGGCTGCGAATGCGTTGCAAGACGATCCACGTGTTGTCTTTGTTGCCGTGGACTGCACCAAATATGCAGCGCTGTGTGCGAAGTACAATGTACGTGGATATCCCACCATTATATACCTTTCCTACTTTAAAACTCAGGTGGATTATAACGGTGGACGTACCAGTAAAGATTTCATCGCCTTTATCAACAATCCACCCAGCGCCAAGAAACATAGCGAGCTGTGATCTGCCGGTTCAGTCAGTGGCAGAATCTCTTCATTTTATTTTAACATTTCCATTTAAACAATAGAATAGTTGCTATACTGCTCCATGGAAGTTCAATTTATCTTAATTCTTTAAGTTTTGCCGAATACAATATTTTTATAGAGCAAGAATATGTGTAATAAATAGATTTTCTCTTGTAATTATATTAGCAGGAAAAAGTATAGTAAATAAGAATCATATCTATTTATTCCAATCCATTCCAATCTCTCCACATTCAAAAACGCCTCCCTTATTTAATACGAGCTTCCACTACTTCATGTGCACGAACTGTTGTGAAAGACCGCACCTTAAAACATAGCTCCTGAGGAAACTGAGATTAAGTTGAAGGGTGTGCTGCAGTTTCCACTGTAGGAAATTAATGGCTTTAGTTGTGTGTGTAGGGTGCGAATTAAAGTATGACAGAAGTTACTCTACTTTTGTCGAAGTTTTGACTTGGAAAACAGTTACAAGGAGTAAAAGCAGCAATCAATTAGCAGTTATAAATCATCTATGAACTGAAACAGGGCGCATTTATTATCCATTATATTACCCATGAGAATCTCCGATTTGAAATTTAAATTTATCTGGTTTTTGACTTTTCAAGTTGGTCAATTGTAAATTTATACTTCGGAAATCAGTGATTTGGGGTATTGAAAGGACATAAACTAAGCTCCAAGCCTTTGTTTACAATGTATCAAAAATTATAGACAGAGATTTCTTATTTTCATTGTTGTGAAAAGCGACAATTACACTAGGGGACTCGCCCCCGAACCGCTACGCTCGCTGAAATTTTAGGAATAAATGTGGTAGTAGAAGAAAGCGAGAAATGTATATTTAATTTTTCCCTGCAAGTGGACTTCAATTAATAGTAATTTTATATATAGATAAGATAAAGACAAATAAGAAATACGTAATCTGTGAGTTTGGTTGAGATAGCTCAAAAAGCAACAAAGCTCTTCATAATCCTATAGCAGCTATATAATATAGCCATACGATCTTCCTCAAATTTTCACCAAATAAATAGGAAGTACATAATCTGTAAGTTTGGTTGAGATACTTCTAAAACAAAAAAAGGTCATACTAAGCAATTTTGATCCTTGAACGCCCATTCAGTGGGGATATCAAAAAATCCAGTCTTATTGCACGATGATTATGTCTCAACTATGTTGTGTGAAAATTTCAGCTCGATATCTTAAGCCGTTGGGCGCACAGCGTGACGAGTCAGTCAATTAGGACAAAGATTTTTATATATGTAGATTATATGCATACATTTTCATTTTAACCATGCACTTATTTATGTTGAATTGTACAAATAAAATCTATGCATAGAATGCTTAGAAAGCTAAACTGATCAACGGCAACACTGGCTCCCCCACCTCATAAAGTACGATCCCTATGTAAATTAGACCTTAAAAAGACGGCTTTAGTTAATTAGTTTGGGTGTATTGTCTTCTAGTAGTATTGCGACAAAAAAAGATGGCACACTAAAACGCTTTATAAAATTTTTCCCTTTCTTGCCTGGGGTTTCACCAATTGTTATTCTAATCGACTATTTTTTTTTGGGACTACCCTTTGATGTGTTTTTCACTTTTTGCATTGACTGCAGCGTTCAAGTTTCGGCGAGTTGGGTAGAAGCTATCGCCTCCAATTTAATTCCCTAAGAATACAGGATATTACAAAATGTTTTTCAACCATTGGGATATTGTGTGTGTATTTTTGCCATTATTTACGATTTTTATATATTTTCAGTTATTTCTTATTAATCTTTAAAACAAACCTATAAACTTAACCAATTATATATATAATTGCTTATATATACTTTTATGTATTTCTAATCGATTTTTCTAAAGTGTGGCACAAAAGAATAAACATTTTGTAAATGCCTCCAAGTTACAAATGCGTCTTTATTGCACATTTGCGGATTTTGTGTTGAAAAATAAACGGTGTGATCCCTAACTAGGTATTATATATATTAATGTTTAAAAATGAATTATAATTAAAGCTGATAAGGGGCAGGGGAGTTGATTTACATTAATCTGTTGATATTACTCTTTGCTACAGTTTTATTTATTTGCACTTCTGGATTATTTGGGAGGAACTGGAGTTTTCAACGTTCGGTATCATTACTGGTCAGCTTACGCCTGTGACGACTAAGGCTACCCAGCCAACTGCCGCGTTGATCATTGGCCGTGTACTCATCATTGATAAGGGTAAAGCTATTGAACATGTCCTTCATTTTAATAGCACGAGAACAGGCATAGTTTTTAGTAGCCACATACATTTTAGTAAGGAACTCTGGCATTTGTTTTTGTGTGACCCAAGACTTAATATTTTGCGGAATGGGTATACCGGGGTCATCAAAATACGTTAGCACAAAGTGCAGGCCCGGCTCGTGGAATCCACGGAATGGCTTGATGACCATCAGGCTCCAATAGTCAGTGACGCGCACCTTACCCGATATTGTGGGATATGTTGTATGCTTGGCCGCCCGACTGCAAATGAATATCATCTTCTTAGTATCATCCTTATGATAGCGCCGGCAGTAGACATAATCTCTATTGGCAAACAGTCGTGGCCATTGCATTTCCCAGTAGATTAAGTGTGAGTTGCTGGCAGGCATGGGATCCTCGCTTATCAGCTCCAGCCTAAGTGCCGTATCATCCCATTGCCTGCGGTAATCCAGATCTGTTTGTACATGCAAAAAATCGTCAGCTGTTATATCGTCAAAGCGTGCATACACCTTATATGAATAAAGCGAAGATCGTTCTTCACGTCGCCAAATGCTAAACTCATTCTTGCTAAAATACGGCTCCCAATTGCGATCCTCTTGCGCCTGTATGCGCACTTGACCAGGTGGCGCACTCCGTGCATCCAGATTCAAAGCCTTGTGGCAATTACTTATGCTTGCCGCTTGTTCCTCCTTCATGGCCTTCTGATCACTGCTGGAAGGTGGAACGACGAAGCCACCTTTACGACACCGTTGGTTGCCTAGCATACAGTAGCAATATTTCATTCTTTTGGACTGGCAACGCTCGCAGAGCTGATTCGCTGATAGCGTATTGATAAAATCAATATCTCGCTGGCACAAATCAAAGTTAGCCAACGACAGGCGTTCCTTGTTCCAATCGAATCCATCGCTGCCCAAATGTTTAATATTCAAACCCATAATGCCCACCGCACTCAACATGAAGCCTCTTATGGGCGGTTGGAGTTCACTGCGATAATAGGCACGCCACAATTGCTTCAATCCTTGGGTGCCATAGACCGACTGATAAAAGCTGAAGAGCTGCTGCACTCGGCGCGAACGTTGCGCGATTATCGATTCACATTGATAACTCCAGGCGCGCAAGGTTTCCCTCGACTGATTTTTTATTGCCAGCACTAAACGATTTAACAGCATTGCGACCGGCTAATTTAATTGCTGCTAATACTTGTTGTTGCTGCGTAAAGGTGTGCAGATGGGAATTGCAGAGCTGCTTGCATAACAATGGGACAGCGGCAAGCGACTGCTTTACTGTTCATAAGACAGTTCCTCCGCCGCAACAAATTTTAAGCACACCCACACTACTTGTCACATTTGCTGTCTTTGCCTTTCAACTTTTAAAATTTTGTTTGTCTCTTTTGAATTGTTGACAATTTCTATGTATATAATGTATGTATTTGATTTCACTTCGTTGTTGCTTTGTTGTCAAGGCGCTCACAATTTCGTTTAAAACGTGCAGCCTGCAACTTGTACTGTTGTTTTTGTATTCTTTGTCTGTGTTGGTAAACTCACAATTTTCTGTGCTACAATGGTTAGCTCTGTACATAGCTTATAAGCATTTCAGTTAGTTTTATCGATCAAAACAAATACTTCAACCTTTAAAAGCTACACAGCATAATTAAATTTCTTGAATTTGGCAGTGACAATACTATTTTATGTTTTTACCTTATTTGTTATATTAGGCATTTCTTATAACGAGCAGCTTACTATGCTTGATTATATAAAGAGCTTAATTGCACAGATTTTTATAATTAAAAGAGTTATTAAACAACCCAAGATAAAATCGTATACTGAGTTTTTTAAATTTGATCACTTTAATTTATTATGTAGAAGCACATATTGAAAGAAATGATAAATATTATTTTTACAGACAAGTTGGCAGAGTCATTACAGTAAGTTTCAAAGCCTTTCAAACATAACCAGCATACTGTTTATATAAATATCTTTTTGTTATCGTTACGCAGCACTGTTCTATAAAACTCGTGCTACTGCACATTTGTTGCTATTGTTGTTGTATATATTTGTGCTTTCCGCACTTTTTCGCAATTAAGTACTTTATTTTATGTGACAAATTTAAAATAACATATAAAAAATGTCCGCTCGACGGCAACGTATAAAAGCAGCAGCCAATTTAAGTCAAATTAAGCGAAAAGCACGTAAGGAAGATGCAGATCCAGAGACATTAACTGAGCCCGAACCTCTTGTAATATCGATTCCAAAGAAGGAGCGTCCGGAGGAGGATGTGAATGAGATTGCTTTTAAAATTCCCGCTGCAAGCATTATCGGACAATTGGACGATGTGTTTCATTCTGATATTGAAGACAATGTAATCCAAATAGATCTCCAAAAAACCCCAAATGGGTTTCCCATGTCACCCAGCAAGGCGCAAGCGCGTCAAAGAGTGCGTCCGACTCCTGTATTTGGTCAGCGCCGCAATAGCTTTGTAGGCTCACCACTGGCTGCAGACTATGATGGAGACTGTCAGTCGCCAGGAACACCAACAAGACGAGAACGCTATCTAAGTGGATCATCAATGGGGGGTGGAACACCGCAACAAATTCAGGCATCACCTAAATACTTTGGCGGTGTGATGAGCCCGGGAATGGGTCGCGTACGCACTGAGTCCAGTTGCTCTGTCTTCTCGGATAGTGGCGGTGGCAAGCAGCGCAAAGGAGAGGGGGAGAAAACACAATCTCAGGCACCGCAACGTGTTAATGCGAAACGTGATTTTGAGACGCGCTTTAACAAGGGCGTCCCCGACAAGTCGACATTTAAAATGTCTGATATGATTTTTTACAATCCCGATAGCAATCCTATGGATCAAAAGCCGTTGGTGACCACCATCAAGGCCGAAACAAATGGTAGTATCAATGGCAGCACTAACTCCGTTGACGCTAAGCCTACGGCGTCCGAGCTACTGGTAGCTAAAACGGAGGCTGCAGCGGCAGCTATGCCAGTTCCACAGTTGAAACTGGACGCCAATGGCGAGATGATAATCGACGAAAAAACACTGGAAATTGAAACTACTGCCGAAGTGGAGGCACGCAAAGTTCTGGCCAACTCATCGCTTATTTTGATGGATGAAACTACAGGCGACAACGGGTTCTACAAGAGGCACCAGCGCACGCCCACCTGGTCGGCGGATGACACAGTGCGTTTTTATCGGAGTCTACAAATAATTGGGACAGATTTTTCGCTTATGTGCCAAATGTTTCCCAAACGCACACGGCGCGATCTCAAACTCAAATATAAACGCGAGGAACGCATCAACGGACAGCTAATCAACAAGGCCTTGCTCTTTCCAAAGGCGTTTAATATTCAGGAGCTCAAGGAACAACTCGAAAAGGAGGATCAAGAGCGGGCCGAAGCTGATCGACGATGGCAGGAGATTGTTGCAACTCAGGCATCAAATAACAAAAAGGTTTGTTTTGAAGAAAACGAATATCGCTTTCAACATGAGTAGTTCGGTAAAAGGTAAAAAAGGAAAAAGGTAAAAGGAAAAAATTATTCACTTCCTTAGTTAAACTTACTTTAAAGAAGTCTATTAACCATGAAAAAAAATGCGTATGTAAAGTATATATATATATATATATATATATATATATATATATATATATATATATATACTTTATAGGGTCTGTCACGCCTCCTTTTGCCTGTAACGCGCATTTTTTTGCTAATAGACTTCTTTAAAGTAAGTTTAACTAAGGCACAAATCAATAGTGCGGAGGAGGAAGGCGGACCTTCTTAAGTCCCCTGGGGAAAGTATGAAGGAAATTAATTATGAACGTGGTACAAACATGCCAAGAAGACTATGTTAGTGGCTAGAAGATTAGTCGAAGTTCCGATCTTTGGGCGCATCAGCAGAAAGGAGCTACTCCTGTCAAAACGAATTATCAATCAACGATTGAGCTTTGGCGGACCCACTTAGAAAATAATCAATTATTGGAAAAATGTGATCTGCAGCGATGTAAACAAAATAGGACCCGATGGCATAACACATTTCCGTCGTCCAAAAGGTAGTTGTCTTAACCTCAGGTACACTTTTGATACTGTTAAGCACGGTGGCGGATGTGTAATGTGATGTGGTGCATTTTCTTGGCGTAGTGGAGATCCGCTCTACCAAATCGATGGTATAATGGATCGCTTCATGTATGTGGATAATCTCAAAAATCAAATGGATCCCTTTACTTTTGACAAAATGTCTGTGACATGGACATTTCATCACGATAACGACCTAAAGCATACTTCTCCCGTCTTTAAAGAGTGGTTTAAGGACAAAAGGGTCTATAACGTTTGTGCAAATGGCGTAACAGGCTGAAGAAGGCGTGGCAGACCTCATAAAGTATATATATTCTTAATCAGCATCAACAGCCGAGTCGATATAGCCATGTCCGTCTGTTTATCTGTCCCTTTTTTGAGTTCCTAGATCAACGCAACATTAAAGAATAATCTATAGCGAGCGCTTTACACTCAAAAAGTACAGGGTCTCCTTGCTCCACCGTAGCTTACTGTACTTTTTAAATTTTACTTTCAAGATCCGTAAAAAATTCAGTCCGAGTATGAAGGCATGCTCATTTTGAGCTATCTTAGCCAAACTCACACATTCTGAAAATTGGGTCAATAAGGACGACCATATCATATAGCTGTCATAGGAACAATCGCATGCAAATTAAACTTCAGTATAAAGAGCCGTATTGTTTTTTTTAGCTGTGTCAACCAAACTGACAGATAATGTTTTTCTTACTATTTAGTCCGATTGTTCCTATGGCAGCTTTGTACCATCGGATGCAAATCAGACTTTGGTATGATGAGCTTTTGAGCTATTCATATATTAGTTTTATCTTGACAAACCTATCCTTCACCCTCCAAATTTGACTTTTGCCTCCAAAGTTCAGTTGCAGCGAAAACTTAAAAACAGCGAGTAGCGAAAATGTAAATTTTCTATCTACTTTATAAATATATAAAAAAAGCTCGTGTATTTCGTCCTATGTGTTACATCCTGACAAAGTGTGCTCATGATCTTATAACAGCGCTCTTAATAGTAAAAATTAGCTTGCATCCGTTTAATGCTATACCAGCTATACCAGAAAATATTATCAAGATGTAACAAAATATATAATCTGCTAGTTTGGTAAAGATAGCTCACAAAACTTACTAAAGTTTAATTTTCATCATTTCGTTCAGGGTCAGAGGGTCAAAATACTAAAAAAAATTCAAAAATGTATCGCAAAACTTAAATCTGATCCTTATGTTTTAATTGTTTTACAGCGCTCCAAGTCACAGGTGAGCAAATCGACTCGTGCTCTCAGCGATGGTGATCTGGTTTATGAGAATGAGCACGTGGTCAAAAAGAGGCTGGGAAAACAAGCATTGGCCAAGCGCCAAGCAGAATTAAATGTTAATGACGGTGGAAAAACTCCCACACCTAAGCGTAAACGTCGAACCTTGAAACAGAAACAGTTGGAACAACAGTCAGAACAGCATCGTCAAGTTCAAAAACAACTGGAAGAGTTGGAGCAGCAGCTGGAACTTGAGCAATGCTTATCACCAGCATATCCCGATATCAAACGAGAGAGAAACATTAAGACGGAAGAATTGAGTAAGAAGAAAGGCGATCAATTGCAACGCGAATTAAATTCCCTGCTGGAAGAGGGACAGACTGATCACGATAACAAAAAGGATCTGCATAAAAATGTAAATGATGGTTCGCCAAACTATGTTAGCGACGTGGACATGATCACAGATACAGATATAGATACTATATCGCAGGCTGATACAGTTTTTACAATTGATTTTATTGCCGAGGAATCTCCCAATTCCGCAGATATAAGCGAGCACGACATCGAACAAATATTAACAGAACTGGCCGAGGGATCCATGGTGTTAGTGTCCTCATTGTGTGCTGAACACGAAGATCGAGTTGTAAATGAAATTTACATGTACGACAAGCAGACGGGCGAACTCTGTGAGCAACCGCTACAAATACCTGAGCATATCGTTCAGTCTATATTGAATGTTATGAGTTAGTACGGAAATAATTATTTCTCAAAATTAAAAGATTTTTTATTTCATATTTGTTAATAGTTTTGGATTCTTTGCGCATAAACTAAACAGATATACATACATATGTAGATAAAACGCTGTAACTTGACGTACTTGTTACTTGGGGGTATAACTAAAAACCATTAAAAATTTCAGCACGACCCGACAACTTCCGCTTTATTATATCCCATTATTAATAAAGTAATTATTGCGAGATAAATATATACATATTTTAAAAACATTAAGGGCCGATTTGTCATCTTGCCTTCTGATATAAATTCATTACCAGCCTATCGATTATTTAAAGGGTGGATCATCCCTCCACTCCTACGGCAACGCCGTAAAATGAATTTAAAATATAAAATAGCCCTAGCCAATGAGTACATGGATGTGTTAAGCCTCGAATTTCGTGCTAGGCAATTTTTTGATATTCGTGGCCACAAAAATGCCCGGCAAATATTTACGTAGCTTATAGATCCCAGCCGAGCGAGCAACGAGATAATCTAGGAGTCAGAAAGCATTAACCCGCATCGGACAGCCCTACGAAACGTCTACTTTAATTTTTATGTTTGTTTTTTGCGGGTGACATACAAGCGCATGTATTTGGGGTTTGGTTTTTTATGAAAACTGACGACAGCGCGCAAAAGGGGGTATTACGTTTGTGCAACAAAAAAACTTGCGTAACAGGCAGAAGGAGGCGTGGCAGACCTCATAAAGTATATGTATATTAATCAGCATCAACAACCATGTCCGCCTGTCCCATTTTGTGTCACTTAGATCTCAGAGACTATAAGAGCTAGAGACACAGAATTTGGCATGTAGGCTCATCTATATCTTGCATTAAGCGAGTTTGTTTTATATTTTTGCCACGCCCCCGGAAATTGAAAAACATAATTTCAAAGTTGAAATACAAGAGCACCTTTAACGCTAGCGATTTGATTTTTGGTACATATAATATACACCATGGTGACCTGAAAATTTCACTCAAATCGGATGATAAACGCGGAAGTTATTCAAATAATTTTGACGGGCAAACTGATATGATATCTTCGTAGTGGCGTCATCTATGAGAATTTTTTTATATTGAAACAATATATGGTGAACGCTTTGCACTTAAAGCGTACAAGGTCTCGTACTGCCGCGTTTGTCCATCATAGCTTACTGCATTTTTTTTAGTAAAATTATATTGCTGTAAGAATTGAAATTTTGAAAAATTAGTGAAAAAAATTTGCGTTTTAACTTAAAATAATTTATTTGTGGCCAACAACAATGATATTTTGCATATAACTATTAATTACTATTATTATTCCCCTACGCGAGTTGCCATACTGTGAGTGTAGCATTGGAGGGACCGCATATTTTAATAGGACTTATATCGGAAGATTGTTGAGCAAACGTCATGGACAAAAGATGACCAGCTATTTTTTTGAAAATTGAGCCTAAGCCGTGTTTCACGGTTTGCTTGTTGGAAAATATTCTTTTGATTGCTTTCTGTTTACGATTTATTCGCAAAGAAGAAGCCAATGAAAGAAATCACGCGTCACACAACCTCTTCCGACGAAGTTAGCTTGCATACTACTGGCATTTGTCTCCCTCAAAAGCCAAAAACAAGCCTAATATTTTGCTGGTAGGAGCGAAAAACAGAGTTATTAATACAACATATAAAATATACAAAAGTTAAATGGTAACTCTATTGCTGCAGCCGATGGTTAATTTAAAAGAGGAAATAAACGCATTGAAAAATATTATAAATGAGGGTTTATCACTGTATTGAATGGGAAGAAAGGGGACTTAATCTATTTTATATATTACATAAGTTAAGATATATGGATATATAAATTTTTTTAAGAAGTTTCAATTGTGATTCATAGCCTGTCGATCTTGTTTTTGTTGTCAAGCGCCGCTTTGACTTTGCCCCAATTCCCTCAATTTTTCTATTTTGCAAATTTCACTTGTAACTTTTTGCTGGCCAAGACCAAAATTAGAGCGCCACATATATTTTTCTCATCAGCTGCTAAACGACAGCTTAAACTGCCAGCTGAAAACAGTGCTGAAAAGCGCTCCTGCTTTTTTCTGGCAACTTAAGCTGGGTATCGCACCAACGATAGCAGAAAATTCGGTTTGCTTTTAGCTACTGTTATTTTATATGGAGTTGCCTGTCAGTGTTAGGTATTAGGTATTAGGCATATGGTCAAAAAACTCAATCAAAACGGGGATATGCTTTATCGGCTACCAAGATATAAGGCATTGTTACGGCCGTATTGGGCAGCACTGCATCTCTTGAAAATTAAGTTCACCAGAACTTTTTATTTTATAATTTTATAATCGTTTTGACGACCAAAGCCACTAACTTCTATTGTATTAAATTTGCAATTGGCATCAGCAACAGCCTGCATCACAATTGAAAATATTTTCTGTGATTGTAGAACATAAATCCGAACTTTGCTGGCCATTTTCGGCGAATATGTTTTCCGTCAATGGATCCAACACTATTTGGGAGCCCTCAAAGATCCCTTCGCCTATGTACTCCCATCGTTGCTCCGTGGGTATTGGCATTTGCAATGGCTGTAATATTGTCCACAAAACTTCGCATTTAATTTTTAATTTTATGTTACTATATTTTAAATATGTTTTAATTTTATTTAATACCATAACTAAAACTATTAAATTTAATATATTTTCAGTCCTAGTTGTGAAAAAAAGGATGCCTCTGCGCTCTACATTCCGCGCTGAGCCTAATACTGAGCTTACATTGGGCCGCATCATTGGATTTTTCCGTTAAACGGAACATGCGGCAATGATGCCCATAAGAACCCTGTGGGTAAAAGAAGGCAATGATGCGGCCGCATGTTGTATGATGCGGCGCATCATTGGCTAGTGCTGCCGTATTCTGTATATATTTTTTAAATCTGCAGTAATATCGGGTTATCGGAGCGGAATCAATAGCAAACAGCTGTTCTTTCATCGACTATCGATAAGTAATAGCAATATAATCAAACCGCGTAAACATAAAAGACAAAATTCAAAGTCTTGAAAGCGTTTTTGAAAGTGGACTGCAATTACTAATTCCACCATTTACAACATTAACCAGTTTAGTAATTATAATTGTCTGTATTTAAATAAATTAATCTGACATTGGCTGGCCAACAGTTAACTAAACGATGCGACAATTAAAGCGGGTTCAATGTAAGCAGCTCGCATCTATTTTCCGCACCTTCGACAATGATGCGGCAGTGTAAAAACATTATATAAACCCCCACCAGAGCGATCAGAAGATCCAGGACAAAATGAATTCAGCGAGACAAGTTCTCAGTGGCCTTACTTTGATTCAATGTATTTTAAAAGGGACCAAATTAAATGTCGGGCATCAACTGGAAATTTAAGATTGAAAATGTATGTCGAAACCTTTAACTGGGCTAATAGTCCCGACAGCATCATTGAACTGGACGTTTCGAACGGCTCTCAATGTCAGCAAAGCAAGCATAATTCTCGAAGAAATGCGAAACGACGCGTCGCATCGCGACGATATGACGACATGGAATTAGAAAATTTAAGAAATTGAAAATAAACAAAAAAAAATAAACTAAATTCCAGGCGATGATGAGGATATGACATTTTTTTAAGTTTTATGCCACATATCAACAAAATAAATAACCAACGGAAGCTCCTATGCAGAATGGATATTCAAAAGTCAGTTAACAATCATGTATACATCGAGCGCTTTCCGCGAAAATAACGTAAGCGACAAATAGCAAATTTTTCATGGAAGGGTTTTTTCTGCTTATGTATGTATAGGCTTTTATACAATTTGGCATAATACAAAGTTCATTTTCGTCGGATCTATAGGGATTTAAACTATATTATTTTAACAGATGAAGCGTTTTGAAAAGTAGAACAATTTTGCATTAAAAAGTCAATTTCGAAAACATTTCGCTTACGTTCTTTTCGCGGGAAGTGCTCGACATGATTATGTAAATCTCCCTTCTCCCAGATTTCAGATAACGCTTCTTCACCATATGGCAATTCACAATATTGGTTGAATGCTATTTTTCCCAGCCCTAGCTTCCTAAGAAATGTATAGGGTGAAATGCAGCATTTATCAGAAAATGAAAAGGTTCGGATTGCAATTGCAGTGAGGACAGGGCATAAAACATTTTTTTTATTATCGACACAAAGAAAAATAGCGCAGAAACATACAATGACGATATTATATTTATCGATATGTCAATATTTTTCAACAGACCTATTTACAGACATCAACAACAACAACAAAAAGGCAAGACACTTACAAATTCTCATTTTGTTAAGAGCACACCATCTGATACGCAAATAAGGTGTTTGAAGTTCACGTCGTAGAGTTATTAGTCGCTCATCACTTTGCACATGTGAGAAGGAAGTAATATTCTCTCAACGCAATACAAATAGCAACCACATCACGCACGGGAAATAAAAAGCACAAGAATGTCTGTCAGTGATTTCATTAAAGGTCTACCCATACACGACTCGAAAAATTTTGCACATCTGAGCAGTGATCACGGCATTCGGACATCGCAAAAGCGAGCCTCCATATACTTGCCTACTGAGGATGTGCCCGAGCATGCTCAACTAATAGTAATGGACAAAAGGTGTGTTCTTTTACGATATCTAACACAACAGTGGGACAAGAAGACTCTTCAAAGAAAGAGAGAACATGGTAACGATGGCAGTGGTAACAATGCCAACAGCACCCCCAATGGCAGCAATAGCAAAAAGCGCCCACGCTTGGATGCCAGTGAGCTTAACTGAGGCAGATAAACACAAATAATCTTACATGCATAGAAACCCATTAAAAAGAACTTCGTAGAGAGCACTACCATAATTCTAAGATTTTCCCAGTATGTTTTAAATAAATATGTATATTAGACTAAACAACCAATTTTGAACGTGAATTTCTGGTCCGCAATGTAAATCATGATGGAATGATTTCAAGACGACGCGTTTCTACGGGTTTTAAATAATATTATTAGTATACGAAAACAATGTGTTTACATTTCTGTTTTGCCAAAATCTTTAAATAATTCTCCTTTGGTCTAGCCCACCGATGATAAAGAGTCAATCCAATATCCGTGATAATTGGCTTTTTTACAACAATAGAGCTATTTCCATCGATTTCAATAATTACAGGGTAACTCCTTTTAGCCACATCAAGAGCTCAAGGTTCTCCATTCATTTTTTTTTCTAATTGAAAACAAATTGGACTTGACTACATATTTTTTGCGCTAGTTTTAATGATGTAGGTCCTTAGGATCTGGCTTGCCGTACTGCTTCTCCCACCATGTCACATACTCTGTCTTGCGCTGCTCACGCTTGGCAAAGTACTCTGGATACTGTGCCTTCTCCAGCGGATGCCAGTAATCGAGCAGCCAATCAGGTGGGATAACCTCACGTTCAAAGGCACAGCCGCCGGCGCTATTGGCAACTGCAAATAGATACATTTGAAGAAGCAAGTGTGCAAGTTTATTGGGAGCACAAACATACAGTTTCTGGGTTGGAAATGCTTCGTTTCGAAAAGCTCCTTTTGCCCGCAGGCTAGCAGACGGGTGCCCTCGCCAAGATCCTTGTTGCGGTTCTCATCAAAGCGTGCGCGCATCAGTACTGCCCGATAACGGTATACCTCACTACCAGCCAGGATTTAAATGAAGATTGGAGATGCAGAATTTATTATATAATCGAGCGGTCACTGGATTGCAAGATTGTCTGCACTTACCGACGATCATACCACGCCTCCAGATTGCGTAGGGCACGCTTGTACAAGCTGCATACCTGACGCTTGTGCGACACAATTGCTAGCGGAACTTGGGCCATGTTTCGCTGCTGAAATTACCTAAACTCTGTAATTTGCTGTCAAATGTTAAGTGCTGCACAACGATAAATATATTGCAGTGGTACATTTCCAAAGTATCGATACGCCCTATCGTTATTGCCAGCGCAGGTAATAGTGGGTTTTCTACACATGGATGCGTTTGTTCTAAAGCCTAGTACCCAGGCAAGAGCCAAAAAATTACTAATATTTTGCTGGCAGGCAGCTAAAAGCAGAACTGCCAACACAACACATAAAATGAACAAAAGATGAATGGTAACTCTGCACTAAAATAAAAGATATATCGTTTTTTTCGATTTGTTGGTAAGGAAGGGGGGGAGTGGCATCCAAAATTTGAAATAAACTGGATCTGCGGTTCAAAATCTGCCTTTTGGATTTTGCTCCAGTTCCCTACATTTTTCTATATTGTCAATTGCACTTGTCACTTTTTGCTGCCCAGCCAAATATGCCAACAATCACCTTTCAATTTGGGAGAATGTTGAAAATTCGTTAGTTTATGTCCAAAGCAAAAAAATATCAAGACTTTGCAGGCAATACCCGATTTTAAAGCTGGTGATTTTCTTTATTATTTCGTTGCCATCTTCTGAGGTTTCTTAGCCAAGGAAGTTTGACAATAAGTATTAAGCTCGTTATCCTGATTCACTGACTGACAAGCCACTGTGCGGTGTAGACCAAACGGCTTAAGATATCGAACTGAAATTTTCACCCAACATAGCTGAGACATAATTATAGTGCACAATCGGGATTTTTTTATTCCTACTGGAAGGGGTTCAAAAGTCAAAGTATTATATAAAGTACTCTTATTTGAAGTTAAATATTGCAGTGAAATATTTTATACCTATAACTATGTCAGACACACAATGTTTGAGTTTGGTTAAGATATCTTAAGAAACGAAAAAGTTATTAATACTTAATGTTGATTCCGAACCGAACGGTTCAACATATGTACTGCGTTAAGCAAAAAGACGTTCCTGTTCCAAATTTCATCAAGATAGCTTTTAAACTGAGAGACTAGTTTGAATAGAAACAGACGGACAGATGGAAATGGCTGTGAGGCCTCCTTTAATGCGTTACAAACTTCATGACAAAACTATATTACCCTCTGCAAGGGTATAGAAAAATTTCTCATTTCCACACCACCTTAAAGGTTGAGATCCCCTATATCCCCTATCAACTAACTGCTTTAGAAATCAAGGTAGATTCTGTTTATTAAAAATTTCCCTTTAAACAACATACTTTGTTTTGCCATCATTGGCCAAAATAAATAAGATGCTGGCGGTACAAACTCTTGATCAGGCCACATAAAATTGTCCATGAGAGAAACAACCATCTCTTTAGTCTAGTCCTGCCAGACTGAATGACCCTGGGACTAATTTATTGTTATAGCAAAACAGAGTTTGACAGGAAATTGCAGTCTTTTAAACTCAAAGCGGTGGTTAACGGTTATTAGAGTTACTCCCCAGTCGATCCAGAGGGCACGTACAGACCAAAGTCGTTGTGGCCGCAGTACCGAAATTTTACACGAAGTACGGATCGATCCCTCAAGCTGCAGGATGTCAGCAGCGCGCTCTGTAGTCAGAATCGCTCGATTCAGGGTGCGAATATCCTACAGCAGCTTCTGCCACGATCTCAAAAGTTTTTCTGAGGTACATACTGAGCGAATTTTATATTTAGACGAGGCGAATGATAAAAAAATAATAATATTCAGAAAATAATAAAAACGCTACTGTTACTTTTCAGTGGTGAGACTTGACTAATCTTTCTTTATTAATCTGGGCTTAATGAAAGTTTACAAAATGCTTAATTATAAATGCTGATTAGACTTATTCTATGTCTTATGCTCTTAATTGCAAATATTATAAATGATCTTATTTGGCATTTTGCATCGTTTCCGTTGTTGCGAATAAAATTATTTGGAATTTTAGAAATGCTGCGTCTGTAGTTACTTGCTTTCTAGAGAGTTCAACAACTCTTGTACTTTGTTGCTTATTGTATGTGTGTGGTGTTGGTGGATTATACATAACTTCTCCCCCCTTTAGATAAGAATTCTCCTGAATTCGGTTTTGAAATTTAATTTTGATTTTCTTATGTTTTACAATCATGTATATTACGCTTACAATTACGACAATAATTATAGGTGTGTTACACATATAATTTATGTTTTTGTGTGTTTTAAAATTCTTAATGTTGCCCAATTGATTTTATATTTTTCTGAAATGTTTTCAAAAGTTATTTGCTTAGTGAAATTTTGGATATGGTTTTCTTTCTTTTCATATAATGTTCTTATGTTTTAAAATTCGTAAGTGTTAAGTAATTGTAATCTATATTTATTATGCAATTTGTAAAATGAATTAACATATTTCTCTTAGTGTTTATTTTGTTTTTATTATAATGTTGCTCAAATGATTAATTTTTGATATCTATTATTATTAGAGTTTCCTCGTCTAATTTCGAATTCAATTTTATTAACCAATTGGCAATTTTTTTTATAAATACAGTTTTCTTAATTCCGTTAATTTCTTATTAAGTGCTGAATACCTGTTCTACTGCTTGGTCTATTTCAAAATTTTCATCGTTTGGTATTGGAACTACGTTTTAGGTATTTCTATTGCAAAAACTAAAAGATTATTTTGAAATAAAGCCGTTGCCAACTTTATTTGATTAAGCTTGTTAAAATGTATGTTATACTTAATTATTTCTTCGTTCGTCAAAATATTAGGATGTAATATATTATATCTTGCTGATGCTACATTGTCTTGTAGGTGTTCTATTCTGTTTTTTATTAATTGGATTTTTCGCATGGTACCAAATAGCCATTTGGCTGAGTTTCCTACTATGTTAACTAATCCTCGTTGTTTTCAGATTTGATTTGAATATTGTGTATATAATTTGTTTCTAGCTTCCGTTATTTATGTTTGTTATAACTGTGTTTTTTTTCGTTTTTTTTTGTATCATGTGTATATTACTTTCAATACTTTGTAGAATTTTGTCAATTTCTTCTAAATATGTACTACGATGTCAGTTGATGTTACTATTTCTTATGTCTTCATTCCTACATGTGTAAATCCGTCTTGGTCAGTTATTTGTTGTACTGCCAGTGTTCCCGTTGTTGTCAGTACTATTGTCAGTATCTGTATCCATAGTTTCTGTAAATATATAAGGTCTTTTAATATTCGTCGGATCAATATTTCTAACTGCGCTTTCTTATACTTTCGGGCTTCCTCGTGCCTAACTGCTTTATAATTCTTAATATAACCTGTTTTTCGTGTTTCCTTATAATCTTCTCTGTTTTTTTTTAGTTTTTCTCTCATTTTTTTTGCTTCGTCTATATTTTCTTTCACTCTTTCCAATTCTACTTATTGTTTTGTATTGCTATTGGTGTAAATTTTGTTGATGAATGATATCTTTCGTTATCGTTTCTGATGCATTTTTGCATAATTTGCTTTATTGACAGGTTTTGTTTTTCTGTTTTGTATTTAACTCTCAATTTCTCTACAATTGAATTATGTATTCTTTCAACATCCGCGTTTCCT
This sequence comes from Drosophila putrida, assembly GCA_037043535.1. NCBI lineage: Eukaryota > Metazoa > Arthropoda > Insecta > Diptera > Drosophilidae > Drosophila > Drosophila putrida. Next base: position 245,356 of record JBAMBI010000287.1, read on the forward strand.
GTATGACTGTTGGGCTTTGTAAGGTGTAATTTTATGCCTGTAATTGTACCTTTGATTCTAATGGAGTTGAATTCATTGTCATCAATGATTTTGTCCGGTTTTCCCATTTTTGTAAAGTAGTCTTCTAGTTGTTCTACTATCGTTATATGGTTAATGTCATTAAGTGGGCTTGCTGTTGCAATTTTGAAAATTTATCTATTGTAGTCATAAAATAAGTATTTTATATTACGTACGTGTCGATGTGTAAAACTTGATTTTTATTTGTTGGGGTTTCTGTTTCGCAAAATTTATTTTTAATTGGTTTACGGGCGTACTTGATCTCTTTGCATACATCGTATTGGTTAATTACTGCTTGTACTCTTTCTAGTAGTTTAGGGAAATATATTCTGTTCTTTATCTGGTTATATGTTTTTCCTGTATACCTGAATGGATGCTCCCCTTGATATGGTAAAACGCTATCTGCTTTACTACTTCTGTTTCCTCTTCTATATCTTGAGCTCTTAATGTACATTTTATAAACACTATTTGCTTGTCATTTGAATATAGTTTTATTAATTTTTCCTGTACTACATTATATTCTTAGTAAGACAGTTCTGCATAAATTCCTATTTTTATATATTTTTTAAAAATTTCTCCCATTATTGTAAAATCACATTTTGCTATGAATATGATTCTTTTCCCATATATTATTTTAATTTCCTCTGTTTTGTTTTCTGTTAAAATAATTTGTGTTTTGTATTTATTTACTCTTCCTTCCTTGATAAAAAAAAAATGATCTTGTAAATTCTCTTCCGCCGAATGTACTGTTGCAATTGACATATTCTCTTCCATATTTGCTATCATATTAATGTCTGATATGCTTGTGTTATGTTCGTTTTTCTTATTTAACTCTATATCTTCTTCTGTATTTGTTTCCTCGATTCTACTCAAAAAATCCGCTACTATATTTTCTTTGCCTTTTAAGTAATCAATGTTAAAATCGTATTCTCTTAATTTGAGCAACCAACTTTGGTGTTTTGGTGAGATGTCTAAAATAACCTACACTCCATAATGATGCTAAAAATTCCTTATCTGTGGCTGAATAATTTTTTTCATGTGTATTCAAAGTTCGTGATGTGAAAAACACCTGATGACCTTTTTGAGAGAGAACGGCACCAATGGCGTAATTTGATGCATTTGTCGTAAGTGTAAATTTTTTCTCAAAGTCGGGGTAGGTATCTTAAAATCGGATGAGAACTATTTAATTGTTTTAATTTTTCGAAAGCTTCTATATATGCTGGGACTTTTGCATTGATTTTTGCCTCTTTCTTTAAATATTTAGTATTAGGCTGTGCAACTTAAGCATAATCTTAAATAAATTTACGGTAGTATCCTGTGATACCTAAGAAACTTTTAATCTGTTTTGGGAAGTGTTAATTTTTTAATTGTTGCTTTTTTGTTTGGATTCGGTTTTATGCCGTCTTTCGTAAGAATATGTCCTAAGAATACGGTTTCAATTTTCATAAAGTTGCACTTATCAACTTGGATTTTTAAATTTTTTTCTTGCAAAATTTGAAATATTTAGTTTATTGCATGTACATGTTCCTGCAACGATGTACTAAAGATGAGGATGTCATCTATATATGGTCGCGAAGAATTTCGTTCATAAGCCTCTGAAATGTGGCTGGGGCGTTTTTAAACCCGAATGGCATTCTGATAAACTCGTGCAACTCATGGGGTGTCACAAATGCTGTTTTCTTTCTATCTTCTTCCTTTGGCTAAGTCCAATGTAGTGAAATATTGGGCTCGTCCTAACTTGTCAAGTAGAGAATCAATATTTGGTAATGGAAATTTGTCATCTATTGTTATTTCGTTACATTTTCTGTAATCTATTACAATTCTGAATCTTTTCTTTCCCGAATTATCTACTTTCTTTGGGATTACTATAAGGGGCTTGAATTACGAGAATTACTTTTCCTAACTTCCTCCTCATGTTTTGGAGGGTATCTTTATAGTTTGGAATTTAACTGTTCTTCGGTAGTTTTTCGTATCTCGTGTTATATTTCTGTCGTACTAGTAAGGTTGTCACACTCTTTTTAAAAAATAATTTTGCGAATTTTTTGATTATCTTTTGTATTTCTTTTCTTTCTTCCGTATTTAGATGTCCCAGTTGTACATTTTCGAACGTCGCACAGTGGGGAAATTAAGGCGTGTCGCGTTGCAAAAATCATTTTTTCGATGCCTGTGATCATCATCAGGTAAAAATTGTGGGCGGTACAGCCCCTCAAAGTTGACCTATTTTCGAGATCGTGCACAAATATGAACATTTGTACTAAAACTACCTACTTTGAAAGCAAATTGTAGACAAAGTATGCAACCAATGTAAACAATTTTGGTGTCATCTGAAAAGTAGGTACATTTTTAGGTAAATAAAAGAAAAATTAAGTTCTTCGCCAATCTACTTTTCGTACCGGAGAAGTCTGAAAAGTACACTAAAATAGGGCTATTTTTGACCTTTGGTAGCATATAACTTGCAAGCTTTTACGAGCTTTTATACCAAATTTTGTAAACTGGTAGAGGGAATATTCCTCTAACTAACCTATATAACTTCGTCTGCCCGATCTTGCCCGATTGCAAGTTAAATGAATAAAACTGACGCAACATCGCAATAAAAGCGCGCGGCAGGCTGATGGAAGAAGAAGAACGCAATTCAATGAACGTGCGTTCTCGCTGTGGTTGTTTGTCAATATTGCGATATAATGAGGTTTTTTAACCCGCACCTGTTTTATAACCTTAAAAAGGTTATTATTAATAAGTTTTCTACCACTTTAGGGTACTATGGCAGGTAAAAGTACATATAATATGAATGCACTTGGTATGAACTTGTTATTTGTCTTTGAATTGAAGTTACTACCTGCATATATGGAAATTACTACCTATGTTAGTTAGTTTTTGTGTTTTTTACCTAGATCGAAAAAGGATCTATATAATGGCTTACATTCAATGTTAGCTATCAGTTGATTTTTGACTTAGCCATTACATATCGCAAGCCGCTTTTTAGTGAACTGTATTTCTACATATATACTTTAATTCAGAAGAGTAAATTGTTCCTATGGCTTTAAAAAAATTAGCATGTGTGAAGCTTTTCAATAGCAGTGAAATTTACGTTGAAAATGTTAAATAAATTAGATGTTTAGATGAATTAGATAATTGAAATGTAGCCCAAGAAGAAACTTAATCCTACGTTACATAGGATTTTGTCTCATGGCAAAGAATTTATTGAGTATCAGTGTTTACCAATTAGAGAGCTGTCTGAAGAAGCACAGGAATGCTAAAACAAAGACTACAAAAAGTTTAGATACTCAAGTACTTGCAAAAAATCCCGGATTAGACAGAATGAAGACCTCTTTAATATGCTGGCATCCTCTTCAGATCCACTTGTTTCAGAGTTTAGACACGTAAGATCGCGAAAGGATTTGGAAGAAAGAAATTATAGTTCCGAAATGTTAAGTTTATTGGATATTAATCTCAATATTGACGAATATTTTGAAGAAAATCAAAAATAAAAAAAAAGCACGAAAAAAAAAATTTTTTTTTTAAAGTATAATTTTGTTAATGAAACTATTTAAGAAATATAAAATAAATGTTAATTATAATAAAAAAACATATTTTGCACAAAAATAGTCATTTTATTAATGTTTAAAAGCGTTAAATACGCCAAGCCAAAGGTAGTCCACTTTGACCACCTAGCATAAAGCACCCTGTAGGGCTAGCACCCTGTATGGGTATTCATTTTAAAGCTAAAGACCTCTTCTATTAAAGGCTTTTTAAATTTTGGAAATATCTAAAGTATGATTTTTGCAATGCTAGCCGCCCTAATTTCCCCACTGTGCGTCGTGTCTGCTTGTTCTAATGTACTTATCTCTTCATATACGTACGGATTATTGATAAAGTTGCTTTCTTTTCGATTAAGTGTTATTATTTTTTGTTCTAAATAAATAATGGTGTTTAAAAGATCTATCCTTATTATGAAATTATACTTTCTACCTTTCAATGGTGCTATCTTCCATCTAATTCTAGCGATTTTAGGTAGATTAAACTCCCTTTGGGGCTGTGGTATGTATTTCATAATTCATTTCTTCTTTGCCTGTTATGGTGCTATATGGTATTGGATCGTTAAGTTTTATTCGTTTAAAAGAATCAATTTGTTCGTTTGCTAAACTTAAGGTCGCCCCTGTATGTATAAAAGCTAAATAAGTCCTATTGACTATTGTTATTTTTATTATTGCTAAGTGTTCCGAGGCTGTTTCATAAAAAAAACAGCATGGTTCACTTCTGCCTCGCCATTGTGTGATCTAGTTTGTTCATAGTCATCGTTCGAATATTGGTTTTGTTTATAACTATATTCTGAAACAGTTCTTCCGTATTGATCGTCTTCTGATTTGATCTAAAATTTCTACTCTGTCCGGAGCCCGATCTTTGGTTCTGTGTCTGTAGGTTATTGTTGTTTTGGTAATAATTGTTATTCTGTCTACTCTGTCCTGTTTGATTACCTCTGAAAGGATTTTGTTGTCTTGGTGTCTCTTGATACCTCTGAGGCATATTGTTTTGATTTGGTTGGTTCTGTTGACTGTAATTATTATTTTGCTGTGGCAATTTATTCCTATTTTAAGATTTTCGCTCACCGTATTTACCCTTAGGTCGCAAATCCTTCGGAATATTTGGTGCGGCTCCGTGTCTGGTCTATAACGTAGTTTTATGTTGCCTTGACCATATCCCAATCGTCCGGGTATTTTGATAACGACATCCTTCGCTTGTCCTTAAATAGTCTTGTAATAGATTGATCTGGTCGCTTCCTTCTTAATTTCCACTAATTTCCACTTACACTATATTCTCTAGCAAGTGTTCCACACTGATGAAGAATGAGTTGATGGTGATATCTCCTGTGTTAGTAAAGGTCGGTAAATGCCTGATGTTCTTCATCGTCCTGTCAATATGACCTGAGATGTTGTTTTGCTGTAACTGCAGGTATGCCGTCTGAAGTTGCTTCAGTTGGCGATCTCTCAATGCGATCTGCTCCAACATATCGACTTGAGGCATCTGATTTCCTTCGTTAGCCATCCTTCTAGAATCGTATTCTGGTTTACGGTGGTTTCTTCTTAATGCCAGTTTATTACACTCTTGTTGTTATGTGTTCACATGAACTTTCTTCGCTTCTACTCAGCACCTTATTCTATTGGGAACTTATTTGAAGCTCGCAGTTTTTTTTTGTTTTGCTGTTAACTTGTTTTTAGTTACTTTGGTTTCATCTTATTTGTAGTTTAATTGTTGTATCTGATTTTTAGGAACTGATCTTTAATTCATTAAGATAACAAACTGATTTGTAGTTTGTTTTGTTCAATTAAACTGATTTTTAGTTTAATTTGTTGTGAGTAACTGATTTAGTTCAATTAATTGATTTTTAGTTTTTTTTTATTCCGCCCGAATTATGTGAATTTATTTATTTATTTCGGTTCGATCACTGGATCCTTCTTAGAAAAAGAACCTACCGGCTGCGCCAATTTTATATTTAGACGAGACGAATGATAAAAAAATAATAATATTCAGTAAATAATAAAAACGCGACTGTTACTTTTCAGTGGTGAGACTTGACTAATCATCTTTATTAATCTGGGCTTAATGAAATTTTACAAAACGCTTAATTATAAATGCTAATTAGACTTATTCTTTAAGCGTATGTCTTATGCTCTACTTGGCTTGACATGTGTACTTATTGGGAAATTTTGTATTTCCTGCTGTGTCTGAATATAAGAGTTCAATAACTGCAAATATTATGTGTTAGTTCGAATTTTCTAAATTACTAGGAATTTTAAAAGTTCGTTAATTGTAAATATTATATTATTATATTATATTATAATATTATTTACATCGTTTCCGTAGTTGCGAATAAAATTATTTGGAATTTTAGAAATGCTGCGTCTGTAGTTAGTTGCTATCTAGAGAGTTCAACTACTCTTGTACTTTGTTGCTTATTGTATGTGTGTATGTTGTGGTGTGGTGTGTGGTTTTGGTGGATTATACATACATGCGCTCAGCATGTTACTCAGATTGGAATTCTTGCTCAGATTGCTGAATATCCTACAGCAGCTTCCGCTACGAGCTCATACGTTCTGCTGAGTTCAGTACAGCTTGTTCTGCAGACTACTCAGCTAGGAAATCTTCTTCGTTGTAAGGGTTGTCTAAACGTTTGCGAAACTCTTAGCTTAGAGAATAGAGTACGCGACCGGCTACATTTTGTTATGTTGGCAGCCCAGTTATTGTATATTTTTATTAAAGTCCCTTTTGCTCAGTAGTGCTAATTAAACGCGTGTTGGATGAACAACGCATTTATAAAATGGTAAGTCTTAGTTTTTCTTGCATTTTCTTGTGAAATTGTTTTATACAGGTACAACAGGTACATATTCTAAAATTAACCAACATGTGGGGTAATTCAAATTCGTAAATTTCATGCTGAACATCATAGAAAGTAAATACATATATAAACAATAACGAAAAGTATTCAAAATATAAACCTAATGTATAAATGTATTTTGATTTTTCTTTAATCTCTTTTCAGTATTAATTTATTTAATAATAATTTTTTTAAGCTATTGGAACAAAATGTTTGTTTAATAAAATTAAGGAATAAAGTTAAATAAAAATATATGTATGTAATACGCCTTTATTTCTGCAGCAGCCAGATCCCTAGCGTGGGAGAAATGCCAGCCAGAATTCCTGTGTACTCGCACATTCTTGTTGAGCGCTTGATTCTTAATAGAAGACCACAAAAATAAAGATTTTAAGCACGATTGTATTTTATCGTCTCTGTTTGGCGGAAATCTTCAGCTAAAAGAAGCCTATTATGTCACAAGAAGGTTGTTATCCCCAAGGTCCTGTAACGTCCTATTTAGAGATCCAAAGACATCCTTATGAGCCATAGTGATTTCAAATTTCAAATGGAAGTTTGAGTGCAGAGTGGGCTGACCGACCTCCTGTTAGCAGTGTCACACCAATATCAGAAGATGCAACAGCTAAAGCAATATTCTTACATTATCGAAATTTTGCCAAATATAAATTAAGTAAAAATGTTTTTCCTGTGCCCCAAGGAGCATCCAAAAAAAAGCATTTCTCAAATAGCAGTTAATGCTTCACAATATTTTTTAAATACCTCATTCTGCTCTATGATGAGTAAGCTTTCGTTATTACTAACAAAATGTTAATGTTAAAGCTCAGAGAATTTGGTGAGCTTTATTTTTTTTTTTACCAAAAAGAATGATTATTGTGTGAGCTTTGAAGGATAAATCAATGGTAACCTTTAAATTGTGAGTGAAAAATAAAAGTCATTGGTTGATAGATCGTGTGAAAATGCAGATTTTTTTTTTTTTATAAGCAAATAATTTCTTTATTACTTTGTTTTTATAGCCTACTGTTACTATTAATAATAACTTATACTATAGTGGAATAATTAATTTCAACAAAATATATACATACATATGTACATACTTAAACCTAGATAATAGGGTGACTGAATGGGAAAAGGGGAAGATTAAAGGGTTCTGTGGGACAACTCGGTTGGGTGAACTCTCTTGAGCCTCCTTCTCATCCTTGCTCTGTTGATTCGTCTCCATCTTAGGAGCCTTTGCGCCAGCTGGTTAGGGTGATGTGCGAGTTTTTCTATGTATGCAGTAGCTTGGCGATTGATCACATCTCCGATCCTCGGTACATGGAGCTCCTTGTCTATGTCGCTGTTGCGTAAGTACCATGCCGCACCAGTAATTCTTCGTAAGATTTGGGACTGCACAACTCGAATTTTATTGAGGTTCGACTTTGCCGCTATGCCGTATACCTGGATACCATATCTCCAAATGGGTGCCAAAATGATTTTGTATATGAGAGTCTTGTTTTTTAACGATAGTGTATTCCTGGCGTTAAGAAGCCAAGACATACTGGCGCTGGAAATTTAGCCGTTTGTCCAGAGTGACTCCAAGATATTTGTGGGCATCCTTCTGGTCTAGGAGTTCACCATGTAAGAATACCCCGGGTGAGGTTTGTGCTCTGAGAGTGTATATGACTTCTACACACTTATCAGTGTTTATGGCAATATTCCATCTACAGGCCCAGTTCTCAAATTTTTTTAAGTAGATCTGGAGGAGATCTGTAGCAGCGAAGACGCAATTGTCTCTGGCCAGAACCGCAGTGTCGTCTGCAAAGGTGGCAACAAGTAAATTGTTCTGGTCCGAGATCGGCATGTTGTCAGCTGAAGGCATGTCGTGCGTATATAGGCTGTAGAGGGTTGGCCCTAACACGCTACCCTGGGGTACACCAGCTCTGACCGTCTTTGCTTGAGAGGACACCCCGTCCTGCACTACTTTGAAGGATCGCTCATGAAGGAAGCTTTTCACAATGAGATAGAGCTGTGGATTGAGTAGCTCTTTAAGTTTATGCAGGAGCCCTGCGTGCCACACTCTATCAAATGCCTGCTGAATATCCAGATAAGCTCCAACGACATACTCCTTTCCGTGGAATCCATCAAGAATAAAGTTGACAACTCGGTGCAGTTGTTCGGGCGTGCCGTGCCTGAGCCTAAAGCCGAACTGAAATTTTGGGATTGCCTTTTCGACTGCGCTGGTTTCAAGAATCCTTCTTAAAATGCACCTCTCCAATATTTTGCCAAAAGCTGGCAGAAGGCTTATCGGGCGGTACGAATCTAGTTCATCTGCTGGCTTCCCACTTTTGTGTAGCATGATGATGTTGGCCTTCTTCCAGGCGCCTGGGAAGTGTCCGAGTCGAAGAGCGGAGCTGAAAATCAACACAAGAAATAGCAAAGCTCTGCGAGGGAGCAGCTTGATAGAGCGATTATCAAACTGGTCCTCGCCTGGAGCCTTGTTATTGCGAAGCTCTTTGATTACCTTTTCCTCTGTAAGGGTGATGAAAATGCACAGATTTTCTTTAAAGATGAATTTTGGTATTTTTCGCTCTGCCAAAATTACTATAATTGAATGATTTTCTCGATTCAAAAAAATCAAAATAATCGTTATTTACAGTCCCTGCTAACAATAATTTCATTGTTTTTATACCCTGGGGGGTATATTAAGTTTGTTCAAAAAAAAAGTATGAAACAGGCAGAAGGAGGCGTGGCAGACCACATAAAGTATATATATTCTTGATCAGGGCGACAAGCTGAGTCGATATAGCCATGTCCGTCTGTCTGTCTGTCCATCCATATGAACAACGAGATCTCAGAGATGGCAAGACCTAGAAGCACCAAATTTGGCGTGAAGACTTCTTATATTTCAAATTTTGGATGCCACGCCCCCTTCGCCCACAATGCCTAACTCTGGTAATTATCAAGCTAGAGACTTGAGCTATGGCAGGAACAATACTTGAATGAAAAAGGATGCATTGTGAAAATTTGATCGGATAATAAACACGGAAGATATCCGCAATTATTTAATTCTTAAATTTAATGTGTTGTTGTTGTTGTGAGTTTTCGCCCTCTCTCTTTCTCTCCTTCAAGTTATCAAATTTGGCCACGTAGTCAAACGGGAGACCTGGGTTCGAATCCCTGTAAAAACATGCTTAAATTTTTATACCCTGAGGGGGTATATTAAGTTTAAAAAAAAAAAATAGTATGTAACAGGCAGAAGGAGGCGTGGCAGACCCCATAAAGTATATATATTCTTGATCAGGGCGACAAGTTGAGTCGATATAGCCATGTCCGTCCGTATGAACGAAAGGATCTCAGAGATGGTAAGACCTAGAAGCACCAAATTTGGTGTGAAGACTTCTTATATTTGCACGCAGATCAAGTTTATTTCAAATTTTGGATGCCACGCCCCCTTCGCCCACATTGCCTAACTCTGGTAATTATCAAGCTAGAGACATGAGCTTTGGCACGAACAATACTTGAATGAGAAAGGATGCATTGTGAAAATTTGATCAAGATCGGATAATAAACACGGAAGATATCCGCAATTAGTTAATTCTTTAATACTTATAATGTGTTGTTGCTGTGAGTTTTCGCCCTCTCTCTTTCTCTCTTTAAGCTATTAAGTGATAGAGTTGCCGCCACGTAGTAAAACCGGAGACCTGGGTTCGAATCCCAGTAAAAGCATGCTTAAATTCTTTATTTTTTTAATTTTTGTTTGGTATACATTTAGAATTGTTTTTTATGTTTTTATTTAACTATTTTGAAAATAACGTGCTCATTGTTGCTTAGACTTTTAAATACAAAACAGACAGCACAAATACGAAACACAAAAATAATTAATATAAAATTTGAGTGGCGTTCTCTACTACCCCAGGGTATGCTACTGTTGGGATCTCCCAACTGAATGATATATTCATAACTAATTTCTCTGAGATATTCCATATTCCTTAATGATTCTTCAGATCTGTTAGACACAGGCAGACCTTAGTTTTTTAAACAGTCACCTCCTATTGATAATCAATTAATCATTAATAATCTTCAATTCTGATGGGACACTTATTGTAAATTCTGTCCAAAGCATGAGAAGCTATGTTGAGGTCTCCTATCAATTTTATTTTATATATATATAATATATAATATTTATATATATGTATATAATATCTTCTGAAAGGGCTTCCTTTGTACTTATTCCGCAGACATACAGCATCAAATATTTGGCAAAATACTAATTTTATTGCAAAAAGCTCTCGTAATTTAATTAGGCTTTGACAGACAGCAGCTTCTTTCATTGTAGAGTCCCAGTGCTTATCGTCTTCGAGTGAGCCTAAAGCCTTGCACACTAATTGAAATGGGTTATAGGAAACTCCATTTGCAGTTTTGAATTCCTCGCATGAGGTGGGACCACTTACCTCATGAAGCAAATAATAATAAGACGGCACTTTAACTTTGCAAAGCTCAAAAAAAACCTATTAATGTTGTTTCAGTCAGATTGGTGATCTTATCCGCAAATTGATTGCGTTTATTTGGATTAAACGTTACACGCTGACCATTTTCTAAGTGCACACCTAATTGAAAGGCAGCCGGAAACCGTTTATATGCCTATATATCGACCATTTTCATGCAACTGAACTTATACTTATTATTTTCTCTTTATCATTTTCAAGTGTACATGTGTGCCCTTATTTATATATTTGTAAATATATTTAATACTTGTCCGAACTGCAGTATTCTACCTTTAAATGTGATTCATATGCTCGTGACAGAACGCAATTGTATGGCATAACCCAGCGATTATAAATAATTTTAACTTTAAGGTTAGCAGTAAAATCATTTTCACTTGGAGCTCTTCGCCGATATTGAGGATAACCATCATTTCCATAAATAGTGTCTTTAAGATATTGACTTGGAAAATATTTTATACATATTTCTTTATTCATACGTGGCGACTTTTGGTTCATTGAATGACTCATATTAGATTTTACAGTATCATATAGCAGAGGATCCCTTTTTGTATCAGGAATTCTTGCACATATAATATGATCAAATTGGTCTGACATTCTCATTTTTGCCACTCTATTGCATTATACTTCACCAAACAGAGCGCCTTTTATTAATTAAGACATTAACGCTTTAACTTTCAAGTGAAATACCCGAGCAATAATGTCATGACGATCCTGAAGTGTTTGACCTGGCAATAATTCATTTTTTATATTTTCCCATTTGGGATTACAGGTAAATGTAATAAAGAGGTCAGAACGACCGTAATATCGAACATAATATGTTTGACAACTTAGGTCAATGCATCTTGTGCCTTTTCATGCAAGCTAAGCCTTTCCGTTATCCGTTGATGAATCATGAATGAGGTTTCCAGTGAATTCCTTGGTTTATCGAAAACTCCTCATGGAAGGTTGCTCCCAATCCAGCGTCTATTCCCAGTCCCAAGATCGAAGTAGAGGAAGCGTTTGTTAAACGTTATAATTTATTGTTCAATATTTAAAGTTAAGTAAATTAATTTATTCAAGATTTAGGTTCAAGTCTCTTCCAGGTCCCAATTAAGTCTGCCCATGGCTGGCTAACTTATTCTTCAGCAAACCTTGTTGCTGATGTTGTCGAAGTCAGCGACGGTGCCCGTATTGCAGACAGTGCAATATGACCGTTCCGCTTTGTTGTTTTTGTGCCGTATTGCCGATGCTGCCAATTGCTGATCGCAGGTGTTGGGCGGATGTGGTGACCGCTGTCTCAGCGAGTCAACGGCAATTAGAACGCTGACTCGGCGCGGAGGGCGACGAGGGAAGTAGAACGTTGGGCTGTAAGCGGATATTGCGACAGCGCTTGGAATGTGAAGCTCTTCGCGGGGGGCGATGAAAGTAAAGGGGGAATACTGCACTGTTAACTTGCATATATCGTGCTGAGCCAGTGAACGTAGATGGGAGGATTACCTTCTCAATATAACGATAACGTTTTATCAATATATAAAGTGGGTATATAAATGTACTATTAAAGACGCACCCGTTCAATCTCCTACCTTTAATGCACCATCCACAGATGTTTTAGCTATCCCTGCTATGCCTCCATCTACTTTGGCTTCGTGCGCCCAATCAGCTGAAGTAACCGATTTATCTGCATCCACCGCTGCTAACTCTATGGTTGCGGTAAACGAACCTTCACCCCAAGCACCGTATAATGCTTCAGCCGCTAATGGTCTGACATACAAGCTAATCGTAAACCTATCCTGGCGAATGTATAATACCAGGATTTCTAGTACAACCGTTAGGGGGCGTACCCCTAAAAACAGCAATGCCTTTGTCCTCCATTGCGCCAACTAGATCGCTGTTTGCATCTCGCTTGAATTCTGATGCTACTGAAATTGGTGTTAAGACCCACTTAACAAGCTGAATTTATCTGCATCTGAATTTGCTGTCGCAAAGTTCAATTTTAAACAGAAACGACAAGTTTCCCCGTTTAGGATTGGGATTTCTGATTTTTCTATGGTCCTCGGCTCCTCTATTGGGTCAGAATATGCAATAATTCATAAATATCTTAAAAAAACCTAATTCTCTTGGAACAAAGCTTTCAATTCGTAACCCTCCAAAAAATTAATTTCTGCATTTTCCGTCATTCTTGGTGCCTTAACAATGATCTGAGCCTGAACTTCTCTAAAAGCAATTTTATATGTTTTTATCGCAATAACCCAATACTGTATAACTATTCATTAGATATAAACACCTTAGATCGCATTCAAAATGTTACTGGTCTCTGGATTTTATTTGGTCACAATCTTAATTTTAAAGACCACATTGGCATCATTTTTGGGAAAGCTATGTATGTATGTTCGGCTTTATTAAGCGTTGGTCTAAGAAACTCGATGATCATTACTAAGCAGTTATTCACATCTCTGGTTAGACCAATTCTTGAATATTGTTCGTGTATCTGGTCCCCTTAGAACGCATTTTATCAGACAAGAAACAGTTCCTCTTGCTTACTTTAAGTGGACTTAATTGTAAGCCACATCGTCGGTTGCCTTCTTATGCTGACAGACTACGACTACAGGACCTACCCTCACTTAAGGATCGGAGAGCTTGTATGGGCGTTTTGTTAATCCATAAGTTAATAAACGGACATGTTGACTCAAGCTTTCCCCTACATAAACTCAGGTTTTCTGTTCCCATGAGACCAACGCGTTATATTCGTCCTTTATTTTTATACCCTTGCAGAAGGTATTATAATTTTGTCACGAAGTTCGTAACGCATTGAAGAAGGCCTTACAAACCCCATAAATTGTATATATTCCTGATCAGGGCGACAAGCTGAGTAGATGTAGCCATGTCCGTCTGTTTCTATGCAAACTAGCCTCTCAGTTTTGAAGCTATCTTGATGAAACTTGGTACAGATCCGTCTTTTTGCTGTACGCAGTACATATGTCGGAACCGGCCGGATCGGATCACTATATCATATAGCTGCAATAGGAACGAAGGGTTTGGAATCATCATATAAAGATATCTTAACCAAACTTACAAACTTTTTTGTTTCTTAAGATATCTTGCGCTATATTTTTAAATATAAAATGGACTTATTTTGAGTCACATGACCTTTTTCGTATTCTTTGTTCTTATTATAATGACTTGTTCTATGTAATATCATCTGAATTTTTTTTAAGTATCAATGTATCCAATATATTGTCTCACTTGCATTCTCTTAACGTTACATAAAATGGAAATCCTCTCCTCCGTCCACCTGATGTGAGTCGGAGCACATCCTTAAAAATTTACTTCTGGTTTGGACGGGGCTAGGGCTTAGTATTTAATATTAGCAGTCAGCAGTCAGATATCAGTTGATTTTGTCCGTAACATTGTTAGTAGAATAACTTCCGCGTTTATCATCCGATTTAGATGAAATTTGCAGATATCTTAAGAAACAAAAAAGTTTTTCATACCAAATGTTTAATTTGAACCGATCGCTCATATGACAGCTATATGATATAGTTGCCCGATTTGTACCAAATTTGGTCAGACTGTTTGAAACTATGCCAAACACACAATATGTTAGTTTGGTTAAGACATCTCAAGAAACAAAAAAATTTTTTCATGCTAAATGTTGATTCTAAAACGGTTGTTCCAATGGCAACTATATGATATAGTGATCCAATCCCACCGGTTCCGACATATGTACTGCGTACAGCAAAAAGATGGACTTGTACCAAGTTTCATCAACATAGCTTTAAAACTGAGAGACTTGTTTGCATAGAAACAGACGGACATGGCTATATCGACTCAGCTCGTCGCCCTGATCAAGAATATACATATATACTTGATGGGGTCTGTGAGGCCTCCTTCAATGCGACCTTTAATAAAAACCGGTATAGTGCCATTATAACTGACAATTATATTATTACATATTATTTTTTTATAGTGCAAAGATATGTTCATAGGAAAAACAAAAAAATTTGTTTAAAATGTATCGAAACCGTATCGGTACGAACGTTTTGGTTTTCGGTTCTTGAAAAGTAATTTATTTCAGTTCCAGTTTCCGCTTTATTTGGAACGGTTAGTTTCGATTAACGGTTCCGGTTTCATTCCCTGGTTTCTTGTGTGGATTCCCTACGCATTTATGTGGACTGAGCACGCCCTTGGAACCACTTTGTGGAGTCCAAAAAGAGTGCTAGGTATTCCAAACGCACTTCTGAGAGGCCGCCCAGTTCTTCAAAAAAAAAGGTTTTCCGAGAAATCGGGATCTCCTTCTAGGTAGTGCAGGGCAGTCGTGCAGTAGGTGTTGGACACTCTCTGTCTCTTCTATGTTACCGCAGCTACGGCAGAAGTCTTGGTAGGGTCCGCCGTACCGCTGGGCCATTCGGCCAATGTAGCAGTGTCCTGTTAAGACCCCTGGCAACATCCTGATCCTGTTCTTGTTAAAGTGTAGAAGTTTAGATGTTCGCCTTGGGTTGTATCTTAACCATAGTGCCGAGGAAGTCTCGCACCCCATGACTTCCACCCATTTCTTATAAGAAAGCTGGAAATGTAAATTTAATATTAACCTGCAATTGGTCTTAAAATAATAGTAGTTTATATAATACAAGGGGGATGTCCCCTGCACGCTTCGCTCTCCAACCCTCGGCTCGCTGAAATACCGTGGAGACATGTGGAGTAAAAATAGGGAGCACTTTTCACAGCTATATCCAGACCTTATGTCATTTCTTATGCAGGGCACTGATAGAATACACAAACTTTGGCGCGTTAAAGTTAGATTTCATTTCATTTCATATTTTTAGTATATATGAGTGTAAATACCACTTAAATGAGAAATATATTTTTTAAGCTTGTATAAAGTATAGTATGTAGTTTAACTGCGATTGTGTCGATTTCCATCACCACGTCGCACCACATCCTTGTATTCATCCATGTGTCGCATACGCGCCAAGTATTCGGGATCATCGTCCTGCTCCTGTTGTTCGACAATTGCCTTTTCCTCGTCGTCCTGCTCGTTGGGATCTAGAGCAGCAGAAATCGCTTTTTCTTGATTGATCTTGCCCATTTTTTTTTCGTCGGGAAAGATGCCTTCGTCGACACGCTGTTGATAGAACTCGTCGACAGTCATGATGGGCAAACTAGGATAACCTAAGCCAAATACTGCCTTCTGTGTGGCATTGCGTGTTATGATGAAGGGTTGCAAAGGCTTTGGTTTAGGAGCCCCATGACGATGAAGAGGCGCACCATGACTGTGTCCGTGACCAGGGCCAGCAACTTTCGCCTGCTGTTGCTGTGCAGTAGCAGGTTCCTTCTCGCCGTAATTCACCCGAGAGAGCCGCATTTTCACCATCTCCTTCATTACACGTAAGTTTTCCAACTCTTCCCTAGTATTTATGATGCTCTTTTCCAAATACTTTAAAAAGAATTCACGACGGACTTCGTCGTCAGCAGATTTGCTTTTAACGGAATTCCGCATTCGGTTCAAATACTCGTCAATATCTTTCATTTTACGGTATTGGGCGATTTTATCATTGCGTTTATATGCCGATTGTGTTAGTTCCCACTGCTGGCTTCCCTGCTGAGGTGCATCTGTTTTGTTATCCAAACTTACTTTGTTTTTGGGCGCATCACAGAGTTCGTATTCCTGGCAGCGTTGCAGGTGATCATTGAAATAGATTTCACCTAACTCTAGCAATTCTGTGCTGTTCGGGTTGTTGACTTTAGTGGTAAGTTTACCCAGAAAGTAGGGCAACAGCATAAAGGGAAGCGAATCCGTAGAAACTTCATCAATCATCTCATTTGGGCTGAACATGCTTACTTGGTTGACAATAACAGTAGCCTCTTCAAAGTGTCCCATTGCCGCTTTAACCTTATTCTACCGTAAATAAAATTAGTTGTTTTTAAAAAGCAGTACTTATTTTACAGATTTTTCACCTGGAATTCGCTGCCATTAAATGGTAGCTCGGAGACTTCGAGCTCATCATAGAGATTCCAGCCTGTTAAAAATATATCAGATAGCTTTTTTCCACGCCGTTTGTGGCATCAGCAATATTGGCCATTTTAAAATATTGACGAACTTAAGCTATTTCAATGTTTCCGAACTCAGCAAAATCACCTTTTACCAATAATAGTTCTGTATAAAAATACCGATAAATCGACTGATATTTTCCGTAAAATGTTTTTGCGCAACAGTTTTTCTGACGATAACATCACTATCGATATTCTTGGGCGACATTAGTGGAGTTCCATAAAAAGTGCCTGTCCTCACAGACCAAAAAAAAAATGCATTTTATCCCATAGAGAGAGTAACAAGAAGAGGAGAATAGACATCTGTTAAATAGGAGGGGCAGTGGAGTTTGGCGTGTAGACTAAAGACTTAGCAGAATCTAACAGAATAATGTTAAAGGCGTGTGACGCGCCAAACTTCGATGGCCGCTTTACTGTTTTTTTGTTTTGGTTTTTTTGTTTTGCTTTGTGTGTACCTACCTATAAAACGTATGACGAACGTTGCCACACTTCATATCATGGTGTTGTTGTTTCAAATTTGAATTTAGTCGATTTCAAAGTTTAATCGCAATAAATGCCCTAAGCCTGCGCTTCCCTTCGCTGATCGACTGTTATGCGCGAGTAAAATAAAATGACATAATATTATTTACTTAATATTATGCGCGCAATATTTAATTTGATTAATTTTTGTCAATATTATTAATATTTAAAAAAAAAAGCATATTTAATTTTAAGACCCTGTACTTTAAAAAAGTACAAATGGGTCTATTACGTTTGTGCAAATGTGCGTAACAGGCAGAAGGAGGCGTGGCAGACCCCATAAAGTACATATATTCTTGATCAGCATGAACAGCCGAGTCGATTTAGCCATGTCCGTCTGTCTGTCTGTCCCTTTTTTGAGTAACTAGATCTCAGAGATTTTAAGAGCCAGAGACACCAAATTTGGCATGTATGTACATCTATATCTTCCATTGAACGAGTTTGTTTTAGATTTTTGCCACGCCCCCCTCCGCCCACGCAAATTAAAATACAAAATTTCCAAGTCGAATTACAAGAACACCTTTAATGATTGCGCTTTCATTTTTAGTATGTATATTATAGACTATTTTCCAAGCCTCCAAATTTCATCCAAATCGGATGATAAACGCGGAAGTTATTAAACTAACAATGTTACGGACAAAATCAACTGATATCTTCGTAGTGGCGACATCTATGGAATTTTTTTGAAACTTAAAGAATCTGTAGTGATTGCTATGCACTCAAAAAGTACAGGGTCTCCTACTGTCGAGCTTGCTTCACCGTAGCTTAATGCATTTTTTAACTAACGCAGTACAATTTTATGTTCCTGTCATATTTGAAGCTGATTTCAAAACTTTAGTTATGGAAAACGGTAATCGTGTTAACGTTTTATGCTTGCATAAGCCGAGTCATATATAAGAAAATTTCAAATTTTCTATTTTGAAAACTAATCAGAGAAAAAATTTGTAAGCTACATTTTCATGTTTTTCTATAGGGGGAAAAATACTAGTCTCTGAGGCAGACCAAAATAAATTAATCTGTTAACTAGTGTTATCATTTAAAATATCGATACTGAAAGGAACGTAAATATTCGATATTGCCCCGGAACTTATGCACACACTAATGCAAAATTTGTGGTAAGTCATCAAATCAAGTGGAAAACTAAATGGCTGCCACTCATACGATGGGGGTTAAGAAAAGAATTGACAAAACGACTAAACAAAATTAAAGACCCACCTTTAGACAAGAATTGCCAAAACGACAAAACAAAATTAAAGACCCACCTTAATTAGACTTCCAGATCTGCTTATTCCGGTCTAGTCTAATTATTTCTTTTCTTCAAAACTGGACAACTTTTCTTATTTCAATGTGAAATTGAAGGGGAAAATATGAAACACACCAGCGGCAAGAGTACTCTTACGCGCATTTTTACAAAAATATGCTTAATATCAAGTTGCCTTTTTTTATGTACATCAAAGTCTTTGGACATTATAAATGTTTGAGAAGCGACGTCTTTGCACCTGATTCCTTGAGTCTATTGGGGAAATTTGTTTTGACTGGTTAATTTAACCTTTAAGCGACGCTTCCAGCTCATTGCTTGCTTGGAGTTCCTTTATAATGTCTAAGCCCCCAATTAGTTCGCCCTTCACATACACCTGGGGGTATGTCGGCCAGTCTGAATAGGTCTTCAAGCCCTGGCGCACCTCTTCGTCAGAAAGAATGTCAAAAGTCTCGTAAGGTAGACTGTGATAATAGCGTACAATAAATATTAGAACAGTGATAATTATAATTATTGCAAAGCGATATTACGTACTTTATGTCATTAATCATGGCAATAAGCTGCTTGGAGAATCCACAACGTGGTGCATTTCGATCTCCTTTCATGAAAATCATGAGCGGCGCCTTGTTAATAAGGGTCTTCAGTCGATCTTCCAGGGTTTGATCTGTGGCAGCTGAGCTGCTTGCACTTTCTGCCAATTTCTTGGACTTGTTGCTAATGGCAGCAATGTCCACACCATCCACACGGTCCACAGCGGAGCCCTTGCTGAAGAATATCACTGTCGGAACAGCATCAATCTACCAAACCATTTGATTGAACTTAGTTATTTTTTAAACGTTTATAAGTTTACCTGGTGTTTCATGGAAATTTCAGGAAAGTTCTCAGCATTTAGTGAAATGAATTGCAACTTATCACCCAAAATGTTCGCGAGCTCATTGAGTACATCGCTAACCTGAGAGCACTGTTCAGCCCACTCGGCGGAAAATAAAGCAACGGTGGTCTTGTCGGCACTAATCAAATTTTGGTAGTCGTCAGAATTTTCCACTATTCGCACAGGCATTTTAATTATCAAATTTGTATATTGTTAACTTGCAAAACCTATAAAATTGAAAATGATTATTCAGAAAGTCCAGCTGGCGAAAAGTGCGGCCCATCGCTGTTATTTATTCAGTGTTGAGAATCGGTCAATAATATTCCATGCAATGGAAAAATAGTTGGATTCCAGCACGGCCCGCATTCATTTGTAATGCCCTATATCGATAACTTTTCAAAATATGCAACTTGCTGTCCTCACTTGTTGCATTTGTGTTTCTGCATTATCAATTTGTTGTAAAGTACAAACAAATCGCAAGAAATGAAAAATTAATATATGATATAAAAATGATTCTATAACAGTTCTGTTGCTTGAATCAAAGAAGAAGATAGTGCAAAAACAATGCTATGTCTTGGCAATCATTTTAAACTTGTAAAAGACAGAACGGACTTCAATTTTATGTGCTTGGAAATGCTGAGATACATAAGTGTGTGTGTGGTTTTTTTGCGAAATCCGCACAAATCTAAAGGTCGGCTATAGCCGTACAAGACCATTATTAGAATGATTTCATAACTTATAGTCGACTTAAATTTTATATATAGAAAGCCGTTTAATTGTCATCATTAAGTAACCACCATTAATTTTTAACAATTTTGTACTATGTTACTATGCACTTTCATTTAAAATAAAATAAAAGAAACGCTTTGATTCATGAATCTATAGTGCGCTTACACAAGAGGATGCGTTTGCTTCAATTGGGGAAATGAGGCGACGCACGTAACTTATCATACCATTGGCAACTTGTCGGTGAGGATGCAGGGAAAATTCTGCGTCGCTTGCTCACGCAGTTACTACCAACTCATTTTTTTTTGGGTGATGGTCTCACAATATCGACAGAATTTAGACATTTATCGAGATTTTTGAAGGCATCAGACAGCTGATTAAGAAAAAAACGTGAAAGAAAAGTTGAAAAATAATTGAATTCATTAATTGCCTTATTTTTATTTATGTAAAAAGGATATGGTTAATACAAAAATTTTATTACTTCATTAAAAAACGGCAATCACGTTGCACATAGAAAGTCCACCCTAAACCCTTTAATATTAGGCAAAAAATCAAACTCTATTACAGTAACACCTATATTAAAAAAAAATAATATTATGGAAATTAATCAATTCAATTATATTTTTAAAATCTTCCGTCACTGTTTTTTCTCAATCAGCTGTTTCTTGCCTGCAAAATTCTCGATAAATGCCTAAATTTGATCGATATGATGAGTTCATCACGCAAAACGCAAGTGCCTCATATTCCAAATTGGAACAAACGCTTTCGAGTGTGCAAACGCGCTATTACACACGTACTTTGAACACCAATGCTTAAAATGATTTCACGCAATGTCATTTGAATTCTTGGCATCCTATTGTATACTTTGTAAGAAATGAATAAACCGCACAAATCGCACGAGAAAAAAATTAAAATATATACATGTATTAAGCTACAAACCATCGGCAAAAAATTTCGGTAATGTTATCGAGTTAAACTATTGCTAATAACGACCTGTAAAATCTGTGGGAAAAACTATATATAACTATAAAAAAAGGACCATCGACCAGACTATCGTATAAGCATCGAATACTAATAAAATTAAAGCCTAGTATCCATCAAAGTTGTGACAGGAGCGAAAAAATAAGCCTAATATTTTGCAGGAAGGCAGCGAAAAGTTGCGTGGTAACTCTTTTGCTGCTGCCGTTTGTAAATTCAAAAGAGGCAATAAACCAGTGGTGGGCAACTGCCAGCACGCGTGCAAAACAGCTGCTCAAACTTACCAATACTTACGTGCACACGAGTCGCAGGCAGAACTTCGACCATGGAACCTGCGCGCGCTTTGATAGCTTTATGCACTGCAACAATTGGCTAAGCTACTTTTGCTCGGAAACAAATTTAAAAAAGCTGCAAAAATTGTTGGAAAACACTATTTAATGATGTGTGATTGCCTAATTGTTAGCTACATTAGGTTTAATGTTAGAGGCATTGGTTGGCTGTGATACAAGATTTGCCTATGGCATCGCAATTTTACATGCATTTAATTCTTTCGTTCAGTGCATTGCAAAGTCCGATTCGAAAAAGCAGACGAGCACCGCATTCGGCATTCGTCGGATCGTGTCCTTGTGAGCTGTCGATAGCGATTCAATAAACCTGCCCACAACTGAAGTAAACGCATTCAAAAATAGTAGAAATGACGGTTTATCAGTGTATTGAATGGTAGGAAAGGGGAAAGGGAATTTTATGTATTTTATAAATTACATGTGTCTCATAGTCTTCCGATTTTATCTTTTTTGTCCAAGCGCCTTTTTGACTTTGCTCCAGTTCCCTCCATTTTTCTATTTTGCCAATTTCACTTGTCGCTTTATGCTAATCAGCAGCAGAAATAAGAGTGCCGCATATATTCTCATCAGGTGTCAGACTACAGCGGAATGCGAGCTAAAAACGTTTGTGCAAATGTCCGTACCAGGCAGAAGGAGGCGTGGCAGACCCCAAAAAGTATATACATTCTTGATCAGCATCGACAGCCGAGTTGATATAGCCATGTCGGTCTATCTGTCCCATTTTGTGTCATTAGATCTCAGAGACTATAAGAGCTAGAGACACTAAATTTGGCATGTACGTTTATCTATATGTTGCATTGAACGAGTTTGTTTTAGATTTTTGCCAGATTTTTGGGGAGATTACGGCTTCCGGTGCGACAAGATCTGATGTTGGGTTCCGGTAGAACACTTCGAAATAAGACGAAAAAATTAAATAAAATTTTTTAAGTTTCGACTCGGTTCTCGAGATACGGGTCCGATAAGTCTCCGATTCCCATACAAAATGGTTAGCGCGCCAGCTGGTTAAAATACCAGTCAACATATGGCCACATCTGCAATATCTACACATGGCTTTTTGCATGTTCCATTTAGTGGACAATCCAATGAAGCGGCTCAGTGTAAAAAGTATATAACGGAAAAATCCAATGATGCGACTCAGTCTAAAAAGCTATAAGTCTGTTTGCAGAATACCCTTATTAATATGTGCAACTCGACAAGTTCTGTAAAGTGCCATGAAATATTAATCGATTTGTACGAGGCCGCACAACACGTGCGCCCTCGTCTCTCGCAAGCAATCCAATTCAGTACACACTGAAGGAATTTGCAAAAAAAAATTCCGGCCGTTCTGTAAATAATCAATTATGGTTACAAGAAAGAGGCAAATAAAACGCAGCGCCCAGGCGGCTGCCATAGACATCGATAATGATAATCTGGATGATGGCGTCTCACAGCCCAAAGTGCCCAAAGAGTTGCTGGTAATTGCTCAGGAGGTGAAAATTGTACGTGCGTTGGCCTGTAATGATTTAATAAAGCGTAATCGCCAGATACGCAAGCTGAGGAAATGGTTCCAGTTGCGCGCAATTAGTTCTTTTCCTTTCACAGAGAACGATTTTATGAGGATTTGGAAAGGTTTGTACTACAATGTGTGGATGTCAGACAAGCCCTTAGTGCAGGAGGAGCTATCAGAGCAACTTGCTCAAATGGTGGACAGTTTTGGTGGTAATACTGCCTGCAGCTTGGCCTATTTCAGTGCATTTATGCGAACCATGTGCCAGGAATGGTTTGGGATAGATCAATGGCGCATGGATAAATTTCTAATGCTAGTGCGTCGCATGCTGCGTTATATGCTGCGCTTATTAAAAAAGAGCAAATGGTCACCAGATTTGATACTGAAATTCAATGCCTCTATGCAGCAATCTGTACTCGCAGATCAGCCAAAGTCTCGAGGACTCACAATGCACTATATGGACGTATTCTTTGAGGAGTTAGCCAAGGCGGCAAATGAGGAAATTACGGCTGTTCAGGTTAATCTCTTCCTGAGGCCTTTTGTTCGCTACATGGGCACTCAAAGGGATGCCAAATTGGTTGGTCAGTGCCGCACGCGGGTGCTTTATCACTTGCTCTATCAGAGTGAACTGGGCCGGGAATACAGCGAGAAGTATAAGGCATGGAAGGAAATGGGCTTTCCCAGTGCCTCTATAGACGATGTTGAGAAGCTGGATTCGGGCTTCGATGAGGAAGAGGAGGAGGTGAAAGACAAGGAGCAGCCTGAAAACACATCACTTGATCCACGTGCGGGAAATGTAGATGTCCTTATGCCTGAGTTACCACTCAATGCTGACTGTGTGCTGGACGAGCTGCAGACTATGTTACGGACCCAGGAATTTAACAGTAAACGGCGCAAAGGACTTCGCAGATTGCTGCACATTTTTGAGACATATGCTGGCGGTGAGTTCCCATTGGGTGTTCGCAATATGCCCAAGCCCGAGGGTTCCACGCTGGCAGAGATGGTAGAACAGAAAATCGCAGATGCCGATGAGTTTGAAGAAGAAAACTTTGGCACAGGGCGCAACCTTAAGAAGTTGACCAAGTCGAAGCGTAAACGACTTTTGAGTTCAATTAATTTTGAAGAAGTCGATGAGGACAGTTTAGATAAAGTTCTTGCTAAAGCTATGTCGCCTAAGCTCCAGAAGCAAGTGAAACGTAATGCGAAGGTGCGTTCTAGCATAAACAATGCCTGGGTGGTAGAAAAGGTGAACGAGAACAATGAGGAACTAACTGAAAAGCTAGTCAAACAAAAAGCAATGAATGCTAAATATCAGTCAAAGCAGAAGGAAGATCAACTTAATCAGAAGGAAAAACAGATGAAACAACAGCTCGAGAAGAAAGAGGAGCAGCCGAAGCACGAGGAGCAGCTTAAAAATCGATCGCAACTGAAAGAGAAACTAATAGGTGACTCATCCAAGGGTTCTGCCTTAACAGAAAAAACAACAGCACTTTCGCCTGATGAAGCTTCTCCGAGAGCAAGCAATGGTTGGAATGAGCCCCTGCAGCCTGGTACACAGGAGTACTTTGTACCCTCACGCAAGGTACAACTTAAACAGGCCAACAGTAAACTTTTGCTAAATCCACTCGCTACTCAGGGCTCGCCTAAGAATGCTCAGCAACGTCTTAAACTCGGAGACCAGCAAACGGGCAGCGGCAGTAAAAGAGTACGCATTATGACAAAATGCAATAGCGCCTATCCCAAAAGTGACTACTATCGCCAGTTAAAGTTGTCGCCGCAGTTGCCATACGATGCGAACCGCCAGCCTGGCAAAAGCGCCTTGAAGCCACATGTTCTTCCTGGACCCATCAATCCAAACTTTAAGAGACCCAAACGTCTATTCAATGATACGCTGTGACGTTGCATTAACTGACTGGGATTAGAAACAATGCATGGACTTCGGTTGGCTGAGATAAAATATTAACAAGATTCAAAGATGACGCATGTCCTAACGCTCAGCATCTCAACACTGTCCATTGGAGTGCGCAACAGGTACTATCGTACTGGTCTTGCTTTTAATGAAAAGTCTAGTTAATCATACTAAGACATTAACTTGCATAGTAAATTCAACATATTGTGTATCAGATATTTTTACATATACATTCAAGTATGCATCTTACGTTTCCATTTCATATTGCTTGTGCGCTATATTTTTGTTCAATATGCAACACAATTTAAATCCATTCTTAAGTGGAATAAAAATAAACTATGTTAAAACGGTATAATTATTGTAGTATTGTATTACATAAGTTTCCTTTCAAAATAGCAAGATCAAAAACATTTCAGATCTGTCGTAGTATTCGTACCGTAATATTTAGAAGGTGTGGGACTTTTAGTACAATTTGCTGCATAATGCTACGTTCACATTCAAACAGGCTGCCACATCACATTGCCACAGGGGCACGTCTCAATGTGAACACTAAATGCTGTGCCACAGAAATAAGCTGCCACCGCATTCTAAACGGCAGTGTTAATTGGTTGTCACTCAAGATACACAAATTATTAGAACAGCAATATTTTCCTCGGGCAGGCAGAACGAGCATGTTGGTTTTCTTGGCACATTCTTACCCACATACATTTACACTAGCTAGGATTTATCGGTTGCGTGAGGGGAAGCGCAAGAAACGAGAAGTGTTTACCTTGATAGTTCATTGTAAATTGGCAATTACGTTGCACTTAGAAACTCGTTAATATTAAGCAAAAACAAATTCAATAGGTATAAAGTCACTGCATAACTCCATTTCAGTAACAGCAATATTAATAACAAATTTTATTATGGAAATTAATTAATTCAATTATTTTTTCAAATTTTCTCCCTGCTGAAATCGCGATAAACGCCTAAATTATATCGATATTATACAAAGCGTATGTTGGTAGTAACTAAAATTTTCCCTGCCTCTCAGCAACAAGTTGCCTCTGATTTTGTACGGCAAGTGACGTGCTCCACACAAATACTGCGCACGGATCCGAGACAGGCAGCTAAAAGCAAAGTTGGCAATACAACACATAAAATAATCAAAAGTTGAATCGTAACTCTGTTGCTGCAACCGAGGAAGCAAACGCACTGAAAAATATCATAAATTATGGATTATCTGTTTATTGAATGGTAGGAAAGAGGAAAAGTGGATTTTATGTATTTTTTTTATATTACATTAATGAAAAAATATAGAAATATAAAATTTGTTAACAAGTTTCGGTTGTGGTTCATAGTCTGCCGATCTTTTTTCTGTTCAAGCGCCGTTCTTATGTCTTCAATTAGATTGTAGATAATTTCAATGATCAGCGATTTTATGTATTTTTTTTAATTTTAAAGTTTGCTTTTATTCCTTATTGTGGAGATTACTCTGTTCACGATCTTGTAAGTTCCGTTGCTGTTAACATTTGAGCAAGTTGTGCCACTGTGCGAAATGACAGTAGTGTTCACATTGAGGGCTGGCACAGCTCTGTGGAGCACAAATTATATGCCGCTTAATGCGAACACTCTGGCACACGCCATACAGGCACAGGTGCCATAGCGTAAGTTCAATCGCTCAGTTTTGAGTCATAAACTATAGTATGTTAGTCATTTAGTTCAGTTGATCATTAACGTTGAAGGATGATAGATATGATTAGAATAGGTCAACTATATTCAGCTATTCAATACCTTGTGATAATCGGCATAGCCGATAAATTTATGTATGGCCGATAGTGGCACAGTGGGTGGGGTCGAATTCCTGATAGGGGAAATTCAAAATCAAATATAATCGTCAGCCGCCACAAGAGCCCATGGATGTAGATAAATCAGTCCTAATGCAAAATAGGACTTCTTCATGACAACCCAATCAAAATGATACACAATATAGAAAACGGGATCCTACCCCTCCCTCCTTCGGTTCAGCAACCCAATAAGGTTATGTGTATTAATAACATTGAAGAGGACAATTTTTTAGAAGATCAGGGGAGAACTCCCCTTCATCTACAGAACAGATAAGAAGGAAAGCAAAGGGCGTGTCACATTGCAAAAATCATGTGTTGATGTCAGCAATCATAAAAGTAATTTATGCATCCGATAGAGAATTCTCCACAGATTAGGAATCCAAAAGGATCAGGTAAAAATTGTGGGCGGTACAGCCTCTAAAAGTTGACCTATTTTCGACATCGTGCACAGTGTCTGAAAAGTACACTGAAATAGGGATTTTTTTGACCTTTGGTAGCAAATAACTTACAAGCTTTTACGAGCTTTTGGGCCACATTTTGTAAACAGGTAGAGGGAATATTCCTCTAACTAACATATATAACTTTGGCTGCCCGATCTTGCCCGATTACAAGTTTAATGAATAAAACTGATGCAACATCGCAATAAAAGCGCGCGACAGGCTGATGGAAGAAGAAGAACGCAATTCAATGAACGTGCGTGAGTTATTTTAACCCGCACCTGTTTTATAACCTTAAAAAGGTTATTATTAATAAGTTTTCTACCACTTTAGGGTACTATGGCAGGTAAAAGTACATACAACATGAACGCACTTGGTATGAGCTTGGAATTTATCTTTGAATTGATATTACTACCTACATATATGGAAATTACTACCTATATGAGTTAAAAATATTTGTGTTTTTACCTAGATAGAAAAAAGATCTATATTATGGCTTACATACAATGTTAGCTATCAGTTAATTTTTGACTTAGCCATTACATATCGCAAGCCGCTTTTTAGTGAACCGTATTTCTACATATATACTTACAATTCAGAAGAGTAAATTGTTCCTATGGCTTTAAAAAATTTAACATGTGTGGAGCTTTTCAATAGCAGTGATAACGCTGACAAATTTACGTTGAAAATGATAAATGAATTAGATGCTTAGATGAATTAGATAATTGACATGTTTCCCAGGAAGAAACTTAATCCCACGATACATAGGATTTTGTCTCACGGCAAAGAATGAGTATCAGTGTTTACCAATGTAAGAGCTGTCTGAAGAAGCCCAGGAATGCAAAAACAAAGACTACAAAAAGTTTAGATACTCAAATACTTGCAAAATATCCCGGATTACACAGAATGAAGACCTCTTTAATATGCTGGCAGCCTCTTCAGATCCACTCGTTTCAGAGTTTAGGCACGTAAGATCGCGAAAGGATTTGGAAGAAAGAAATTAAAGTTCCCAAATGTTAAGTTTATTGGATATTAATCCCAATGTTAAGGAATATTTTGAAGAAAATCAAAAATAAAAAGCACCAAAAAAAATTTTTTTTTGAGTATAATTGTGTTAATGAAACTATTTTAGAAATATAAAACTTTTATTTTTAAATGTTAATTAGAATAAAAAAACATATTTTGCACAAAAAAGCGTTAAATATACCAAGCAAAAGGTAGTCCACTTTGACCACCGAGCATAAAGCACCCTGTAGGGCTAGCACCCTGTTTGGGTATTCATTTTAAAGCTAAAGACCTCTTCTATTAAAGGCTTTTTAAATTTTGGAAATATCTGAAGTGGTTCAAAAGATATGATTTTTGCGATGCTAGCCGCCCTAATTTCCCCACTGTGCGACGGTGCAACCGCTTGTTATATAAAAAAAGGTATTTACAATGAAGCGGAAGAATTAGTTATTAAGAAAAGAATAAATATCGTTAACGGTTTTAGCATTACAACACATTTCCATAATTTAAACAGATTTGGCAAACGCCACAGATTTTACGAAATCGATAGTTTAGATGCAGATTTATTAGTCGGTTACAACTTATTGAAAGAAATTTAAGCCGTAATATGCTAAATTATAATAATAAAACGGAAAAAATAAATTTCATAAAGCATATACAAGAAACAGTTGGCAATCTAAAAAGCTCATATGAAGCCTATAATCTTGCCTCATATATGGAATACCAAAATAGAAAGCATAAATCACGTATCTGACAAGGAATCATCGTCATTAAGTGACGCTGATAGTTGAAAAATTAATAATAATAATCTTAAGAAAACGAAAAATTTAAAGAAAAAAGTCCAAAAGTCGACACCGGAAGTTGTCTGTGTCCTCTACGACAACTGCTTCTTTATGCATTGTTAATAATTTGGGTAATGAAACAAATGATTTAAATATTCTTGAGCAACAAGTAGTTCAGGAAATACAAACAAATCATTCGCAGATTCAAACATCTCTTCCTTCCAGAACAGATATAAGAGGAGAGATAAGAATATTAAATGAGAATGCAATTTATAGTAAGCAATATCCTTATCCTCATTCGGTTAACAATTTCGTTAATCAGGAAATAAATAGAATGTTAAATGAAGAAATAATTAGGCCCAGCAGAAGGCATTATAATGCCCCAGTATGGGTAGTAGCAAATAATGGTTTTAATGATGACGGAACTCAAAAAAAATCGTTTAGGAATCGATTTTAAAAAATGAAAACACCATTCCCGATAAATATGCAATGCCTGATCCTACGGTAATATTATCTAATTTATGCAATGCTTACTTTTTCTCAAAAATTTATTAAGAATCCGGATTTCACCAAATCTTAATGAGAAATGAAGATATTAAACAAACAGCGTTTAAAGGAAAAAATAATTAGGCCCAGTATAAGGCAATATAATGCCCCGGTATGGGTAGTAGGAAAAAAGGGTTTTAATGAAGATGGATCTCAAAAAAATAAGAAAGAAATAGTTCTTAATTTTTAGCCTTGATGGATAGATAGTGCGTTTACACACGCGGATGTGTTTGCTACAATTGGGAAAATGAGGCGACGCAAGTCATTTCCCAGAAGTAAATATTCCGTAGAAAAATGTACTAATTTGCCGCAGCCCGACTCAGAGGATTTCACTCCGAGTTCGTGTAAAAGTCTCATTCGCTTTTACATCCCAGTCGATCCAAAGGGCACGTACAGACCAAAGTCGCTACGGCCGCAGTACCGAAATTTTACACAAAGTGGGATCGATCCCTCAAGCTGCAGGCTGTCAGCAGCACGTTCTGTAGTCAGAATCGCTCGATTCAGGGTGCGAATATTCTACAGCAGGGGTGCGCAGCGCCTATGCACCCGACGCAAATTTGTTTTTGCTTTGCACATATCATTTGGGTAGTCTGAGAGTGCACCGCCGAAAGGTTATTTTGCACATTGACAAATTACACAAACAATTTTGCACATTTGCTTTGTTCCAAATATTCTTTGCTTGAAAAACAAAAACAATTTTGTCATGCACGCCTTGCGTCTTACTCGTTCTTTGTTCCACGGTCCTTCATAGCTTGAAAACAAAAACAATTTTGACCTGCACGCCTTGCGCGCTGGTTCGCGGCTCGCCGTCGCTAATCCTAATGTATTTTGCTATTGTATTTTCATTTGGTGTACAGTGAAATTTTTTTTTCTACAGATCGTTAAAATGTGTGATCAAGTGGCAAGTGTTGACTTCGCCGAAATCTTTTAATATGAATTGCATTGTTTCGTTTTTTCAGTGCACACATTGAAGTAGAAAAAACTGATCGTTACATGTGTGCGTGCGATTTTCTTATTTGCATTGGTGCGTGCACTTCCATAAGACAGCTATGGGCATCCCTGTCCTACAGCATCTTCCGCCACGAGCTCAAACGTTTTTATGAGTTACCTACTGAGCGCTCAGCATGTTACTCAGATTGGAATCCTTTCTCAGAGATCTGAGTAAAGCTGAGTTACATACTGAGCGCTTAGCATATTACTCAGCTAGGAAAACTTCTTCGTTGTTAAACGTTTACGGTACTCTTAGCTTAAAGAATAGAGTACGCGATCGGCTACATATTGTTATGTTGGTCGCCCAGTTTTTGTGTATTTTTATTAAAGTCTCTTTTGCGCAGCAATGCTAATTAAACGCGTGTTGGATGAACAACGCATTTATAAAATTGTAAGCCTTAGTTTTTCTTGCATTTTCTTGTAAAATTGTTTTATACAGGTACAACAGGTACATATTTTAAAATTGGCCAACATGTGGGGTAATTCAAATAAGTAAATTTCATGCTGAACATCATAGAATGTAAGTATATATAAATAATAATGAAAAGTATTCAAAATAATGAATGAATGAATGTATTCCGATTTTTGTTTGATCTCTTTTCAGTATAAATTTATTTAA
The DNA here is from genome assembly GCA_037043535.1 of Drosophila putrida. Taxonomy (NCBI): domain Eukaryota; kingdom Metazoa; phylum Arthropoda; class Insecta; order Diptera; family Drosophilidae; genus Drosophila; species Drosophila putrida. Next base: position 276,590 of record JBAMBI010000287.1, read on the forward strand.
TAATAATTTATTTAAGCTATTGTAACAAAATGTTTGTTAAATAAAATTAAGGAATAAAGTTCAATAAAAAATATATGTATGTAATACGCTTTTATTTCTGCAGCAGCCAGATCCCTAGCGTGGGCGAAATACCAGCCAGACTTCTAAATGGATTTTTTAAGAATTCCCAACTAGAATTTCCCTACAGCAGAAATGAAAACTGAATTTCCTGCACAATGGGTCTATGACGGACTCAGGAAAACGTTTGAGTTCGTAGCGGAAGCTACCGTAGGGAATTGGGGAATTCCTACCGTATGTAGAAAAACTAAGACTTACTGTGGAGACCCGTGCCAAGAGAGCTTCCTGTGGCTGGCGATCAACACACAGAAAGCTCCGCGGCACAAGCCGCGGAATGAGCTTTTGTGTACGAGCTTTATTATTGTTTTCTCATTCCTTTTTACTTTTGGTTCTTGACGGCAAGCGCAGCTGAAGATATGTAAAAACTACGCGTGAATAAACAAATGTATATGGATGAATGTTTAAATACACACATATCAAATGCTACTTGTAAATATAATAATAATATCAACAATTAATTATGGCATAAAACGATAGGTATATCAGTAGTCAGTAAGTTGGTATTTAGGTTCAAATTTAAGGTTTTTCTCTGCCGAATTTTTCCTTAATCATTCAATGAAAATAAAAATATAACTTCAAATGTAGATATAATTCTTTTTAGTATCTCAGCTGTAAAGATGCAAAATCTAAACTGTGATTCACAATGTAAAGCTAGCTTTAAGCAAAATGCTAATTTCAAACGGCAAATAAAGCAAATTATTATTATTATTATATGGATGATGTATATGAAAAACTAAATAACTAAACAATTGCATTTACTGGGTTAATACATTGACGACGAGGTAAAAAAAAAAAAACAAATAAAAGAAGGAAAACTCGGCCTAGCGAAAAAAAAAGAGAAGTGAGGTTATGTACGAACCTATTCAACATTCCGCATTCAGCGGAGCAACGCGTAGTGACAGACGCGGCCGTAAGCAAAATAATTAAAAAAAAGAAAATAATAATACGCGCGTACATGTAAGTATACAATAGTGATGAAAACAAAATATAAATTAATTATCTGCGTTTGACAGAGGCTGAGTTGAGAGAGTGCAAAGGCGACTCTAAGACAAGCCAAGAAAAAAAAGTAAACAGCTGTGCAAGGCAGAACAAACGACAGTGCAAGCTGAAAATATCTGGAAAATACTAGAAGCTGGGCACAGCGTGGCTGTGTAAGCTAAATCATCTGAAAAAAATCAGAGGCTGGGCACAAAAAGTGTAAGCTAAAGCAGATCAGCAGAATGGCTGAAATTAAACCATTTCTGTGCGCAAATATAGAAAAATCGTTGTGGCGCAAAGAGTGGGAGAAATGACTTCGATCATTCAACATATATGTGGACACAGAAGAAAATTCATCAGTAATTAAAAAGCGAAACAAATTACTGCATCTTGGCGGACAACAGCTACACTAGGTGGTGTACAGTCTTCCAGGAGCGTTGGTGCCATACGATGCGCAAAAGGAAAATGACGTATTTACTCTACTGGTGGATAAATAAAATAAATATTTTTCACCGCAACGTAACGCCGTATTCGAAAGGCACATGTTTCACTGCATGGTGCCCCGCCAGTGAGTGCTTCGACGAATGTGCTCGTATGTGTAAAACCACATTGAAAAAACGTTTTGGAGCACCATATGATAATCAACGCAAGCGACCCCGAACCTCACAGTCCCAGGTACGCGCCGTCGATGAGGAGAAGACTAAGTGTCGAGCTGTTTTAAAATAACTAGCGAAGGAGAAGAAACCGTATCATGCCTCGTTGGGGGATTCCAGCTGCAAATGATAATTGACTCCGAATCGCGGTGCAACCTGATAAGCCATGGCGATTGGCTGCAACTGAATAGTGTACATGCGACAGTGTTCAATGTTCGTACCAACTCGTCTACCCAGTTTCGAGCTTATGCTTCGGACTAGACGCTGAGGGTGGCTAACGTTTTTGAAGCTCTCATAAGAATTGAGGAAAGACCAGAGATTATTGTTACATTTTATGTAATCGAAAATGGTAGACAATCGATACTGGGGCGAGACACGGCCGTACAACTCAACGTTTAGGCGTAAATAGAGTGGATTCGTGTGCACATTTTCCGAAATGGAAAGCTTCACCTGTGTGATTGGCCATAGACCACAATGTGAGACCAGTGCAGCAGCCAATGCGGAGATTCCCGACCGCGTTAGAAGACCAAATTGCAGAAAGGATAAACCAAGCTGTGCAGCAAGACATTATAGAGCCAGTACATGGACCGAGTTCATGAATTTCGCCAGTTGTAATTGCATGTAATTGTAATTGGATATGCGACGGGCGAATTTGACCATCTCGAGGGAAAACTACCCACTGCCAACATTCGACATGTTCATGACCAGGCTACGGGAGGCGAGATACTTTTGCAGGCTGGATTTGAAAAGTGCTTATCATCAATTGGAGCTCGATGAGTCAAGTCGGCAGATTACTACATTAATTACACACAAGGGACTATTTCGATATAAAAGACTGTTTTTCGGAGTTAACTCGGCCTCAGAAATATTCCAGAGGCGGCTGGAGGAATTGTTATCAGGCTGCCCTAATGCTCTCAACTATATTGACGATGTCATCGTCTTCGGGAAAAACGAAGAGGAACACGACAAGGCGCTAACTGCAGTTCTGAAAATCTTTGACACCCACAACGTTGTGCTGAATAAGCAGAAATGTGTGTACAAAACAACAAAACTTAATTTTCTTGGCCATATTCTGTCGGACCATGGTATTGAAGCGGATCCAGAGAAAGTCAAAGTGATCACAGACTTCCAAGCTCCGAAAACTAAGGAGGAGACAAGGAGTTTCCTAGGCCTCGTAACATACGTAGAGAAATACATACCAGATCTCGCCAACACGACGGAGCCACTGAGAAGACTGATAAAGGCAAACACCAAATTCGAATGAAGCGACAAAGAACAGTAAGCTTTCGATACCTTAAAGAAGCAAGTCGTCGAGGAGACAAATCTGTCATACTTTAATAAAAATTTCCGCACGTGTCTCATAGCCGATGCAAGCCCAGTGGCATTGGGAGCTGTTCTAGTACAGATTGATGACCACCAAACAACAACTATGTACTGGTGTTAATTGACTACTTTTCCAGATACATGGAATTGAAATTTATAAAAACCATTTCGACGAAGGTGCTAATCAAACAAATGGAGGAGATATTTTCTCGTTTGGGAATACCACGAACGCTGAGAACCGATAACGGTCGGCAATTCGTAAGTCTCGAACTTCAACATTTTTGTCGGACCAACGGTATTACCCAAATAACGACACCACCATATTGATCACAGGATAATGGCGAAGCTGAAAATATGAACAAGTCATTGGTAAAACGCCTTAAAATCGCGTGTTCGAAAGGGGAAGAACAAGAGATCCAAAACTTTGTCATGATGTACAACGTAACACCACATGGAACAACAGGAGCAGCTCCTTCGGAATTGATGTTTAACCGGACCATTAGAGACAAGATACCAGATATTCAAGACGTAGTGGGTGATGTCGGTGAATCCTCGAAAAGGGACTTGGATTGCTGAAACAAACTGAAGGGAAAAGAGACAGCAGACAAGGAAAAAGGCGCCAAGCATCGGATATCCAAACCGGAGACAAAATTGTGCTGAAGAATGTCTTGTGCCCACATAAGCTGACACCCACGTTTGATACAACAGAGTACGTGGTAGTCAACAGAAAAGGGAATATAGTCCAAGTGCAAGGAAGAGGAAGAACACTAACAAGAGATGTGAGTCATTTAAAAAAGATTCCAGTTACAGGTACCCATGGAGTGCAAGTGAAGCCTACGCTCAGTACGAGGGATTGAAGCTGAAGCTGAAAAACATTGGAGGGATGTGGAGACCTGTGCCAACAGAGCTTTCTGTGGCTGGCGATCAACACACATAAAGCTCCGCGGCACAAGCCACGGAATGAGCCTTTGCGTACGAGCTTTATTATTGTTTTCTCATTCCGTTTCACTGTTGGTTCTTGACGGCAAGCACAGCTGAAGATATGTAAAAACTACGCGTGGATAAACGAATATATAATTAGTGAAAAACTAAATAACTTTACATTTGCATTTACAGGAATACCGGGTTAATACACTTACCATTTTATAAATGCGTTGTTCACTTGCACTCCATGGGTACCTGTAACTGGAATCTTTTTTAAATGACTCACATCTCTTGTTAGTGTTCTTCCTCTTCCTTGCACTTGGACTATATTCCCTTTTCTGTTGACTACCACGTACTCTGTTGTATCAAACCTGGGTGTCAGCTTATGTGGGCACAAGACATTCTTCAGCACAATTTTGTCTCCGGTTTGGATATCCGATGCTTGGCGCCTTTTTCCTTGTCTGCTGTCTCTTTTCCCTTCAGTTTGTTTCAGCAATCCAAGTCCCTTTTCGAGGATTCACCGACATCACCCACTACGTCTTGAATATCTGGTATCTTGTCTCTAATGGTCCGGTTAAACATCAATTCCGAAGGAGCTGCTCCTGTTGTTCCATGTGGTGTTACGTTGTACATCATGACAAAGTTTTGGATCTCTTGTTCTTCCCCTTTCGAACACGCGATTTTAAGGCGTTTTACCAATGACTTGTTCATATTTTCAGCTTCGCCATTATCCTGTGATCAATATGGTGGTGTCGTTATTTGGGTAATACCGTTGGTCCGACAAAAATGTTGAAGTTCGAGACTTACGAATTGCCGACCGTTATCGGTTCTCAGCGTTCGTGGTATTCCCAAACGAGAAAATATTTCCTCCATTTGTTTGATTAGCACCTTCGTCGAAATGGTTTTTATAAATTTCAATTCCATGTATCTGGAAAAGTAGTCAATTAACACCAGTACATAGTTGTTGTTTGGTGGTCATCAATCTGTACTAGAACAGCTCCCAATGCCACTGGGCTTGCATCGGCTATGAGACACGTGCGGAAATTTTTATTAAAGTATGACAGATTTGTCTCCTCGACGACTTGCTTCTTTAAGGTATCGAAAGCTTACTGTTCTTTGTCGCTTCATTCGAATTTGGTGTTTGCCTTTATCAGTCTTCTCAGTGGCTCCGTCGTGTTGGCGAGATCTGGTATGTATTTCTCTACGTATGTTACGAGGCCTAGGAAACTCCTTGTCTCCTCCTTAGTTTTCGGAGCTTGGAAGTCTGTGATCACTTTGACTTTCTCTGGATCCGCTTCAATACCATGGTCCGACAGAATATGGCCAAGAAAATTAAGTTTTGTTGTTTTGTACACACATTTCTGCTTATTCAGCACAACGTTGTGGGTGTCAAAGATTTTCAGAACTGCAGTTAGCGCCTTGTCGTGTTCCTCTTCGTTTTTCCCGAAGACGATGACATCGTCAATATAGTTGAGAGCATTAGGGCAGCCTGATAACAATTCCTCCAGCCGCCTCTGGAATATTTCTGAGGCCGAGTTAACTCCGAAAAACAGTCTTTTATATCGAAATAGTCCCTTGTGTGTAATTAATGTAGTAATCTGCCGACTTGACTCATCGAGCTCCAATTGATGATAAGCACTTTTCAAATCCAGCCTGCAAAAGTATCTCGCCTCCCGTAGCCTGGTCATGAACATGTCGAATGTTGGCAGTGGGTAGTTTTCCCTCGAGATGGTCAAATTCGCCCGTCGCATATCCAATTACAATTACATGCAATTACAACTGGCGAAATTCATGAACTCGGTCCATGTACTGGCTCTATAATGTCTTGCTGCACAGCTTGGTTTATCCTTTCTGCAATTTGGTCTTCTAACGCGGTCGGGAATCTCCGCATTGGCTGCTGCACTGGTCTCACATTGTGGTCTATGGCCAATCACACAGGTGAAGCTTTCCATTTCGGAAAATGTGCACACGAATCCACTCTATTTACGCCTAAACGTTGAGTTGTACGGCCGTGTCTCGCCCCAGTATCGATTGTCTACCATTTTCGATTACATAAAATGTAACAATAATCTCTGGTCTTTCCTCAATTCTTATGAGAGCTTCAAAAACGTTAGCCACCCTCAGCGTCTAGTCCGAAGCATAAGCTCGAAACTGGGTAGACGAGTTGGTACGAACATTGAACACTGTCGCATGTACACTATTCAGTTGCAGCCAATCGCCATGGCTTATCAGGTTGCACCGCGATTCGGAGTCAATTATCATTTGCAGCTGGAATCCCCCAACGAGGCATGATACGGTTTCTTCTCCTTCGCTAGTTATTTTAAAACAGCTCGACACTTAGTCTTCTCCTCATCGACGGCGCGTACCTGGGACTGTGAGGTTCGGGGTCGCTTGCGTTGATTATCATATGGTGCTCCAAAACGTTTTTTCAATGTGGTTTTACACATACGAGCACATTCGTCGAAGCACTCACTGGCGGGGCACCATGCAGTGAAACATGTGCCTTTCGAATACGGCGTTACGTTGCGGTGAAAAATATTTATTTTATTTATCCACCAGTAGAGTAAATACGTCATTTTCCTTTTGCGCATCGTATGGCACCAACGCTCCTGGAAGACTGTACACCACCTAGTGTAGCTGTTGTCCGCCAAGATGCAGTAATTTGTTTCGCTTTTTAATTACTGATGAATTTTCTTCTGTGTCCACATATATGTTGAATGATCGAAGTCATTTCTCCCACTCTTTGCGCCACAACGATTTTTCTATATTTGCGCACAGAAATGGTTTAATTTCAGCCATTCTGCTGATCTGCTTTAGCTTACACTTTTTGTGCCCAGCCTCTGATTTTTTTCAGATGATTTAGCTTACACAGCCACGCTGTGCCCAGCTTCTAGTATTTTCCAGATATTTTCAGCTTGCACTGTCGTTTGTTCTGCCTTGCACAGCTGTTTACTTTTTTTTCTTGGCTTGTCTTAGAGTCGCCTTTGCACTCTCTCAACTCAGCCTCTGTCAAACGCAGATAATTAATTTATATTTTGTTTTCATCACTATTGTATACTTACATGTACGCGCGTATTATTATTTTCTTTTTTTTAATTATTTTGCTTACGGCCGCGTCTGTCACTACGCGTTGCTCCGCTGAATGCGGAATGTTGAATAGGTTCGTACATAACCTCACTTCTCTTTTTTTTCGCTAGGCCGAGTTTTCCTTCTTTTATTTGTTTTTTTTTTTACCTCGTCGTCAATGTATTAACCCAGTAAATGCAATTGTTTAGTTATTTAGTTTTTCATATACATCATCCATATAATAATAATAATAATTTGCTTAATTAATAATTAAGGCTTACCATTTTATAAATGCGTTGTTCATCCAACACGCGTTTAATTAGCATTGCTGCGCAAAAGAGACTTTAATAAAAATACACAAAAACTGGGCGACCAACATAACAAAATGTAGCCGATCGCGTTCTCTATTCTTTAAGCTAAGAGTACCGTAAACGTTTAGACAACCCTAACAACGAAGAAGTTTTCCTAGCTGAGTAATATGCTAAGCGCTAAGTATGTAACTCAGCTTTACTCAGATCTCTGAGAAAGGATTCCAATCTGAGTAACATGCTGAGCGCTCAGTATGTTACTGATAAAAACGTTTGAGCTCGTGGCGGAAGATGCTGTAGGACAGGGATGCCCATAGCTGTCTTATGGAAGTGCACGCACCAATGCAAATAAGAAAATTGCACGCACACATGTAACGAAACAATGCAATTCATATTAAAAGTATTCGGCGAATAAAACACTTGCCACTTGATCACACATTTTAACGATCTCTGGAAAAAAATTTTCACTGTACACCAATTGAAAATACAACAACAAAATGCATTAGGATTAGCGAGAGCAAAAAAGCGCGCAAGGCGTGCAAGGCAAATTTGTTTTTGTTTTTTAAGATACGAAGGTTCGTGGAAATGGGGTGCAGTGAAAAATTGTCGTTGTTTTGCAAGAAGCGAACAAGCGCGCAAGGCGTGCAGAAAAAGTGAAAAATTGTTTGTGTATTTTGTCAATGTGCAAAATAACCTTATCAGTGTGCAAGCTCACACACTACCCATTTGCTATGTGCAATACAAAAACAAATGTGCGTCGTGTACATTGGCGCTGCACACCCCTGATCTACATTGTCAACAATTTAAAATTTACCTAATTTTCGTAATAATTTTGTTGCAACTTTATATATGTTTAAATATATAACAACTGTATTTATGATGAATATACGTTATTCATATAATTAATGCGTGTAAGTTATGTATATTATATCCCTAAAAATTTAATTAAATTTTTTATAAAAATTTTTCACCATTAATTTCCAGTTTATTTCAGCCAGCTATGAGTTAAGCTATTTACCAGTACACCAATGCCCAAGAGGGCGCTAGCGTCTCTTCTTCTTCCATTTTCCAAACATTGAAAAAGAAAAAAACTGATCGTTACATGTGTGCGTGCGATTCCTTTATTTGTATTGGTGCGTGCATATCCATAAGGCAGCTTTTGGGCATCCCTGGTTTAGGGCATTCCAACCAACTTTGGTAAAGAAAGTTGGTTAAAAAAGTTCAACACCTTGCTACCTGGCCTCAAAACTTCCAGAAAAAATGTTGCAAAAAATCATCATTATAAGTAACTGACAAGAGTAATGATGCAGTTCGACTTCTAAGACGCTAAATAAGAGGAAACCGTTGAGTCCGGATGTCTTTTTTTGACTTGCATAGTGTTATTTTATTATTATTTTCTTAGTTTACTTACATGCATTTTTATTGAGTGTAATATATGTTTTGAAAAACAATTTTCCATATATCGGTTTTTTTAATAACTTACAAACTACTGAGCTTTATTTCTTAATATCTTCATTGCATACATTTACACTGTTATCATTTAAATTGTTTAGTGGATGCTTCTGAATTTTTCTGATGTTCATGTCAAAAATATATAGATATGGGAGATAAACATACTTTTATGCTTTTAAAATTCGTTTCTGTTTATTGTTAGATTACTTAATACTTGTTTTGTGATTTGAGCGCAGTATTTGCGATTAGACTAGAAGACTGGCTAAATATAGATGCTATCAGTTTTTTTGTGCTTAGTTCGAACGTGTACTAAAAAATAAATGCCAAATAATTTGCAATTGACAAACTCATATACAGATATACAAATTTGTAACGAAAGCATAGTACCCAGCACTGAAAAATAATGATTTTTTTGTTCAAAATAGAAAAATGAAAGTGGAGCAAAGTCAAAGAGGCGCTTGAACCACAAAAATAAGATCGGCAGACTTTGAGCCACAACTGAAACTTATTATTTAATTTTATGTTTCTCTATATCATTTCATTTATGTTGTTTATTAAATAAATAAAATAAATATTAGGCTCATATATGGCTCATAGTCTTATTTTTGTTATTTAAGAGCCGTTTTGACTTTGCTACAGTTCCCCCCATTTTTCTAATTCGCCAATTTTTCCCTTGTCACTTTTTGATGAACAGCAGCAAAAATTGAAGCACCACATAACATATATATTTCTCTTCAGCTGCTAAACGACAGCGTAATGCCAGCTAAAAATAGAGAGCGCCACACGAAAATTTTCTTCTAAAAATAAAAACATATATCATTCAGTCGGGAGAGCCCGACAGTAGAATACCCTGGGGTAGTAGAGAACGCCACTCAAATTTTCTAATAATTATATATGTGCTTTCTGTTTTGTATTTAAAAGTCTTAGCAACAATGAGCACGTTATTTTCAAACTAACTAAATAAAAACATAAAAAAATTTTAAATGCATAACAAAAATTTAAAAAATAATTAAAGAAATTAAGCATGGTTTTACTGGAATTCGAACCATGATCTCCCGTCTGCTTACTCGGAACCTCTACCACTTGATAGCTTGGAAGAGAGAGGGAGAGAGCTCACAGAGAGCGCGCACTTACATGCATATGTATATATGCATGTGTAAACTCACAACAACAAAACACATTAAATTAAAGAATTAAATTATTGAGGATATCTTTCGTGTTTTCACGATGCGTCCAAAATGTTAAAGTATGTAACAGGCAGAAGGAGTTGTGTCAGACCCCATTAGGTATATACATTCTTGATGAGCATCAACAGTCGAGTCGATATAGCCCTGTCCGTCTGTCCGTCCGTATGAACGAAAGGATCTCAGAGATGGTTAGAGCTAGGAACACCAATTTTGCTATGAAGACTTCTTATACTTGCACGCAGATCAAGTTTTTTTTTTTTTTTCAAATTTTGAATGTCACGCCCCTTTGCCCTCAATTATGGCATATATATTAGGCCGGAGCGAAAAACATTTTTTATTTTTCGATTTCTCGAGTGAGGAATCGTTGACCCGCTATAAAATAATTATGTGTGCAAAAAATCAGCTTTTTTGAAGCGCAACCTGAGTTGGCGCACCATCGTTCTTTTTCAAAAATTTAACCAAAAATTGGGAATATGGGAGAAAAATATAAATATAAACATAACGCATATTTTTTATATATAGCCCTAATATTTCTCTTTTTAAAACTGTACTAACCATTCAAATCGGTGCAAAAATAAAGAAGCTAGAATTTTTTTATGGATAGGATTTTGGGTAATACACACATTTTATAGCGGTTCAACGATTCCACACCAGAGAAATCGAAAAATACAAAAAAAAGTGTTTTTCGCTCCGGCCTAATATACTTAGCGCGGGTAATAATCAAGCTAGATACATACTTGGGCTTCGGCATGAACAATACTAGAATGAATATGGATGCATCGCGAAAATTTGATCAAGATCAGATAATATTCACGGAAGATATCCGCAATTATTTAATTCTTTAATTCAATGTGTTTTTGTTGTTGCGAGTTTTTGCCCTTTCTCCCTTTCTCTATCAAGTTATCAAGTGGTAGAGGTGCCGAGTAGACAGTCGAGAGATCGTGGATCGAATCCCAGTAATAGCTCGCTTAAACTCTTTACTTATTTATTTTTTTAAATTTTTGTTAAACATTAAACAATTTTTTTATGTTTGGAAGAAAATTTGTATGGCTCTCCCGACTGAATGATAAATTTATTTTTATGAAGCTGACAGTTCTTATACCCTTGCAGTGGGTATTATAATTTTGTCACGAAGTTTTTAATGAATTGAAGGAGGCCTCACAGACCCCATAAAGTATATATATTATTGATCAGGGCGACAAGCTGAGTCCGTCTGTTTGTCCGTCTGTTTTTATGCAAACTAAACTCTGAGTTTTGAAGCTATCTTGATGAAACTTGGTACAGGTCCGTCTTTTTGCTGCAGGAAGTACATATGACGGATCGGATAACTATATCATATAGCTGCCATAGGAACGATCGGTTCGAAATCAACAGCTAACAAATTTTGTAAAAATCGGACGGCTTATGCTCTGCAAGGGTATCCAAACTTTGGAATTTTTTTTACGATTTTTTAGTACTCGGTACTATGCTTAATGCACGGAATTTTGCTTACGAGTTGCGTAAGCTAATGCTAACAGTTTGACCATAATATTAGGAATGTTCAGATTTTTGCATAGGAATAATTTTGTATTTACATCGTAATAAGATATCTTTAGGATGACCAAAGGAGTCGAAAAATTGAAATGGCTTGGAGTATGAATTTATTCATATATTTTAAGAAACAGTTAAATCTGCAATCTTTTGATGGATGGGCTTTCGATTGCTTTCTATGATATGCCATTGAGCAAAATTTAAGGAGGACAACAACTGGTCGAAAATACAACCAAAATACTAAACTCTATTAAAAATTAGAAGCTCTGCTTTCTCTTCGTTGTTAACATTCATCTTATTGGCACAAACACAAGCGAAAAACTAGTCAGGCCCTTGCACCTGATATATATCGCCAGTGAGCTCCAATTCTCAGTGGTATTCCACGCGGGCTATAGGAACACCCATGTCGTTTAACTCAAAAACGATCAGTTTGCGTTTCCTTAGGACATTTTCCGGAGGTGCTATCTGCTTAGGATTTTCTGTTGTTATGGTTATTGGAGTCTTTGGCTCCGCCGTTGCTGTTGTGGTTGTTGTTATCTTATTTTTCGTTGCCTTTTCCGGCTGTTGCTTCGTTGTGGTGGGTAGTGCCTTTATCTGCTCCTCAATTACTTGCTGTGTATTCAATTCACGTATTTTCTGTAGTAACTTTGGTTTCTCGTTGTGCTGCATTTCCATTTGGGCGTTTGGATGTTTTGGCAGCGGTGGCAGCGCGGGCAGATCGCATCGCTGTCGCAAATGGCGATAAACTTCATCCACACGCTGTACCAAACGATTTACATATTTTGTCGTTGTTCGATCCATAATAGAGGGTGCTTTTATGCAATCATTGCCACCGAATTCACAGACCTGAACGGGAAAATCAACGGAATTAAAAAAGAACGTTTTAATTTTTCGATCAATGGTAGACAGACGGCTGAAAATTCTGAATTTCTTGTAAAGGTCAACTTACACGATAATGCTGCAATATGGCCTCCTTTGGCGGGATATTCAGTGATCCCATGCCGGGGGAAAACTCCCAGACAAAATGATTGCCGGCCTCTACCACCGCCTCCGGCTTGCAAATGTATTTAGAACGTTGCTTCTGTGGATGTAGCTTGTAGCGCCTGTTCAATTAATTAGTTTGGCTAACAAAGTTCTTTATTAACAAAATAAGAGACGTACCTGCGTGTTTTGCGCTGTGTTACTAAGGAGGCACGCACGCTGTTTAACTGATCGCTGCCTCCAGGTATCCCAGAGCTAGCTAGAGGATCGTCCGCAAACTGTAGATAATAGAAAGCATTCTGAAATGAATAGGCGCCTGTATTGCGATTGCGAAAGCGCTGATTGAGAGAGCTGTAAAGTAATAAAGTAATAAATTAGAATCTATGCATGTTAGCATCTTTATTATACACTGTGGAGCTATGTTAAGTTGGCTTAAAAAAATGCAGTAAGCTACGGTAGATCAAGCTCGACAGTAGGAGACCCTGTACTTTCTGAGTACAAAGGTTCACTGTAGATTGTTCCAATTTCAATGAATTCCAATAGATGGCGTCACTGCGAAGATTATTCATATGATAAACACAGAGGGTTCTAGCGCCTCTTCTTCCTTTTGCCCGTAATATTGTTAGTTGAATATTTTCCGCGCTTACCATCCGACTTGAATGAAATTTTTAGGAGAGGATTGGACCATAGTATATATTATATGTACCAAAAATCAAGCATTAGCATTAAAGGTGCTCTTGTAATTTGAATTCGAAATTTCGTATTTCGATTTCCGAGGGCGGAGGAAAAAATCTAAAACAAACTTGATCAATGGGAGATATAGATGAACCTACATGCCAAATTAAGTATCTCTAGCTCTTATAGTCTCTGAGATCTAGGTGACACAAAAAGGGTCAGACAGACGGATATGTCTATATCGACTCGGCTGTTGATGCTGATCAATATAATATATATAATTTTTTTTGCACAAGCGTAATAGACCCTTTAGTACTTTTTTAAAGTACAGGATTTAAGAAAGTATATAACAGGCAAAAGAAGGCGTGGCAGAACAGATAAAGTATATATATACTCTTGATCAGCATCATTAGCCGAGACGATAAAGCCATGTCCGCCTATCTGTCTGTCCAGCTGTCCGTCTCTATGAATGAAAGGATATTACCATGAAGGATTCTTATACTTGCACGCAAATCAATTTTTTTTTATGATTAGAATGCTTCGATTGAAAATTTCAAGTTTTGGATGAGCCATCCGTTTCTCCCACAAATCGCAAAAATACCACAACTTTGGTAATTATCAAAATATATGTATGTATATATATATATATACATAATTATATATATGTGTATGTATTGGGTTTGGGCAGGTTTATTCTGTTTGCATGCATATGGAATTTAACATCGACCACAGGCCATCCCGACTGAATGATATATTTACCATTTACTTCAAAATTACAATGGGTCTAATGATTATAGAATTTATACACGTCCACCTCCCTGTCACTGTATAAAATCTACGTACAACAGAGTTTTTAAATATATATCGCAATAAAAATATTTATTTTTAAGACGGCGCACAGAGGCTTACAAATTAAACAATTGCAGGGTGCCTGTTCGCGTTTGTATGCGCTTTTCTTAGAGAATTAAAATAGCGTCCCAAACAGTAAGATTTTCTCGATTGTTGCCTTTTCTACAAATTCCTTTTTACTATTTTTTTCTTACCTCAAGAGCTCGTTGAGCGTATCCGTATAGCGTGGCACGATGAATTCATCGAGATCGACCAGTGCCAGATACTTGTATCGATACATTGTGCGATAAAGACAATCATTTAGCGCCGCAAAGAGTCCTTCGGTGCGTATCTCCTTCTGCGAACGCATGCGTAGATTCCAGGGGAGTACGCTGATCGAGGGTCGCTGATAATACAAGGACTTAAGTATACGTGGCGTTGCATTGTTGGCTGCCTCTGCAGGTTGCAACGGCTCCAGATCATAAGTCGTTAGGTTACCAGGCACCTGACCATTTTGATAGCTGTGTAGCACACAAGAGGCACGCGGTCCCAACGTGTGATTGTAGAAGGTAAAGTGTGACACCCCCAACAATGCATAGAACTCCAGATACTCCATTAGATACAACGCTTGGTCATAACTAAAGTGAAAGGGTTTCACGCAAACCGCTATTCGATCCGGTATGTGCTCCCCACTGGGTGGTGCATGTGGCAGGGGCCGTTGAAAGTCGCCACCGTCGCTGAAATCAGCCGACGGTTTTGCAAAGTCCGTATCCTGATCCGTGTTGCGCAATGTGAGCAAATTACCAGGAGGTGCACGTAACCTGGAGACAACGCTAACATATTGCGGCACATCCAAGGGTGGGACACGCACCGGACACAGCACAAAGCAGGCGCTGTACTTAAGATTCCAATTTTCGCGAATGATCTACAGAAGAACACAAACTTGGTTAAGTCGAATTTATTTGTTGTGGATTTGTTTTATCTATGGGCTCGGTTATGGTCGGATTTTGGTTTCAGTTACCCAACAGTTTATATATCGGGTTTTTCCAAGGTTTAGTTTGAAAAGACAATGCAATGGTTAACAAAAAATAAAATGTATTAAGCTACTGTGGAGCAAGCTCGACACTATGATAATTTGTACTTTTGGGAAAGAGCAAGTAGTGATAAAAGCGAGTAGTAGAAAGAGACAAATAGCAGTGAAAATCAAACGCACCGCATGCTTTGTATGATGTAAGATTTTTGTTAAATAATTTCGATTAGAGATTTCCGATAAGAGATTTTCAGGAAAGATCTGACCTGCCCCTATAATTCAAAATTTTTAATTTTTGTAAAAGAAATGGTAAAAGAGACTGGATTTGAACATTATGAAGATGAACCTTCACACCGAGTTTAGTGTGTCTAGCTCATGTTGTCTCTGAGATCTAGGAGCTAAAAAAAAAGACGGATAAAGAAACAGATGGATGGAGGGACGTGGCTATATTGGCTCGGCTGTTAATGTTCATCAAGAATATATTTATGTGGTCTTTAAGGAGGACAATAACTGGCCGCTTTCTCTTCGTTGTTAACATTCATCTTATTCGCACAAACACAAGCATAAAACTAGTCAGGCCCTTGCACCTGATATATATCGCCAATCAGCTCCATTTCGCATTGGTATTTCACTCAGGCTATATAAAAACGCATGTCATTTAGCTCAAAAACGATCAGTTTCCGTTTGCTAAACTTTGCGTTTAAAATTTGAATTTGAGGCATGGCAAAATTCTTATGCAAATTTGATCAATGCAATAAACGAAAATGCCTCGTTTAGTGTCCCTATCCCTTATAGTCTCTGTGAACTAGAAACTCAAAAAAGGGACAGACGGACAGACAGGAAGAAGACCAGCCTATACTTATTTCATTAACCATTGATGTTAACGGACTTAAACCCGAACGATTCGGTAGGCTAAGAGACCACCTCGTACTCATTTTATTATTAGCGCACTAGCAACAATTGACTGAATATTGACAAAGGGAACCTTAAGCCATGGCATCAGGAGATCATGTTTTTAAAGGAAATAGAGGAAAGCAAAAAGACTCTTAAAGAAAAAGGAACAAGCTAATGCTGCATATAAATTTAATGTTGCATATAAATATACAATTTATTAATAAAAAATTAAATTTTATTTAAATATAAACACATTTTCTTTTCCAACTACAAATAGTCTACACCACTGGGCTCGGTCCCATCGTTTCCAGGTCCCTTTTTCGACATCTTTTTAAAGAACAGCACACAAGTATCCCATTGAAAAGGAATAACTCGCTTTTTGGGTCCTTTATTTGAATACGCCGTTTTTTTAGGCTACATCACTTTCCTTTGAAAACTTTAAAGCAGTTCTCTATTCTGACTCAATATTGGCTGTGTCTTCTATTGAACAAAGCTGTATTCCACGTCTATGATCCAAGAGATACTACTTTTATGCTTTAATATGGCATTTTCAAAAACCAAAACTGCGTTTATGGTTAATCAGTAAATCAGCAGATTTTTTAAATGTCAATCTAGCTCAAATACAAACATCTAACGTTAGGTGTCGCAAGCTTGAAAAGCTGATACGATGCGAGAGTCGAGTGAACGTCCTAATTGTGCTCACTGCTATTATACATTTTCTTTTATTGTTTAAAATCAGAAATATGTGATTGAGTAAACAAGGGAACGTTTAGTCTATATATTATTGGCCACTATTGTATGTTGCGTATTAAAGGTGACATCTTCATAAACAACGGCATTAAATTTCTTGATTAGCCGAGCTGACTCACCTTGACGCGAGCCATTACCGTGGCGGAGGTGTACTTGGCACGTGCTGTCGATACGGATGCTTCGCTGTTATTAAGAGGCGTGGGACCGTACCAGAATCTACACCAGACACGCTCTGGTCCGCGTGTTTTGGTTGCGCCAATGACGCGTACCAATCGTGTTCCGTCACGGCGATCAAAATAGGCGGAGTAGACAAAGAATTTGAAGCGGGTACCATTAACAACCTGCCAAGCGCCATCGGTGGGCGCGGTGCCAAATGGAAAATGTGGCAGCGTCTTCTCAACCTTGTCGGGCAGCAGCTGTCCCCAAGGTATCAATGGCACGTTCAGGCCATTGCCAGCACCACCACCGACACCCACACCAAAGGCACCACCTCCAACAACGCCATTTAGTAGCATGCCTGCATAACGTGGACGTTGACCGTCGGAGCCTGCGGTTTCTGTAAAATAGAGTAGAATGCATAAGACACCCTGCGTATACTTCAAATCAAGTCGGCGTCCTTTTGCTATCTAAGCGTTAGACATATTTTATTGCTTAATGGTTGGCTCGATTGTGATATTGAGTCCGCTGATTGCCTTTTGTTACTAACCCTGAATTTTAAGTTTATTATCCCGAAACTGTATAAAACCAAATTTATTATCACTTAGAATGCTGTCATCCAGATCATAGTCATCCTGGAAGTAAACACAATTTTTAAATGCAATGAAAATAAAATTTAATAATAAATTATTTATTGAATGTTATAAGCCTATAATAAAGCCCTAGTCTTACAACTGCTCTTGCTAAGCTTGCAGCACTGTCAAATTAGAGAAGAAAATAGTTTTAAGTAAGTACAATAGTCATATGCACGCCAAAGTTTTTATACCCTTGCCTTGTACATTTTATAGGCCGTAAGAATTTTTTCAAAATTTGTTAGATGTTGATTTCCAACCGATCGTTCTTATGACAGCTATATGATAAAGTAGTCCGATTTGTACCAAATTTTCGTTGAGATATCTTAAGAAACAAAAAGGTATTTCATACTAATGTTTATTTTGAACTGATCGTTCCTGTGGAAACTATATGATATAACTGTCCGATTTGAACCAAATTCTGTAAGGATGTAACAAACTGCATCAAACACACAATAAGTATAATCGTTATCAGGGTAACGTGCTGAGTCGATTTAGCCAAGTCCGTCTGAACTATCAGTGTTAAAGCTATCTCGATGAAACTTGGTACTGGTCCTTCTTTTGGCTGTAAGCAGAACATATCGATCTTTATTTGCAAAAATAACCTAAGCTACATTTTTCCGAAATTGACTTTTTAATGCAAAATTGTTCAACTTTCCAAAATACATCATCTGTTTAAATATTATAGATTAAATCCAGAAAAAGACCTCTCCTGAAAAGTTGGTTTTAGGCTTACGTTATTTTCACAAATAGTGCTCGATATGTCGAAACCCGGATCGGATCACTATGTCATAAAGCTGCCTTACGAATCAACATTTAGTATGAAGAACTTGATTGTTTCTCAAGAAATCTCAACCACACAGGTTCACTTAACCTGACCAAATTCGGTGCAAATCGGACAAATATATCGTATGATATTGAGTGAAATATGTTTGAAAAATAGCCATGGTTGATTTGTGCGATGACTTTCATGAAGTTGTCGCGAGAAGTACATAAAAGTTTGGGTTGGTTCCGACACAATTTTAAAATTAAACGCATTTTCAGTTTCTGAATAAGATACCAACCATAGTAAAGATTTTCAGCAATTTTCAAAATTTTCTGAATTGCTACAATAGTGTTATTGTGAATTCTTGGATAAGGACCAAACTGGAATATTAAACGGTCTATAAACAATTTTATAAGAAGTAAACGCATATAAATACTATACATTTAAAAGAGTACAAAATATAAAAGAAATTTTAATGTAATAGCGATATTCTAAAGAGAAACAAGTGTAAATTCAGATAAAAAACGAAAATTATTTGCGCACAATTATCTATTACACGCTGTCCAGCCAGCCATTTACAGAGCGCTCCGAAAAGAGACTCCTAAAATGGCACCTTTTTGGGAGTGTTTTCGGACCGCTCCGAAGCTGGAGTCATAAGGGACTCCTAAAGTAGCAAAAGTGTGCAAATATAAGAAGTCTTCACAACAAATTTGGTGCTCCTCATAACGGACAGACAGACGGACAGGCCGACATGTCTATATCGACTCAGCTCGTCGCCCAGATCAAGAATATATATACCTTATAAGGTCTGTGAGGCCTCCTTCAATGCGTTTCAAATTTCGTAACAAATTATAATTATAATTATAATCAAGAATTTATATACTTTATGGGGTCTGTGAAGCGTAATTTGTAACGAATTGAAGGAGGCCTCACAGATTATAATTAATTTTAATTAGACCCAGTACTTTAAAAAAGTACAAATGGGTCTATTACGTTTGTGCAAAAAAAAATGTGCGTAACAGGCAGAAGGAGGCGTGGCAGACCCCATAAAGTATATATATTCTTGATCAGCATTAACAGCCGAGTCGATATAGCCATGTCCGTCTGTCCGTCCGTCTGTCTGTCTGTCCGTCTGTCCCTTTTTTGAGTTCCTAGATCTCAGAGACTATAAGAGCTAGAGACACCAAATTTGGCATGTATGTACATCTATATATTGCATTGAACGAGTTTGTTTTAGATTTTTGCCACGCCCCCCTCCGCCCCCGCAAATCAAAATACAAAATTTCCAAGTCGAATTATAAGAGTACCTTTAAAGCTAGCACCTTGATTTTTAGTACGTATAATACATACTGTAGTTCCAACCTATCCAGCAAATTTCGTCCAAATCGGATGATAAACACGGAAGTAATTCAACTAACAATGTTACGGGCAAAATCAACTGATATCAGTGGATATTTTTTGAAAGTGAAACAATCTGTAGTGATCGCATTACGCTCAAGAAGTACAGCGTCTCCTACTGTCGAGCTTGCTCCACCGTAGCTTAATGCATTTTTTTTGTAAAAATGACAGCTTAAAGGTTTGGGAAACTGTTCAGCTTTCACAAGTTATCTTAGTGCACTAAAGAGTACTTGTGTGCAGATAAATTAATTGTTTATTACTTTTTAATAACAAAATAAGAAAAATTATAAGTAAATACCAGGCATTATGCTCTGCTCTGGTTGCTTAAATGCAAGCCTTTCGGGAATAGAACGAAATATGGCAAGTGGCATCTATTGTTTACCCACATCTCACAATGAATTGAGATCATAACAACAAATTGAAACAGCTACTGTATTTTCGCCCCTCTGAACTATTGCAGGTCCAACAACAACAAAGACAATAGGGCAGCGCAGATATTTCTTTTGCATTTGCATAACAAAACTCACCTTAACATTATCATAATCCGGCATCGAGTCGCCCATGCGACCGCTCAAACTTGCGCCGCCACCGCCGCCCGCCCTTATGGCCATCAATCCACTGTGGGAGCGTTCGTCGATCATAAAAACCTGCAATATGAAAGGAATACAAGAAAAAGAAAAATGGTGAGTTAGAGGTAGAAATGAGTATTTATGTGTCGTGCTTTCAGTCGGGACACCATATTGCGTAAGCAATAGTAAGTCAATATCTCAATTGTATTATAATAACACAATTCGAGCAAGCACCATTTTTTTTTCAGCAGTTAATTCAATCAGTAATCGCTTTTTGTAATGGATCAGTAATCAGTTTCTGCTAAATGGCATACTGACTTTAAAAAAGTTTTTCATAATATGATAAAACATTATAGGTTTGAGATTTGAGTACCATGCGTATACCCCGTATCCTTTTTTCCAAGTGATTATTGAACTTACTTTAAGTTTAATATGTTTTTTGAATATTTATTAAATTTTTTTTGGAAACCGTAATCATATACAAAACCAATATAACCAAATTTTACGAAACCGAAATCGAAACCGGTTTTAGATACACATCACTGAGGAAAGTCTCAACAGCTTCATGCCAAACTTAAAGCATTTTTGTCAGCACCTGTTCTGATAACACTATGCAACAGCCAAAACTCCTCCTGGCCAATCAACTGATATTTTCGTAGTGGTGCCATATACGGAAATTGAAAAAATCTATAGATAACGCTTTGCACTCAAAAAGTACAGGGCCTCCTACTGTCGAGATTGCTTCACTGGATGCTTAATGCATTTTCTTAATTATCAGTTTCTTCTTGAAATATCCAACAATATTCTGAACTCATTTTTATTGTCTTTTTTTACTTGATCAGCAATAACAGCCGAGTCAGTATAGTCATGTGGCATCCAAAATTTGAAATAAACTTGATCTGCGTGCAAATATAAGAAGTCTTCACACCAAATTTGGTGCTTCTAGGTCTTACCATCTCTGAGATCTTATTGTTCATACGGACGGACAGACAGACGGACAGACGGACATGGCTATATCGACTCAGCTTGTCGCCCTGATCAATAATATATATACTTTATGGGGTCTGCCACGCCTCCTTCTGCCTGTTACATACTTTTTTTTTAACAAACTTAATATACCCCCTCAGGGTATAAAAATTACAGTTGGTCAAATGTTGGTCAAGTTTTGAAAAAAGAAACTGAGTTTCTCGGTCACATTATCACAACTGAGGGTATAAAACCAAATCCATTAAAAGTCACTGCAATTACAAACTTCCCAATACCCAGAACAACAAAAGAAATCAAGTCATTTCTAGGAATGTGCGGTTATTATAGGAAATTTATACCAAATTTTGCTCAAATCGTGAAACCAATGACCTTAAAACTTAAGAAAAATGCAACAATTGACATAAATAATAAAGAATATATTTCAGCATTTGAAAAAATAAAAAGTACTTATTACATCTGATCCGATACTAATTTATCCAAACTTTAAAAAAACCTTTTTCGTTAACTACATATGCAAGCAATATTGCTATAAATTACGCTGCAATAGAAAACGATCTTTTAGCTATTGTTTGGGTCACTAAATACTTCAGGTCTTATCTTTTTGGCAGAAAATTTGAAATCCTCAGTGATCTTAAACCTCTAGTTTAGTTAAACAATGTTAAAGAGCCAAACATAAAACTCCAAAGATGGAAGATCAAATTAGATGAAGATGACTATCACATAAAACATGTCCCTGGCAAAGAAAATTATGTTGCCGATGCCTTGTCCAGAATTAAACTCAAAGAAAGTTTCTTAGGAGACACCCCTAACAGTACAGCAGCAACTATACACAGTGCACAAGAAGATAATCAAAATTACATCTCGATTACAGAAAGACCACTCAACTACTACAATTGGCAGATCGAATTCATTAAAAATAATACAAACGAAGTAAACGTATTAAATTATTTCCATAAAACTAAAATCTAAATAATGTATAAAGAAATGACCAACACACACGCCAAAGAACTTATTAAAGAATATTAATGTACAAAGAAAAGTGTAATCTATTTTCATTGTGAAACAGATTTCTTGACCTTTAAAATCGCTTTCGTAGAAAAAATCAGTCCCAACAATTTAGCTTAAGTAGTGAGGTCACTAAAATATTAAAAGATATTCAAACATATGTAGAATTCAAAGAATTCGTTATTAAAACCCATAAAGAACTATTACACCCAGATATACAGAAACTAACCTCAATATGTAAAGAAAAATATTATTACCCGGATTACCAAAATCTGATCCAAAATATTATTAATGAATGTCAAATTTGTAACATTTCAAAAACAGAACATAGATACAAAGTTAGATCATCGCCTACTTACAACTTAAATCAGGAAGCTACAACAACAAAGTCTAGAAGTAAGCCCAATCCAATCAAAAAACGGTTACCTAATATTTAAAACAGCAACTATTAACTTACCATTAAATTACGAATACCACTATCTTACTGTTAATCTTACAAAAATCGAAAACACATTTAATGATTTAATGAAACAAGCAGAAGAATTTAAAACATTATCCCAAATTCAATATTTAACAAAAAAATGCATTAAGCTACGGTGGAGCAAGCTCGACAGTAGGAGACCCTGTACTTTTTGAGTGCAAAGCGATCACACCAGATTGTTTCAGTTTAAAAAAATTTCCATAGATGGCGCCACTACGAAGATATCAGTTGATTTTGCCCGTAACATTGTGAATTGAACAACTTCCGCGTTTATCATCCGATGATGGGATGAAATTTGCAGAAAAGGTTCGGACCATAGTCTGTATTATACATACTAAAAATCAAGGCGCTAGCATCAAAGGTGCTCTTGTAATGCGACTTGGAAATTTTGTATTTTAATTTGTGGGGGCGGAGGGGGGCGTGGCAAAAATCTAAAACAAACCCGTTCAATGCAAGATATAGATGTACATACATGCCAAATTTGGTGTCTCTAGCTCTTATAGTCTCTGAGATCTAGGAACTCAAAAAAGGGACAGACGGACAGACAGACAGACGGACATGGCTATATCGACTCGGCTGTTGATGCTGATCAAGAATATATATACTTTATGGGGTCTGCCACGCCTCCTTCTGCCTGTTACGCACATTTTTTTTGCACAAACGTAATAGACCCATTTGTACTTTTTTAAACTACAGGGTCTAATAAATAAGAACTTCAAACTACCAAAACACTCATAAATCGAATTTCAGGATTAGTTAAGAATAGCATAATTAAAATTTCAAAAATTATTTAAATAATGCAAAAAGCATGCAAAAGCAGCATGACTCGAGCTCTGGACTTTAGCCAAATCGTGCAGCAAAAACGCGACGCTTCTACAATCCAAGCCATTACACCACATGTCTAAATGGGAGTCAAAGTCAATATATATATAATTTGATAGTCACCTTTTGCCCTCCTCTTCTTGTCCCATGACACACATACATACATAAATGAACATGTGCCAAAACAAAAGAAGTTTCTGAACTGTACATTAACATTAACATACTGATGCCAAAATGTAATTATACAATTGCAAACTTGAAAATAAGCAATATTCAATTTTAGAATAAAATTCCTATTAACACTATTAATGATAAAAGATTTTGAAAATGCTTTACAAATATAATAAAATAATGGGACAATTAATAAAAATAAAAAAAACTAGAAAAGAAAATGTAACCAACGGGAGTTGAACTCTCAACTTTTGACTGATCACGCGAAATGCAGTCGCTCTACAAAGTGAGCCATTGTAGAAGATAAATCGTGGTGATAAAAGTCAATATATAATTTAGTTATAATATTTTATTTGTTTTGTCACTCTATTTCTGCCATGACAGGATAGACTCAGTTGCCAAAGTGACTTATTTTGTTTGTTGATTAATTACTGCCGTGTTTATTGACCGATCGGGATGAAACTTTCAGGACATATTCAGACTATTATGTTTATTATATGTTACTAAAACTTAAGACGCTAGCAGTGATCCCCCTCTTGTTATTCGCCTTTAAAATGTGAATTCTCAATTTTAAATGTAATTTTGGAATTTTCGGGCCCGGTGGGAGGCGTGGCGAAATTCTAAGCCCAACTTGATTTGGGCACGATACAGATGAGCCAACTTACCAAGTTTGGCGCCTCTAACTCTTTTAGTATATAAGAGCCAGGTGTTTAAATTTGAAAATTTCAAACATTTGTATACTGTCTGTTTTCGGTCCGATCAGGACAGATTTGGACAATAGTGAATAATATGTGTACCAAAAATGAAAACGCTGGCATTAAATGGGCTCTTTTAATTTGACTTTGAAATTTTGTATTTCGATTTCCGTGGGCGGAGGGGGGCGTGGCAAAAATCTAAAACAAACTCGTTCAATGCAAGATACAGATGAACCTACATGCCAAATTTGGTGTCTCTAGCTCATATAGTCTCTGAGATCTTGGAACTCAAAAAAGGGAAAGACAGACAGACGGACAGACGGACATGGCTATATCGACTCGGCTGTTGATGCTGATCAAGAATATATATACTTTATGGGGTCTGCCACGCCTCCTCCTGCCTCTTACGCACATTTTTTTTGCACAAGCGTAATAGACCCTTTTGTACTTTTTTAAAGTATAAAATTGTATAAGCGGAGACATAGCAATAGAAAGTAATAATACTGTAAAAGCATTAAATTGTTCAATTCAATTAAAAGAAGTATTGATCTGAAGTACTTTTTTAGATTACACACATTTGTACAACAACAAACAAAACATTACAATACATTTCAAATTATTACTTGAACAACACTTATAGTTATTGTAATCATACTAGTACTATATTTTAGCTAAAAGTATAATAGCATACCACGCAAAATAATTGTTAACTATATGAAACGAACAGAAATAACCCCACAATCCAATAATGTAACAAATGAAACCGCAAATATTGTACTCGAATCTGAGCCAATAGTATATCCTAATATTACCGCCTGAGGACAGGCTAATTTTTTATGGATGGGGAAGTAACATACTTATGTAATGCACACAGCCACTAAAATATTTTCGCACATATTCCCCCTATCAAGTAATAAGATATCAATAAGAATAACAAGCTGGTGAAAATAACAATTCAAGCACTGCCACGATCGAAACAGTTAATATAAACATCCGCTGGAATCGTTATTCCCACCAAGGCTCAAATCTGCCGCTTTACGTTTATTTTAATAAAGTTATATTTTTTTAACTAAACTGAAGTGGCACCCTATAATATATATATATATGTATATCCATATATATATTTATTTGTTTTATAAGAATCAAAAGACTGAATAAAAAACTTTGTTTTTGTTAAAAATTTTGCATTTGAGTAAATGTGACCTAGGGGGGTGCGTATGTTTGGCCAGTACTGTATTTTTATTATTTAAAATCTGTTGAACGCAGCGAGTCTCTTCCCTCGTGGTCTTCAGCCAGTCACCTCTCAAACGAAAAAGAACGCTCTGATCTTTTTTGACACTTAACTGACAACCCGGTCAGAGCCACGCTCGATTTTAGTGTGACCTAATATCCCATTCAACAGAACTATATAACACTACATTGTTATTGATACCGTTAACTATCAGTATCGATACCGATAAGGCGCTCAATTCAAATAAACAATCTCATCTCCGACACGGCCATTCTGATATACTACACGTCCTCGTGTACTCTCTTAATTAGTTCACAATACTTTGAAATCGTTACAATTTTATTCACTTATTCCATTTTTCTTAATCATAACAACAGTTCAAAACTTATTAAACTATAGAAATTCATTTACATTTCATATCGTCATTCATTTAGTTTATCATTCCTTCATTATCTCATACAACAACTTCCACAGTTTCCACAACTTCAGGATCAGGTACCACCGCGCAGTTTTCGGCGATCGTGAATCTCAACATCCATACCGTCTCTTTCAACGGCTTCATACCGTCTCTTTCAACGGTTCCATACCGTCTCTTTCAACGGTTTCCATACCGTCTCTTTCAACGGTTTCCATACCGTCTCTTTCAACGGCTTCATCTGATGAACTCACTTCGATCTCGAACTCGCTTGGTACCTGTCCATCCGGCAATCTTCTGAGACTCTCATGTGGATATTTATATTGTCTCTTGTTCTTAAGATTTTTTAGCAAATATCTATCATTCTCCAAAACTTCTATTATCTGAAATGGACCTCGAAACTTTGGGTCCAGCTTTGTTTGATGACGCTCACTACTGCTTATCAACACAAAATCTCCCAAATTAAATTTTTGTACTTTAGCCTTATTTTTATCAAATCTGTCCTTTTCATATTCGCCTGCATGTTTTGTGTTTGCTAATGCTTTTGATCTACTTTCTGCTAGATTGACTTCAGTTTCTGTTTCACAAATCGGAACCAACCCTAATGGTCGCGCAACTTTTCCGATTAATAATTCCAAAGGGCTCGCCTTGGTTACTCTATTAACCGTACAATTAATGGCCAGTTGAACATCTCCCAAAGCTTCTTGCCAAGACCTGGAACTAGTTTCTACAGCTGTGAGCAAATTCTTAAGGGTGCTCATCACCCTTTCAACTTGACCGTTAGCACGGCTTGCTCCTGTTGCTATTAAATGGAGCTTTATTTTTTGTGATGAACAAAATTCAATAAATCTCAACCCCGTAAAGCTTTTTCCTTGATCGGCCACAACTCGACTAGGCACTCCAAACAGAGAGATTGAAGATTTCAATGCCAAAACACAACTTTCTGCACTCAATGTAAATGTATGATACAAATATACAAACTTAGTAAATGCATCAATCATTACTATAACATATTCTTTACGATCACTTTTTCCACTAAGTTTACCGGTGATATCTATATGAAGAGTATGCCATGGTTGCCCTACTTTCGGAATGGAATGTAATTCCATCTGTACTTTTCCTGACGAAGATTTTGATACTCTACAGGTTATACAGTTTTCAACAAACCTACGAACATATTTCGCCATGCCCTCAAACCAATAGAAATCATACACTTTGTCCAACGTTTTTTCCCACCCCAAATGCATAATAGATTCATGCACCTGATTAATCACAGACCATCTGAATCCACGTGGCACAACAGGCAAACATAGGCTCTTTCCATTCCTTTGAACAATACGGTGCAATATTCCTGATCATATCTTAAATCATAGGTCTTAGATATTTCTAATGGCAAAATATTTTCTGTAATCTTAGAAACTATCTCAGAAATATCTTGATCTTTACTTTGCTCAACTCTAATCCAATCTTCAGATATCTCAGTGAGTTCAATGCGCTTTTCAACCACTTTCAAAAATTCTTTCGAATTTCTAGGAGGTAATGGATTTCTAGATAAGAAATCAACGTGAGCCATCCGTTTACCTTCTCGATACTGAATATCAAATTCGAAAGACTGAAGGTATGCCCACCATCGATAAACTCTTGGCAATAACTCAATTTTATTTCTTGATGACTTTAAAGAATTACAATCCGTGAAAACTACGAACTTTCTACCATGTAAGTAGTGACGAAAATGCTCAATTCTATGTAATAAAATAGCTCCATATCCCATAGCACTTGCATCCGTATGCAACTCAATGGGATATTGAGAACCAAAAATGATCAAAACAGGCTTATTAGTTAACACACCTATAATCTTCTGCCGGATATTCTCATGCTCTAATTTCCACTCAAATTTGCATTTGTCAGATGTTAGAAAATATAATGGTTTTAATATTTGTGAAAATCCAGGAACAAATTGGCGAAAATATGATGCCAATCCAATGAATATCCAGTTGGCGAAGAGTCGTAACCGATTTAGGAGGAGGTAGTGTGTTCAAGGATTCTATCTTTCGCGGATTTGGTCGTATCTCGCCTGCTTCCACTTCAAAACCTAAATATTGAACAGATGTCCTTAAAAAAGAACACTTTTCGAAATTAAGTGAAAATCCTGCCTTTGTCAAAATATCCAAAACTATTTGTAACCTTTCAAGAGCTGATTCTTTAGTTGATGCTATGATCATTGTCATCCATGTAAACTATGACATATGAATATGCTATTTCTCCTAATGCTTTCAAAATTGCTCTCTGAAACACAGATGGCGCATTTTTAAGTCCAAAAGGCATTGACAGGAATTCATATTGCCCATCTGGGGTAACGAAAGCCGTATATTCAACGGAGCCTGGATGCATTGGAACCTGATAATACCCACTTGCCATGTCTAGACATGTAAAGTATTTAGCACCTCTAAGTCTAGCTATTTGATCAGCAATCAACGGCAACGGAAATTTATCAGAAATCGTATTGGAATTAAGCTCACGATAGTCTACACACAATCTTGCTGATCCATTCTTTTTCTTAACAAGTAACGCAGGACTAGCGAAAGGGGAATTACTAGGTCTAATAACTTTGCTTTTTATTAACTCGCTGACTTTATTTCGGACGACTTCTCTCTCACTAGGACTGAATCGGTAAGGTCTTCTTTGAACCGTTTTTGTTTGATCCATCAACCTAATCACCATTTGACCTGTGTTGACCCGCTTCAAAGGAGTTTCAGTTGTAAAAGAGTCAATATAAGTTTTCAATACAGCTTGTAATTCTTCCTTATCCTGCCATGTACATCAGTTTCTACTGTATGAAATGATACAATACTAGGTGTAGAGCAAACATTAACAATCTTAGATTTAATAATTTCTACCCCTTCACACGATACCAGTGCTGAATATCCTTGGGCCAAAATTTCTCTACCCAAAACAATATCATTGCGCATGCAGTCATCTGGTATCACATGAAATATTACATTTAAACAATTTCCATTGATCATTATATCATTTTGAATTTGTAAAGTGCAGCTAACGTTGGCATCGCCAATACCTTTTAAAGAAACTACATTATTGATTCTTTTGCCGCTTAGCTTTTTTGCAACACTATCTTTAACCAGCGAACACTCTGCTCCCGAATCGAAAGTGATTGGAAAATTCTCACCTCGTAGCTGCATAGTTGTTTTTGGCTCGCCTACCACACACAATTCAGCCCTCTTCTCAATGCGTGGAACAGCTCCTCCAGTTGCCTTTGGACATTGGGTGGCAATGTGCCCTTTTTCCTGACAGCGATAGCATGTTCTGTTGTCCCTTGCATATGAAAAACTTCCTTGACGATCTTGGCTCTGCGTGTTTTGCCTTCGAACTCCACATTCGGCCATTTTGTGTCCCATCTTGCCACACTTATGGCATTTTATGTGAGTCATCTTTGCGCGCTTCACTCCCGAATCCTCATTTTCAAAATTATGCGATCTCTTTTCAAGCCCAAACACTTGCAACTCCGCCTGCAGGTCACGTCTATTTTTGATGTTAGCAGTGTACGTGGCTCGTTGCACACGCCGATCAAAGTTTGCCACGTGTCCAAGAACCACGGCTACTGCAATTTGCTCTTGATCCAAGTTTTTCCATTTGGTGAGAAGCGACGTAATCAAACGACTTGCATATATTGCAAGACATTCGCCGCTGTTGGGTCGGCTATTCAGCAAATTCAAGATGGCGGCGGCCGGTGTCTCTGTGTTTTCAAAACGTTGTTGGAATAATTGCTTAAAGTCAGACCACGTTATTCCACTATAACAAGCGTGTGATAACCACTGTGCGGCAGTGCTTCCTTCAAGTGCTTTGCTTAATGCCAAAATTAAAGCAGACCCTTGTAATGGCTTTTCGCACAGCACAATATCAACGGTAGCACACCATTGCGTAGCATCGGCACCTGGCAAGTCGGCGTTAAACTTCGGCAATACTACGGCACTGCTAAGTTGCGGCTCTTTTACCGACGCTTGCAATGTTTTTGCCAACTCCATAAAATTTGTGTGTTGCTGCTCCATCAGAATACGTAGATGATCCTCCAAGAGTAGTTGACGCGAATTGGATCCCACTTCTGATGTCGGCGACTGGATATTCAAGTTATTTTCATCCATTTTTATTATTTAAAATCTGTTGAACGCAGCGAGTCTCTTCCCTCGTGGTCTTCAGCCAGTCACCTCTCAAACGAAAAAGAACGCTCTGCTCTTTTTTGACACTTAACTGACAACCCGGTCAGAGCCACGCTCGATTTTAGTGTGACCTAATATCCCACTCAACAGAACTATATAACACTACATTGTTATTGATACCGTTAACTATCAGTATCGATACCGATAAGGCGCTCAATTCAAATAAACAATCTCATCTCCGACATATACATAAAAAAATAGAGTCATAAACACATCTCAAGTTGCAAGTCTGAGTGGACAAAACATACGCACCCCCTAGCTGAGTAAAAAAGAAAAATAATTAAAATTAATTTTTCGTTGCGAACTTTTTATTTTAATGAGACAAGTAGATCTTTTAGGCATCAAAAATACTAAATTATAAATTATATCCGGTTATACTGCTTCTCAGGCATCTTTTACGGCTTCGAATAAATCCTTCTATGTCTTTGTTGTTTTTTCGGTTGATTTTCATGTTAGGATTAACCCAAATGATCTTTAATGGGTCTCGATTGGTCGATTGGACAGGCCAACGAGGATCTACGATCCTATTGATCCAATTTCATCTTCTGGAACCAATCCTTAACCACTTTTCCTGCATATTTTGGATCGCTCTCATGCTGGAACCGCCATTAAAGTGTCCAAATACTTGGAACGATCCCTAGTTCCATTAACTATATGAATTAAACCAAGCCTTGTCCTGAGAAAAAGTTGAGGGCCTCCCTTTGCCTCCCTAGTGCAATACAGTACTCATGCAATACTTAGGATTTAACCTTTCCTCTGCATACATGCCTTATGACATCTGAATCCATCAAATTATTCATGGTTTCATCAAAAAATAGCACAAAGTACAAGTGTTTCGTATTTGTATTTAAAAGTCTAAGCAACAATGAGCACGTTATTTTAAAAATTGCTAAATAAAAACATAAAAACATTGCTGATATCTTCCGTGTTTCCTATCCGATCTTGATCAAATTTTCACAATGTATCCATCTTTATTTAAGTATTGTTCGTGCCGAAGCTCAAATCTCTAGCTTGTTAATTGCCAGTGCTATCCTTTTTTTACTTTGTGGGCGAAGAGGGCGTGGCATCCAAAATTTGAAATAAACTTGATCTGCGTGCAAGTATAAGAAATCTTCATACCAAATTTGGTGTTCCTAGGTCTTACCATCTCTGAGATCTCATTACTTACACGGACAGATACACCGACGGACGGACATGGCTATCTCGATTTAGCTTGTCGCCCTGATCAAGAATATATCAACTTAATGGGTCTGTCACGATTTCTTCTGCCTACTACAAACTTTTTTTGAACAAACTTAATATACCCACAGGGTATAATAAGTAAATGGAATATCCAGAAATGTCAACGGCAGCCAAAAATTCAAAGTCTATAAAAGTACGTTGTTCTAACAAATTTTTACAAGGAATCTATATAATTTAACTACTATACGCTAATTTTGTATTTACTCATTACACATTTGTTAATATTTAAATGCGAAGTCGAACAAGGGTATAAATTCTGTTTTAAACATGGTGTGTCATATGACAGTGACTAAAATGTAAAAAATATAGCGCAAGATAACTTTGGCGCGTCAAAGTTTGGATACCCTTGCAGAACTCTGCATAAGCTGTCCGATTTTTTACTGTTTTTACTGTCTGTTAGATGTTGATTTCGAACCGATCGTTCATATGACAGCTATATGATGTAGTGACACCGAATTTGGTCAGGCTGTTCGAAACTAAATATGCCAAATACACAATGTGTGAGTTTGGTTAAGATATCTTAAGAAACAAAAAAGTTTTTCATACTATATGTTGACTTTGAACCGATCGCGCCTATGGCAGCTATATGATATAGTAGTCCGATTAGAACCAAATATGGAAAGGATGTATGAGACTATACCAAACACCCAATGTGTGAGTTTGGTTGAGATATCTTAAGAAACAAAAAAGTTTTTTATACGAAGCGTTGATTTCGAACTGATCGTTTCCATGGCAGCTATATGATATAGTTGTCCGACATAAACCAAATTTGGTAAGGATGCATAAAATTGTGTCAAACACACAATGTGTGAGTTTTTAAAGATATCTTAAGAAACAAAAAAGTGGTTCATACTAAATGTTAATATCGAACCGATCGTTCCTATGGCAGCTATATGATATAGTGGCCCGATCCGGTCGGCTTCATCAAGATAGCTTCAAAACTGAGGGACTAGTTTGCATAATTATTGTCGCCCTCATCAAGAATATACATGTTTATGCTTTATGGGGTCTGCGAGGCCTCCTTCAATGCGTTACAAACTTTGTGACAATATTATAATACCCTCTGCAAGGGTGTAAAAATGGATTTTTTAATCAAACAAAAAACATTGTAAAGAAATGACAATATATAATATTTCAAAATGAGTTACATCAAAATATTCGTAAAGGTTTTGCTAAAGACAGTGGTTGAAGTGAATATCGCAAAAGAGACTTATGTCTCAGTCACTTGCGATTGCCTTGGGCTTTTGCCCAAAATTAAGCTTAGCACCAATTATAGTACTAATCCCGACCTATAACTTTGTCTTTTGTCAAAATAAATTAATGGCTTGGTATATTTCTTTCTTACATTGAATGCATTAGAGAATTGTGATACTTAAATGTGTATGTACTAAATGCATATCTGTTCTACATCTACAGCTCACATACTTACCTCTGTTAATATGATAAGGCCAAAAACAGCAAAAAAGAGAATAACAATTAGGAAACTCATGCTAGATCTCTCTCGGGAACCCCAGTTCTTCTTGCCGCGCTTCATGGTGGTCAACGAGATACGACTGCCGTAGGAGAGACTTTGATGATGATGATGATAATGCGACAACTGCTGTTTTTGTTGCTGTTGGTGTTGCTGGTGATGGTTCCAGGTGTGAGAATGTCCCAGATAGGCTTGTTTATAGTGATGCCCACTACACGATTTAGAAGTGGGGCTGAGATTGGAGGCGGATCTGGCGGAGCCCCCCGTTCCCATTGCTAGTTGCTTGTACGTTGGGGGTCCCTGCTGCACAACATGTCGATGTAGAGGAGTGTTTGAGCAAGGTGTTTCGTGGCTAATTTTGGACACTTGTAGAATATATTACACAACAAGGTTTTTGTTTGTTAAGAACTGAATGTTGTTTTTAGGTTGCTTGGGACGCTGGATTCAAATCTGCAGTTGGGTTTTTTCTATCAGCTCGATTTATCGCGATATACCATTGTTTCCAAAATTAAGGCACTTCCACTATATATTGAAACTTGAAAACGGTTAACCATATTCAGCTAAAAAGAAAATCTAAAACTCGTCAGCAAAACAATAAGTGGTCCTTAAATAGGTTTTAAATTTGACAGTATTTTCAGAGACATTGTTGAAGTTTTGCAAAAAAAAAATAAGTTTATAAAAGAAAACAATTGTTTTTGTATAATAATCTTTCAAAAATAAAATCGCGACGGAAATCTGGTCAAAAACATTTGTTTAACCATATCTCGAATGAAATTATTTTTATTTCGTTGCACAAATTTATAAATTATATGCATTATAATATAATCATCGAAAACTTCTCTTTTATAAGATTTTCTTTAATTATCTTGTTTTGGCCCATTTTTTCAAAGTCCGTATAAGCTTTATTTGATGAATATCTTTGACATTAGTTTCCATACATATGTATATAGAAATATAACATATATGTATACATAAGGTCAGTTTATCATTTTGATAGCTAATTGAGACCTTATATAACTTGTTTAGAGAGGGTTTAATTTTAATGCTTCAGCCGCTTTAATATGATTTTTCGCAGAGCTAAAAAAATGCACTATTAATTTAATTTTTGTGCTTATGATGTGTCCTCTGGGCGAGTTGAATTTTTATTTAAATTATTCTTTTAAATTAACAACCATTTCTCTGCCATTTGTTGTAGAACTTTATAACATTTTTTTAGACCCTGTACTTTAAAAAAGTACAAAAGGGTCTATTACGCTTGTGCAAATGTGCGTAACAGGCAGAAGGAGGCGTGGCAGACCCCATAAAGTATATATATTCTTGATCAGCATCAACAGCCGAGTCGATATAACCATGTCCGTATGTCTGTCTGTCCGTCTGTCTGTCCCCTTTTTTGAGTTCCTAGATCTCAGAGACTATAAGAGCTAGAGACACCAAATTTGGCATGTACGTACATCTACATATATCTTGCATTGAACGAGTTTGCCCCCGCAAATTAAAATACAAAATTTCCAAGTCGAATTACAAGAGCACCTTTGAAGCTAGCACCTTGGTATGAACCTATCCAGCAAATTTCATCCAAATCGGATGATAAATGCGGAAGTTATTCAACTAACAATATTACGGGCAAAATCAACTGATATCTTCGTAGTGGCGCCATCTATGGGAATTTTTGAAACTGAAACAGTCGAGCTTGCTCCACTGTAGCTTAATGCATTTTTAAAGCTTATTTTCGCTGATTTTAAATCTGTTCTCCAATTTTCTCCATCCGCGCACGTATTTAAGTTACAGGTACTAATAGCATTTTTGAATATTTTATCATAAATAAAAGTTAAAAAAACCATACCCTTTTTTTAAATATGTAAAAATAAAATAATAAAATGAAAAACATTAATGACACAATTTTGGCAGCTGATTAACAAACAAATTTTGGTTATGAATGCGCTGAGCAAAACAAAATATTAACAGCGACAAAGGCGCATTAAAAATAAATAGAGAGTTCCGGTGTGTGTCTCTGAGAGAGGCAAAGAGAGAGGGAGAAAGAGAGAGAGAGAGGGACTGAATGAAAGTATTCTTTGTGAGCCACTTAATAAGAAGAAATCAATAAAAAATACTCTGATTGTGATTTGATTCAGATTTTCTTTCTTTTGGCTTAGCTCAATACAACTGGTTTTCTGGCTAAAATGCGTGCAGACTTAAAATCATTTAATGCATTTCTTTGGAAATTCGAATTCAGATAATATTGTGGTTAAGCTTTAAATGTGTTGCACATTCTGATCAATCTATCACCTCTTTAATACATCTCGGTGCACACTGCGTATGCTTAACTGCAACCCATAATATAATAGTAACTTTTCACTTTGGCCTTTATTTGGATTTTTAAACACTTACACTTTTCTAATAATTTCCTTCATTCGACTGGTTGGTTGGGCCAACTGTCAAACATAAAGATTCACTTAACACCCTCTCTCATTCTCTCATATTCCTGGGTGTCATTCTCGCATATTCTGTCCGAAGGAGCAGCTAAAGGACATGCGCAGTTTAGCTTAGAACTGATGAGCAGCGGCTTTGTATGATTCTAGCCAGCTGATGTGGGAATACCAAAATTACAAAATATTAAAAGTGATTGAATGATGAAATGGAAAACTCCTACTTAATTTTTTCTTAATGGATTGTATCCTGTAAACCAATATTTTTAGCGAAGTAAAATACATTGCGAGCCTGAATGTTGAAATGTCAGTGTGACAGCAAAATACCAAAAATACCCATAAGTCATAAAGTACCTCAGAAAAGTTGTGTGGTCACACTGTGGCCCCTAGCGAAATACCGCATTTACACCAGTTGGGATTTTTCGGTTGCGTGAGGGGTCATGCAAAAAATCCGAAAAGTGCTTACATTACGCTTGACGCAAACATAGTCAGCTGATTTAAAAAAATGTAGAGTCTCTGCAGAACTCCATTCCAGTAACAGCTTTATTAAAAACAAATAATATTAAGGAAATTAATCAATTCAATTATTTTTTCAAGTTTTCTGTCACGGTTGTTTCTCAGTCAGCTGTTTGTTGCCTGCAAAAATCTCGATAAAAGTCTAAATTTTATCGATATTGTGAGACCATCTTACAAAAAACAAGTTGGTAGTCGCAATGTCGTATGTCGTATGGCAAGTGACGTGTGTCGCCTCATTTTCCCAATTAGACCAAACGCATCCGCGTGTGTACACGCACAATAATACTGCTCTTACACTGCCGCATCATTGCCGAAGGTGCGAAAGAATTATGCGAGTCGATCACATTCAAGCCGCATTTTTGTCGCACCGTAGCCTGCCAATGTCAGAATTATTGATTGAAATAGAGACAATTATAGTTTCTAAACTGATAAATGTTGTATATAGTGCAATTGTAATTGCAGTGCACTTTCCAAAATGCTTTCAATTTTGTGTTTCTATTTAAAATTATTACTTACTCCGTTTTATTATATTGCTGTTGCTTGTCGATATTCGATGAAAAAATCTTTTTGCTATCGTTACCTCTTCGATATCCCGAAAAAACTGCAGTATTAAAAGATGAATTAAGTTACGGTGGAGCAAGGTTGACAGAAGGAGACCCTGTACTTTTTGAGTGCAAAGCGATCGCTATGGATTATATCCACTTCAAAAAATGTACATAGATGACGCCACGACGAAGATATCAGTTGATTTTGCCAGTAAAATTGCTAGTTTAATAACTTCCGCGTTTATCATCCAATTTGCAGGATAGGTTCGGACTGTAGTGTGTATTATACATTTTATATAAATACTTACATACATTATACATACCGAAAAACAAGACGCTAGCATCAAAGGTGCTCTTGTAATTCGACTTGAAAATTTTGTATTTCAATTTTCGGGGGCGGATCGGGGCGTGGCAAAAATCTAAAACAAACTCGTTCAAGCAACATATAGATGAACATATGTACATGCCAAATTTGTTGTCTCTAGCTCTGCCACGCCTTCTTCTGTCTGTTACGCACATTTTTTTTGCACAAATGTAATAGACCCTTTTGTACTTTTTTAAAGTATGCGGTCTAAAAAATTCAACATATCTTCTATCCTCAGGGTTCTTATGGGTATCATTGCCGCATGTTCCGTTTACCCGAAAAATTCAATGATGCGGCCCAGTGCACATTGGGATGAAATGCCTTATTTTTAGCTACAAGTAAAAAAGTACGTGTTAATATATCAATAATGTTCTTCCTTGTCTTCCACCAGCCCTGGAAAGTCAGCTGTTCTTGCCACGTGGTGCGTGCAAGCTTGCTGATTAGAAAAGTTTCTTAATTTTGGCGTTCTCCTTAAAATGGAAAATGTTTCGCATGGTATGTAGAAAATATTTGTATAAGTGTTTAATTACATGTGCTTTTGTGTTGTCATGTTTTTAATGAGATACGTAAACAGTAGTTTTGTTGATTCTAACCTTAAAATATTTGTGTTTCGTGGAGCATATCTAGCAAGATACAACAGGATTCAAATAACAACTTATGTGGTAGTATGTGTTATTATGTGTATATTCAGATAGCATTTAAATAATTTGCTGGAATTTGCGGGGGGGGGGGGGTTAAATATTTCAATAGATACGAGCAAGGTTGCTATTCGTCGAGGTGACTTACTAGAAGTTTGGCTGGATACAAAGCGCAATGTCAACGCTACTTTTGACTGGGTTTGCGTCGAAGTAATTCCAAATGATTTTCCGGAAAACGATTTGAAGATGATTAAAAACAAAATAAAAAACTTTATTGTTCAAATTAAGAGACTGCTGAACAAAGCACACAGAAATATTCGTCGCTTCAAAGAAAATAATGCTAGCTGGCTTGCATCGGAGCTAATATTTTATTCAAAAGATGATTGTAATCGTAATCTTGGTAGACGACCTCGGTTCTCTTATGACGAAGGAAGTTTACGGCATAAAAGAAGATTTGCTTCCGAGCTTGCAAAGGAAAATTCAACACGTCTACTTATTGAAGCAGCTGCTATGTCTGCTAAGAAGGCAACAAAAAGATATTTCTCACATTTTAAATACGACAATAAATAGTCCTGACAGTTCAAAATTAAGGCAACAACTTTAATTGAAAGAGCCTATACCAATATCACCTGATGAGGCCTTAGCATTTATTATAGAAACGTTTTCCAAGCAGCAATATTTTAACATACGCCTTAAGAGTATCGAAAAAAACTGCAATATATATCCAAGCTACGAAAAGGTGAGAGAAGTTAAAGAAAAGTGTCGGCCTATAGGTATAAGCGTATAAGATACTGTTGCCGAAGTGTCAATGCAGAACTTACTGAACCATACTGCATCGCGGATCACTTTATATTAGGTTTTTGGAATTCGTTCTTAACATCTCATATCGTGTTAGTATTCAAAAGTGGCAAATTAGTACGGACTCTGACAAATAAATAATGATGGTACGCAAGAAGGACATTAAGTGAAAACTTTGGTTTGAAATGGGGTTACATATTAACAAACCAAGTCAGAACCATTCTGACTTGGACTTGGAAATTCCAACGATGGCAATACGGCACGAAGAGCATTTTCGAAAGTTAAATTATTTGCCTCAATATTAGAACTGGATGAAGAGCTTTTAAACAAACTACATATCATTTTAATAGTTTTATTATGCGAATATGACGTTTGTTTAAATAAGTTTAAGAAATTTTGTGAAGAAACGCTTCGTTTGCATTTAATTAAATATCCGTGGTATCCAATGACCGCTACGGTCCACAAAATTTTAGTTCATGGTCCACAAATAATTGAATCTTCTGTACTTCCCGTTGGTTGCTTAGGCGAAAACGCATCTGAGGCTCGCACAAATATTACAAGCGCGATAGGATTTTGCATGCCAGGAAAAATAGCCGAGTGAACAATTTAACCGATGTATTTCACCGAGCTTTGGATTCTTCTGATCCTTACTTATCAAGCATCGCTCCAAAAAGAGTTCAAAATCACACTCATTGCCAAGTGAAGCTATTGCACTTTTAGTTTCTGCAAAACCGGAAGATGCAGCCCAAGTATATAGTGTTGAAGACGAGCTTACAAGTATAACATATTTTGATTTAGATTTAGAAGAAGAACGTTTATATTAATACAAGTTTATGAACTTATTTTTAAATTTTCGTTAATTAAGCTATGGTTTAATATGCAAAAATATTAAAATATAAAAATTTTCTAACAATTGTGAATAGAAAAAATGAAGAAAAAAATATAACAACATTAATATGACAAGAGCAAACCAAATAAAAATTGTAATTAGCTCCTCGATAGTGAGTTTTTTAATTTAATGCATTTTTATAAAAATTTCCAAAATTTCAAAATTTGGATATTTGTTGCTGCAACTGCTCTCTTCATTTTCAAGTGTGTCTTCCTTTTTTTTATCATTTGAAGACCCTGTACTTTAAAAAAGTACAAAAGGGTCTATTACGTTTGTGCAAATGTGCGTAACAGGCTGAAGGAGGCGTGGCAGACCCCATAATGTATATATATTCTTGGACAGCATCATCAGCCGAGTCGATATAGCCATGTTCAGCTGTCCGTCTGTCTGTCCGTTCGTATGAACAAAAGGATCTCAAAAATGGTAAAAACTAGAAGCACCAAATTTGGTGTGCAGACATCTTATACTTGCACGCAGATCAAGTTTATTTCATCACAATTATGACATATAAATAGCGCTAGTAATTATCAATATAGAGACTTGAGCTTCGGCACGAAGAATACTTGAATGAATATGGATGCATCGTAAAAGATCGATCAAGATCGGATAATAAACACGGAAGATATCCGCAATTCTTTAATTCAATGTGTTTTTGTTGTTGTGAGTTTTCGCCCACTCTCCCTCTCTATTTCAAGTTATCAAGTGGTAGAGGTGCCGAGTAGGCAGACGGGAGATCGTGGTTCGAATCCCAGTAAAGGCGCGTTTAAATCTGTTACTTATTTATTTTTGTAATCTTATTTTAAACATTTAAATTTTTTTTATATGTTTAGAAGAAAATTTGTGTTTTGTTCTCTACTACCACAAGGTATTCCACTTTTTGGATCTCCCGACTGAACGATATATTTTGCATTGTTTTCAGCAGGAATATGTTCATACAACTTACGTAGTATAGTTTACAATTTAAAGCATTTTCACACAAGACTGAACTAAGTTAAACAAGCGATAATCCAATGCTCCGCCTGCACTTTTCAATGTCACAAGCGATAAGGCATGTTAGGTATTTATATGTGTATTTGGTTTCAATTGGATTCTAATATATAAACAGAAATTTTTTGTTTTGTTTTCCCCTATCTTGGAGCATTTGACCTGATGTTTACTTTGCAATTTGTGCTATGTAAACTGAAGTTATTTATAAATCAAAGTATACAATCCATATTCCACAATATACACACATACACGCTTCATAGTGTATCCCAAGAAATTAGTGGAAGTCTCGTGTCCAGGTAAATCGCGCGGTTCCGGGCGTCGTTTTGGAAAATAAAATATTCTTTTGATGAAATAAGTTACGCCAGGCTCTGCCTCTTGTTATGAGGTGTGTCCCTATGGTATTAGGTGTGTCCCATAATTGTTTTGGCTGTTGCCTGGAACAATTTAGATTTTGTACTAGTATGTACTACATGCTCATGTTTGATGACAGGTATACTCGTAGGTTTGTAAAGGTCTTGACCGGTTACATTGCAGCCGCATGGCTTTTACAAGTTGGAAGCGTTCATTATTTGCAAGCCTTTCTTATTTGCAAGCAAGTCGCTTATCACTTTTATCTTGTATGAAAGCTCCACTTTATATAATACAAAAAACTATAATTCCTCTTCTCGCTGTTTCAAAATTTTTGCTGCGATTGGACTTTGGGAAAAAAGAGGGTATTATAATTTTGTCACGAAGTTTGTAACACATTAAAGGAGGCCACTCAGACCCCATATATTCTTGATCCGGACGATGAGCTGAGTCGATATAGTCATATCCGTCCGTCTGTCTGTCTGTTTCTAAGCAAACTAGTATC
Organism: Drosophila putrida; assembly: GCA_037043535.1. Classification (NCBI taxonomy): domain Eukaryota; kingdom Metazoa; phylum Arthropoda; class Insecta; order Diptera; family Drosophilidae; genus Drosophila; species Drosophila putrida. The sequence continues at coordinate 317,575 of JBAMBI010000287.1, forward strand.
TCAGTTTTGAAGCTATCTTGATGAAACTTGGTAAAGGTCCGTCTTTTTGCTGAACGATCGGCTCGGAATCAACATTTGGTATGAAAAACTTTTTTGTTTCTTAAGATATCTCAATACTTGAAGAAATATGGATGCATCCTGAAAATTTGATCAAGATCTGATAATAAACACGGAAGATATCCGGAGTTATTTAAATATTTAATTTAATGTGTTTTTGTTGTTGTGAGTTTTCGCCTCTTTCCTTTTCTCATTCGTGGAAGCATTTACACATGCATAGATACATATGCATGTAAGTGCGCGCTGTGTTAGAGTGAGCTCTCTCCCTCTCTCTTTCAAGTTATCAAGTGGTAGAGTTTCCGAGTAGGCAGACGGGAGATCGTTCGAATCTCAGGAAAAGCATGCTTAAATTCTTCAATTATTATTTTTTTTTTAATTTTCATTATACATTTAAAATTGTTTACCCTTGCAGAGGGTATTATAATTTTGTCACGAAGTTTGTAACGCATTAAAGGAGTCCTCACAGCCAGGGTCGGCGTCTCAGTTCGGCCAAGGCCAATTACAGAAAAATTTTTAGTATCTGGGACGTCTGGAGTGAATTACAGGGAGTCTAAAGTCTGGTTTAAAGTCTGTCTCGTCGATACTAACCGGAAGACTCGGTTTTGCGACGCAGAGCTCTTTACCATTGCTCGGGGTCTCCACATGCGATCCTAATGCCTCCGGTACGCTAGGTGTCATCGTCTTCCAGCCGGGAAATGCATCCTTGCTCGCTATGTTAGTGCGGATAGTAGCCCGATACCAGCGGGGGTTGTTAAGCATGTGGACGTCAGTTGGAGGGATTCGTTGCCGCAACGTAAGGTTGCTTGGATTGCACACAAGAAATCTAAGCCCAAGATCACATCGTCGACAACGACCGGAATGGTATGCGGGCATAGTTCGTACCCAGCTGTACGACGGCCACTTTTGCCTTGTGGACTGTTGCTCGACTTCCATCCGACATGCTGGCTTTGGCCCGTACGTCTCTGCGATCGGAGTTCTTACGTTGGTGCGCGGCATCTTCGCTAATGAAACTTCTCGTGGCTCCAGTGTCATTTGTTGCTTGTCGCAGCTGGTCTCCGATCCTCACTTGTGCCACAATGCGCGCATTCTCCACTCTAATGCTGGGCCTATTGCCGGGACTGGTTGGCGATCGCTCCCACCTGGTCCTGGAGCAGGTGAGGCCGCTGTCCGTTTCCCGAAGCTGATTCGCAACACTCCAGCGTCCTGACTCCTCGCTTGCCGCAGCGCCAGCAGAAATAAACTTTCCGGTTACGGCACTCTCGAGAGAAATGCCCCATCTCTAGCTCGCCGGATATCGATAGCTGGTCCTGTTTCTTGCATCATACGGTTGCTTATGTTGGGTTCGTTTCGTGCTCCTTGTTCATCTGGCGGGTTGTCTCGGAACGGGTTTCGATGCCTTGGCGTTTGGTTTGTGCTTGTGGTAATTGTTGTTGGCCCCTGTTGGTTTGTCCTTGCCACTCCAGATTGCGCACAAACTCGTAATCGGTGGCTAGCTGTGTCAGCTATGCTAGCGATGATGCCTTGTGTCTGCGGATGTACAACTGGTATTCCGGCAACAAGTTCTCATATGCTCGATCGAGCTCTTCTTCACTTGTGTACCGGGCGAGCCTCATGAGTAACCGTAGCTCCATTATGTATGACTTAAAAGTCTCTCGCGGCTTCTGCTGCCTGGCCCGGATTTGGTTTTCCAATCGCTGGAAATACCGCGGCGGCAGGAAGAATTCCAAAAGTTCCCTTTTGAAAATGTCCCACGTGGCTCCGGCTGAGTGAATCCGATTGCCCATTGAAAAGTATACCCCATCGATGTACCTTTTCCGCTATGGATCGGTTCCCTTGCCCGGTGCGACTGGGCAGCCGTAGTTCTGCGGGCCTGCTCACCACTACTCTAGGTATGCTACCTGCATAACCATCTTGGATCTCGGCTTCGAAGGACGAGGGACACGTACTTGACCGAGGCTTGGTCTCTTGGTCACTATGCTCGGACTCCGGGACGGCGATATACTGTTACTCCAGCTCCTCCAATCGTTTGGTCACATGCTCACCGTGTTCGCCTTGGGAGATGAATTGAGCCAGGCGACTCCTGAGCTCCGACACAGTACCTTGAGTGTCGAGTCGAAACTCCGCTGTCATTGTCAACAGTTCCTCCTTACGTCGGAGATATACCCAAGCTGACGGTGACCATGGTGTAGCTCGGGGTCTTTTCCAAAAGCGTTTCCTAAAATTAATGCAAAACTGTTGTACCTCCGCCGCACGTGGTTTGCTTTGGCCTACGTGATTCTCCAGAAACTTTGGCTGGGCTGTGTAGCAAAGCTTCGATCGTTGACCACGAACTTGGGAAACTCCACGAAAAGACTCTAGATAGTTTCCCGCACGTGGTCTGCACGGTGCAGGCTTGACTCACGTGGTTGGTAAAATTACTGGACTGGACTGGACTTGGACCACGGAAATGGAAGACTTGTTGCGTTGGTGTTTAAACTACCGTTTTTATTTAAATATTTTATTAACGTGGAAGACTTGTCGCAGCAGAGACCGTGTTAGCTCTGCCTGCGTGGACCGTCGCAGAGAGCGTCGTAGTTCTGCTCGCGTACGGTTACCAGAGAGCGTGGTAGATTTGCCTACCTACGCTGTAGCAGAGAGCGTGGTAGCTCTGCCCGCTGAGAGAAAGCTGTCGCCGAGTGATCATGTTGCTAAGAGAAAATGTCCCTCGTGTTGCGGCAAACGGGCCGTTTTTGTAGCTTGGCTTGCACGTGGCATCTCTCTCCATTTCCTTTTACCAAGAGCAAAAAAATGAAAAAACAAAAAAATACCTAGTGCATTACGACCCGAAAGCAAAAATGGCGAAATGGAGGGAAAAATTTACGGTTGCCAGATTTATGATGCCCCTCTCCTGAGGCCAAAAATTTTCTGAGACTTGTGACTTTGCTGAGGATGACTGGGCTGGAAATGACTTTTCTGGCGGGCTCAGGGTTATGTATTAAAAAAATAAATATTTATTTTTCCTAAATGGGTCTAACTGTGAAAGCCTCGTGGGTATTTCGAGGAAACATAAATTAAAATGGTTTCTGCTAATCTGCGTACCTATTCTACCTCAACTACAAAATGTCTCCAGACGTTTTGCTCGGACGCCATCTGTAAGGAAGTTTTTCCAGTCAGGGTCGGCGTCTCAGTTCGGCCAGGGCCAATTACAGAAAAAATTTGTAATATCTGGGACGTCTGGAGTGAGTTATAGAGCGTCAGAAGAAAACGCTGATGCTCCCCGCAAAATTTGATACGAAGCCCTACCTGATTTGGGTCCAGGAGGTTCAAGAGAACGAAGAAGGCTTACTTTCGAAGCCCGATTTGTGCCCACCCTCGTCTCTTGAGCCTCTCTTCGAAACACAATCACGGATCGAGGCGGTGTATAGGCAGCCCTGGAACATCTCTCCAGCGAGAGAGGATATAACCCGATATCTCGCTGGCGGAAAAGTTCCAACACTACCGTGCCCAGTGATGGTATTCCTGGGTGTTAAACTCACAAACGAAAGAAGATTTGACCCGATATCTCGTTTGTGGAATATACCGCGATACCCCACTAGAAGGCGACCCCACTGTACTGCATGAAGATGGCCCCGTGTGGTCAGCGGACAAACGAGACAAACGTTCCTGTACCACATGACGGCAGCCCTGGGTGACAAACTCACAAACAAGAGTAGGTATGACCTGATGTCTCGTTTGTGGAATGCTCCCAGTATCCAACGGCATGGCCAAACTTGACGAGAATGCAAGAAAAAGTCATCAGAGGTGTAGGAGTATAACTCTTCATAACCTCTACATGACATTCCTTGCACGTGTCAAACCGTTCGTGACCACGTTTCTAGGACGCGCACACTCACTCGCATTTATGCCCACGAACACTTTTCACTACATTTGCACGGAATTAATTGACGAGGTCTTCGCAAGCGTTTAAATATTTATTCATTTCATTCATTTAATATGCCTTAGTGGCAGAAAACATCGAAAATATAGCTGTGGGCCAGCTTACAACGAAGTATTTCGGTGACCTGTGGGATTCCTCGCAGCACGTGGTACCTCTGGGGTTGCAAGTACTTCACTTTGCACGTTACTTATTTCCGTTTTCAACAACGCGTCCGTTCGCTTTGTTGCCCGCCAGAAAAGTGTCATGCCGATAACTGACGCTCCCCAATCGATACCACGATCTCGATGTTTGATATCGTATATCCGACGCTCTGTTATCGATGGCTGGGTTATCGCTATCGAGTATCCAATGTTTGTTGATCGATGGCTAGTACTTGTTGCTAGCACTAGGGGACGTTCGAGCAAATACTGACGGGATCTGTTCAAGCCATTTGGCCAAAAATAAAAACTAGAGTGGCTCCATGTCGATCAATTGAAATAAATATACTAACTTCGCGTTAGTTTCTGTCTGTTTCTATGCAAACTAGTCTCTCAGTTTTGAGGCTTAATGAAACTTGGTACAGGTCCGTCTTTTTTTTTGCACGCAGTACATATGTCAGAACCGGCCGGATCGGATCACTATATCATATAGCTGCCATTGGAACGATCGGTTCGGAATCAACATTTAGTATGAAAACATTTTGTGTTTCTCGAGATATCTCAACCAAATTCATATGTTTGGTTAAGTTTGCGCTATATTTTTAATTTTGTCCTTAACCAAAAGTAAATTCAAACCAGATGGCGCAACTAGACAATGGATGAGAATCGAACAAAGTTAAGGGAAAATCGATTGGAAATTGAAAGTCATCAGGAGTTCAAGGTAGAGAATTGCTTGAAGTTTACAGACCTAGCTTTTCTTTTTCATTTAGGTAATTTGCTTCGGTGGTAGCTCTTCAAACACAGACAGTTTTTTATGTTGCTATTTTTGTGTGTTTTTTTGCAAAAACTGTTTATCTGTGGGACAGATTTATATCCAAATGATTCATTTGAGTTTTTGGTGTTGAAGTATTTTAAATAATTTATTTACGAAACTTCTTGTTTTAAAACAATTTTTTGACTTTACATAGACTTTTAACTTATACCACGTGATTCTTTGATTATTTAAACAACGATTTCATAATTCCAAGGTGGGAAAATCTTCGATTTCGGTGCAAATTAATACGTGTATGTAAGGTGGCAGCCCTAGACAGCATTACCAGCATACCATCCCTGGTATACTTTAATAATAAACACCTATATTTCATAATCTTACATTTGGGGCTCGTCCAGTTTTGAATGCGCGGATAAATATAAATAGACAAATATAAATCCTAAAGTTGTGAACAGTTGTTGGTGCTTTTAGTGAACAATTCGAGAATCTGCACAAAAAGAAGGATGCCAAAAACAAAGCGTATGCCAGCAAAGCAAAAAATAGAAGAACGCCAAAACGAGGAATGCGACAACGAATACGAATTGTCTGAGGAACGGATTGGAATGGCAGCCACAGATTTGACCAGCCAAATGCAGCAAATAATGCAGCTGTTGACTCTGAAAATGGAATTTGACGATCGCAGAGAAAGCCAAGTTAAAACATCAGCTGACAATTTTGAAAGGATTCTGAATGACTTTGATGAAAACTCTATTCCCGTAAAAAAAATGGTTTGAAATTTTTAAGCTAAACGCTGATGCCTATGAGTTGTCTGAAAAGCAGAAGTATGTACAGGCAAGAGGCAAAATAAGTGGAGTTGCCAGACTGTTTTTGGAATCCGAGGGCGTTGCCAACTATGATGAACTGAAAGTAAAATCAATAAACGAATTCGATTGCAAATTAACTAGCGCTGATATTCATCAGAAGTTGCGAGAACGAAAGATGAAATATTCCATGAGTACATGCTAAACAAGAAAAAATTAACCAGTGTCGGAAAAGTCGAAGAAGCTGCGGTATTGCGTTACATTGTAAACGGATTGCAGATTAAAAATGAGTTTAAACTTGCTATGTATCGTTGTTACTCGTACCAGGCGCTAAAAGAAGAATATGAAATTTACGAATTGGTACAGGAACCTACTAAAAGCAGTGACAAAGGCGGAGTGTCAGCAAGAAGCAAGCCGCCTGTAATCGACAAAAAGAAAGAATTTTGCTACAATTGAGGTTCGAACGAGCCCAAAAGGAGGGCATGAACAGTGAATACGAAATGTTTTAATTGCAACGAAAGTGGACACATTTCGCGGGACTGTCCTCAAAAGGTTGAAAAAGTGCGAATGCTATTGGACAGCAGCCGAGCTAAAACAATCGCCATCAACGGAATCAACGTAGACTGCCTAGACGATACCGTATCAGACGTGACCATTGTGAATGAGGACGTATTGAAAAAATTGAATAATGTAGTAGTATTGAGCAGTCATACGATTCTACGAGGTCTTGGGAGAATAAATACGAGGCCAGTCGGATACTTTATTGCAGGTGTCAAAGTTGATGAGTTATGCACTGATAATAAATTTTGGTTGTTCCCAACTGTAAAATCGACTGTGAAACACTGCTGGGTCATGACTTCATAAAGAAATTCAAGTTTTTGGTTGATTTTAACGGATATTCTTTTATAAGCTTGGAGCAGCAGGACAAGTCTACAGATGACAGCGGTATGGTGTATAATGTAACCGAAGTTCAAAATTCTTTTTCAGCACCACCAGAATACCATGCCAGAATTGAAAAGCTGATCGAAAGTAGCTACGATTCGCCAGTAGAACACCAGAAGTGCCCGATACAGCTGAAGATTACACCTGATGGGAATTTAAAACCATTCTGTCAATCTCCAAGTCGACTATCAGCAGATGAAGCAGAAGCAGTAAAAAACCAGATTGACCAATGGCTGGATCAGGTTATTGTTCGTAAGTCGTCTTCGCATTTAGCCAGTAGAATTGTTGTGGTGAAAAAAGATCAGCATGGTGCTTAAGGATCGTTTCCCCGTACTTATGATGGAAGATGTACTTGGAAAACTGAAAGCTGCTAAGTTCTTCACAATCATGGACTTGGAAAATGGGTTTTTCGATGTGCCCGTCGAAGAAGAGAGCAAAGCCTATACTGCATTCGTAACTCGCGAAGGATTGTTCGAGCTTAATAAGGCTCCATTAGGATTTACTAACTCTCCAGCCGCTTTGATACGTTTTGTAAACCATATTTTTCAACCCCTTATTAACAACGATATAATGCAGCTGTATATGGACGACATAATCATATACGCAAACGACGCCGACGAATGTCTTGTTAAAACGAAGGAAGTTTTGAAGACAGCAGCTCTATTCGATCTGAAAATTAAGTGGAAGAAGTGTAGCTTTTTGCAACAACGTATAAGTTTTCACGTCATAGAAAACGTAAAAATTTGGCCTGGAGTGGAGAAGAGTTCAGCAGTCAGCCGTATTGCTACACCTAAAAACGTAAAAGCTGTTCAAGCGTTTCTGGGTCTGACAGGATTTTTTCGGAAATTCGTACCACAATATGCGCAGGTAGCACGCCCACTCACGTTTCTACTGAAGAAAGATGTCGAATTTCAGATTGGTCCAGCGGACTTGCAGTCGATAAATGAGTTAAAGAAATTGTTGACAACAGAGCCAGTTCTACACATTAATATTCGAGGAGCACCGACGGAACTACACACAGACGCGTGCAAAAATGGATATGGAGCTATACTGCTGCAGACATTTGAAGAAAAGATTCATCCAATATATTTCTGGAGCAAGAAAACATCGCAGGCAGAGTCAAAGCAACACAGTTATGTCCTTGAAGTAAAAGCTGCATACTTGGCGCTTAACAAATTCCGGCATTATTTGCTTGGAACAAAATTTAAGTTGGTAACAGATTGCATTGTCTTCAAGCAGACGACACAAAAACAGAATATTCCAAGAGAAGTAGCGCAATAGGTATTATACCTACAAGACTTTGACATCACCATGGAACATCGAGCTGGCGAGAAAATGATGCGTTTTCGACGATTGTCTGGTTGTTTCCGACTAAATTCAATGGATCGGAAGAGGTGTCAAGAAACTTACTGATTAGTCAAACGTTTTTGGATTACCAAGATGGCTGATAAGCGACAGGGGTGTTGCATTTACGGCCAACGTCTTTGCAAAATTTCTGAGCAGCAATATGGTAGAGCATGTGTGGTCTACAACAGGCGTAGCAAGAGGAAATGGACAAGTGGAGAGAATAAACCGCTCAATTCTGTCTATTGTCGGAAAGCTGTCAGCAGAGGATCCGTCCAAATGGTTTAAGTACGTTCCACAAGTACAAAAAGCCATAAACTCACACATACACATGTCAACAAAGTCGTCACCGTTCGAAGTAATGTTCGGAAAAAAATGAATGCGAAGCTAGAAGACCGACTACTGGAATTACTAGATCAGGAGCTAGACCAACAACAATTTGACGATGAGCGTAATGCGTTATGTGCCGAAGCCAAGCGTAAAATTCACCAGGCACAGATGATTTACAAAAAGAGCTACGACAAGAAGCGCAAAGCCGAATATGGTTATAAGATGGGTGATCTCGTCGCTATAAAGCGAACTCAGTTTGTAGCAGGTCGGAAGCTGGCTAGTACATATCTTGGTCCGTACGAAATCACTCAGGTTAAACCTTGGATAAAACGTTGCGAACCTATTATTTTGTTTATCCCCATTCAAATAACTTTAATAACAAACACTTATATTTCGTAATCGTACACGTATGTACGATAAATGCACTTGGCCTAAAAATGCGCAATTTGCTTAGGTATACGTTTGCTTCTTTGTGAATATTGTCCTTATTGGAATATCCTATTATACCTATTCATAATATTGACATGTCCCATTTTTACCTAAATAATATTTAGCTAATATTAACATATGAAAACCCGCGCTTTACAGGTAGTTGTAGTTTGTATTGGGCAAAATTGACTACCTAATATTATGGGTTTTTTTTTGGGATTGTACTTGTTATACTATTTTGGTGTTGCCAAATAAGATAAGTATTAATTGGATTCTAGGGTTGCTTTTTTAATGCACTGCCTCACAGTCTAATTATTGCATCTTAAGAAAACAGTTACAATTAAAGGAGGATAACAATTTGGAGTTTTGAATATGTATATCAACACTACATGCAAGAATAAAGTGTTTGGAGTTTATTCTTAAACTGTCATACACACTTCCGCGTAAAGGTGAAGAATTTAAAGCGGACAAGGATGACAAGAAAAATATGAACCATTGGAAAAAAATAATACAAGATCTGTTTTATGCTGTGACTGGACTGAAAGTTGACACTCCAAAATGAGAATATGGTAACAGCAATGATGGAAGTACATCCCGGACATTTTTTTTAGGAACTTTGAGGATTCTACGCGGATTACTAGTATTGATGAGGAAAAGACTACGAGTGATTTTAAATATCCTTAACTGGAAGGAAAGGGATGGTTAATGAATCGAAATATAGGCAATATGAAATGGAAATTTATGCAATGTTGTAAGAGAAATATCCTCATAAGCTATTGACTCCCACACTTCATAAAATTTTGGAACACGGAAAGACTTCATCGAGTACCAAAGTATACCAATTGGAGAATTGTCAGAAGAGGCACAGGAATAAGAAAAACGAGGAATAGAAAAAAATATAGGTATTCGAATACTTGCAAGGTGTCACGGATGGGACAAAATGTAGATCTTTTTAACATGTTATCGGCTTCTTCAGATCCACTATTAGATATTATTACCACTTGAAGATATTACTAAAGAAAGTTTAAGTAAACAGGAACATATACTGTGATTAAATGTGGGTATTAATCTAAACAACAATAAAATAATTTAAAACAATGATAAATGATTTTTATTTTTTATACATTTTGTTTTCATAGGAGTTGACACGATAGAAATTTAGTTGAAACTTGAGTTATGTTAAATATGCTCACTACAGAAAATGGAACTAAAATATTAATTTAAATTCGTGTTTGCGATGAAGCATTATGTGAAAATGTCCCTGGGCGTGTTAAAAAAGACGATGTGGTTCGTTTTTAACAACAATTTATTTTACTCATTACAATTTTCCTCCTACGCGTTTCGGCAATTTTATTGCCTTCTTCAGGGAGTCTGGAAAGCAAAAAGCTCTTATTACATACCTATTTCTATCTTAAACTTATTTTATTCTGTGTCGTCATTTTTCTGTTACATTACACTTTTTCTTATTTTTACTACTTTTGTTCGCGCCACTTTTGTGTTTGTCTACTGCAATCGCTGCTGCGTAAATGGAATTTGTTTGTTCTATGCCATCTTTGTTGTTTAGAGTGTTCTCTCCTAGTTGTTGGATTCTTAAGCTTTATAATGCCAGTCTCCTTCTTCTCTAAATGTCCATAATTTTGGCATTTTCGAAATCAGCTGTGTGCCCTGTTGTTGTAATATGTTGAGCGAACGCAGTGGTCATCTTTCCCCTTTTTGTGTCTCCTTTGTGTTCCCCAATTCTTGTGCATAATGCCCGTTTTATTGTGCCTATGTATATTTCGTTGCAGCTCTCATTCTCTTTCCCTTTGAAATTAATTTGGTATATGACGTTTTGTTGTTTTTCTCTATCAATTTTCTCTTTTGTGTTCGTAAAAAGTCTTCGTACTATATATTGGCGTGATTCATTTATATTAAATTATATATTAAATTACTAAAATATATAATGTAAATTCGAACATTTGTAGTGAAATCGTTTGATCTTTGCTTGCTTCGAATTCAAAACTTTTGTATAAAATCATGAAAAAACAAAATCGATTTTACATTCATTTTAAAGTTTAAGAAGCTTTATATTAAATTCTTTTCAAATTTTTTTGATATCTCATTTGGATCAAAAGATATGATTTTCGCAAAGTAAAAACTCAAAACGGCCCACTGTGCGCTGTAAGTATTAAGATGTATGTACATGCATATGTACCTTTATATATACATATATAATATAATATAATATAATATAATATAATATAATATAATATAATATAATATAATATAATATAATATAATATAATATAATATAATATAATATAATATAATATAATATAATATAATATAATATAATATAATATAATATAATATAATATAATATAATATAATATAATATAATATAATATAATATAATATAATATAATATAATATAATATAATATAATATAATATAATATAATATAATATAATATAATATAATATAATATAATATAATATAATATAATATAATATAATATAATATAATATAATATAATATAATATAATATAATATAATATAATATAATATAATATAATATAATATAATATAATATAATATAATATAATATAATATAATATAATATAATATAATATAATATAATATAATATAATATAATATAATATAATATAATATAATATAATATAATATAATATAATATAATATAATATAATATAATATAATATAATATAATATAATATAATATAATAATATAATATAATATAATATAATATAATATAATATAATATAATATAATATAATATAATATAATATAATATAATATAATATAATATAATATAATATAATATAATATAATATAATATAATATAATATAATATAATATAATATAATATAATATAATATAATATAATATAATATAATATAATATAATATAATATAATATAATATAATATAATATAATATAATATAATATAATATAATATAATATAATATAATATAATATAATATAATATAATATAATATAATATAATATAATATAATATAATATAATATAATATAATATAATATAATATAATATAATATAATATAATATAATATAATATAATATAATATAATATAATATAATATAATATAATATAATATAATATAATATAATATAATATAATATAATATAATATAATATAATATAATATAATATATCATAATATAATATAATATAATATAATATAATATAATATAATATAATATAATATAATATAATATAATATAATATAATATATCATAATATAATATAATATAATATAATATAATATAATATAATATATAATCTTCTATGTTTATAATTTGAGAATATGATACAAGTCCCGAAAATGTTTTTGGAGAACTTTCTCATGACAGACGACACCTTCAACTATTTATATAGTTTGGTGGACTTAGCTCGTCAACCTAAACATACTTTATAGGGTCTGTGAGGCCTCCTTCAATGCGTTAGAAACTTCGTGGCAAAATTATAATACCCTCTGCACAGGTATAAAATTAAAGTTAACAAATATAAAGCTGGAATATATCAGAAGTAGTAGCAGAAGTGAAATTGGAGACCCAAATCGAGTTTAATTTACAGCACAATAGGGCTTCTGGGATAAGACAGTAAATACCTACATGTAACAAAGAAATAAGTTGACGTGTATCAGTGTATCAGACATGTATCAGCAGTGTATGGCATCATAATTGCAGCAAAAATTAAAATGAATGCTCAGCATATTTAGTAACTACAGAGACTCCGTATTTTTTATTACATTGCACTATTTATTTTCTATTATGCTGTATCTGCCCACCACCAGAATTAATCTTAAGTGTTTCTACCTAGTCGTTTATAAAGTTTTTGTGTCAATTTTAATTATAATTAGTATCCCTGAAGGATACGTCATTATAAATATAATTGTATTCGTTCTTGTTATCATCGTCAACCTTCTCATATTAAATTTATTCATCAGTATCTATGTCCTCATTCTCGTCCTTGTTTTTTGTAAGTCCACCTCGGTCTTTTGTGGCGTCTAACAGTCCATCGATGATGCGTCCATGATGCTTCCCATTATTCAGATTTTCTGGAATATTCTTTGTTAGTCCAGCTCCATCTTCTGTGGCATCTAATAATCCACCGATGATTCCGTGGGATGCACCACCCAGCCCTGTTAATAAATCCGTACTGCCGTTATTCAGACTATCTAGAATATCCTTCGAAAGCCCAACACCGTCTTTTGTAGCATCTAACAAACCATCAATGATTCCGTGAGTTGCACCACCTAGTCCGTTTAATAAATCTTGCTTCCCATTATTCAGATTTTCTAGAATATCCTTTGTAAGTCCAGCTCCATCTTCTGTGGCATCTAATAATCCACCGATGATTCCGTGGGATGCACCACCCAGCCCTGTTAATAAATCCTTACTGCCGTTATTCAGACTATCTAGAATATCCTTCGAAAGCCCAACACCGTCTTTTGAAGCATCTAACAAACCATCAATGATTCCGTGAGTTGCACCACCTAGTCCGTTTAATAAATCTTGCTTCCCATTATTCAAATTTTCTAGAATATCCTTTGTAAGTCCAGCTCCATCTTCTGTGGCATCTAATAATCCATCGATGATTCCGTGGGATGCACCACCCAGCCCTGTTAATAAATCCTGACTGCCGTTATTCAGACTATCTAGAATATCCTTCGAAAGCCCAACACCGTCTTTTGTAGCATCTAACAAACCATCAATGATTCCGTGAGTTGCACCACCTAGTCCGTTTAATAAATCTTGCTTCCCATTATTCAGATTTTCTAGAATATCCTTTGTAAGTCCAGCTCCATCTTCTGTGGCATCTAATAATCCACCGATGATTCCGTGGGATGCACCACCCAGCCCTGTTAATAAATCCTTACTGCCGTTATTCAGACTATCTAGAATATCCTTCGAAAGCCCAACACCGTCTTTTGAAGCATCTAACAAACCATCAATGATTCCGTGAGTTGCACCACCTAGTCCGTTTAATAAATCTTGCTTCCCATTATTCAAATTTTCTAGAATATCCTTTGTAAGTCCAGCTCCATCTTCTGTGGCATCTAATAATCCATCGATGATTCCGTGGGATGCACCACCCAGCCCTGTTAATAAATCCTGACTGCCGTTATTCAGACTCTCTAGAATATCCTTCGAAAGCCCAACACCGTCTTTTGTAGCATCTAACAAACCATCAATGATTCCGTGAGTTGCGCCACCTAGTCCATTTAATAAATCTTGCTTCCCATTATTCAGATTTTCTAGAATATCCTTTGTAAGTCCAGCTCCATCTTCTGTGGCATCTAATAATCCACCGATGATTCCGTGAGTTGCACCACCCAGTTCTGTTAATAAATCCTTACTGCCCTTATTCAGACGGTCTAGAATATCCTTCGACAGCCCAACACCGTCTTTTGTAGCATCTAACAAACCATCAATGATTCCGTGAGTTGCACCACCTACCCTGCTCAATAATTCTTGATGGCCATTATTCAGATTTTCTATAATATCTTTCGTTAGTTCAGCTGTGTCTTTTGTGACATCCCCTAGTCCGTTGATAATTCCATGTGTTGCTCCATCTAGCCCGTCCAATACGTTAGTGATAGAATCGTTTTTTGGAATATTTATTAAACCATCGCTGATTCCGTGAATTCCACCATTTGCACTCCCCAATATGTTAGTCAGGCGACCAACCCTTGGCCTTGCCCAGATTCCACTTAAATTGAGGCAGAGCGCGAGCAGCAGAATGGTTCCTTTGGTCACCGCCATCGTTTTAAAGTAACCTTCCTAAACTATCGTTATAGCATTCGGCGGCTTTTATGCCGTCGATCAGCCGAATGTCGTGCAAATAAAATGCACATTACTTCAATATTGACACGTTATTCAATATTTTCTTATTTGCCTATCGCTGTTTATGTTAGCTCGACCTGTGAATAGCACTGAGAGTTTAGGAGGGTTTGAAGTTTCTAAAACCTGTTGAGTTATAGAAATTTCACGTTATTGCTATTGCGATTCGATTTGGATACCCTTGCAGTACCCTATATAGGCAGTCCGATTTTCCAATGCTATAGTAGTCGTATTTATATCTCAAGAAATAAAAAAAATTGTTCATACTTAATGTTGATTTTTAACCGATCGTTCCTATGCAGCTATATGATATAGTGATCCGAGCCGGCCGTTACTGACATATGTACTGTATATGCAGCAAAGGCACAGATCTATAGCAAGTTTCATCCAGATAGCTTTAAAACTGAGACTAGTTTACATTGAAACAGACGGAAAGACAGACAAACGGACACAGCTATACCGACTCATCTTGTCGCCCTGATCAAGAATATGTGCGCTTTATAGGGTCTGCCACTCATTCTTCAATGCGTTACAAACTTCGTGACAAAATTAGAATACCCTCAAAGAATATGAATAGGCATGTATGAAGATCCAAATAGAGATAACTTAAAAAATATATCATTCAGCAATATATCAATATATCAGTAGCATACCCTGGGGTAGTAGAGAACGCCACACAAATTTTCTTCTAAATTTAAAAAAAAGAATTTTAAATGTAAACCAAAAATTAAAAAAAATGTAAGCATGCTTTTAGTGGGATTCGAACCCAGGTCTCCCGTTTGACTACGTGGCCAAATTTGATAACTTGAAAGAGAGAAAGAGAGAGGGCGAAAACTCACAACAACAACACATTAAATTTAAGAATAAAATAATTGCGGATATCTTCCGTGTTTATTATCCGATCTTGATCAAATTTTCACAATGCATCAAGTATTGTTCGTGCCAAAGCTCAAGTCTCGAGCTTGATAATTACCTGAGTTAGGCATTGTGGGCGAAGGGGGCGTGGCATCCAAAATTTGAAATAAACTTGATCTGCGTGCAAGTATAAGAAGTCTTCATACCAAATTTGGTGCTTCTAAGTCTTACCATCTCTGAGATCTCATTACTTACACGGACAGATACACCGACGGACGGACATGGCTATCTCGATTTAACTTGTCGCCCTGATCAAGAATATATCAACTTAATGGGTCTGTCACGATTTCTTCTGCCTACTACAAACTTTTTTTGAACAAACTTAATATACCCCCCAGGGTATAAAAAGAGAGGGAGTGAGGGCGAAAACTAACTCTAACACAGGGCGCACCTACATGCATTTGTATATATGCATGTGTAAATGAATATACCAATAAGAAAACAAAACAGGCAACAACAACACAACAACACATTAAATTGAAGAATTGAATAAGAGAGTGGAAGAGAGGGCGAAAACTCACAACAACAAAAAACACATTGAATTAATTAACTGAATAATTGCCCTTATCGTTCGTGTTTATTATCCTTGATCTTGATCAAAATTTCTCGATTCATCCATATTCATTCAAGTATTGTTCGTGCCGAAGCTTCAGTCTTTGGCTTGATAATTACTAGAGTTATGCATTCTGGGCGAAGGGGCGTGGCATCCAAAAATTAAAATAAACTTGATCTGACAGCCAGACAGACGGACATGGAAAATCAACTCAGCTTGTCGCCCTGATGAAGAATATATATACTCTATGGGGTCTACCACGCCTCCTTCTGCCTGTTACATACTTTTTTTTTGAACAAACTTTATATGCCCACAGGGTTTTTATACCCAAGCCTATAAAGTGGCAAAAACGATTTATGGTCCAAAATTTTTGATTGATATGAAATATATATTACATAGCTGTCATATAGAGTTAAAAGACAAGCTTTTGTATGATCAAACTTTTAGTTGCTTAAGTTATCTCAACGAAACTCGCAGATTAGGTTTCTGGTATTGTTATATAGAGTCAGACCGGATGTGGATAAAATCGGTCTACTATATAATAAACAAGTCATATATCGAAATTTGAATGCAGGTTTAATCTTTTTGATATCAGAAATTTTCGGAGTGCCATATGCATTGGACACTGCATGACAACTTTTCATAGCAGAATATCTATGACGCTTTGTTTTCAATTAATCAAATATTTAAATGTACATATTTGTTAATAAATTGAAAATCATAATGCGTATTGCGATCAATATTATTTGCTCACTATAAGCGGTAAACAAAAATACAAAAAGCCAAGACAAACTGTCGAGAAAAGCTGGCTATTCACATATGTCTAAGCTATAACCAGCTTTTAATCGACTATATTACGCTATGTATTAAAATTCAGATTTCCTAATATAAGTACCTCTGTCAAAAATCACTATGTATGATAAAAATTTTTCCAAGTGTAAGTTTTAGCGACCTTTTTATTTTATTAATTGAAAAGTTACGCTTGACTCGAGGTCGGACGGCTTATGCAGAGTCTGCAAGGGTATCCAAACTTTGGCGCGCCAAAGTTAGCTTGCGCTATATTTAGACCCAGTACTTTAAAAAAGGACAAATGGGTCTATTACGTTTGTGCAAAAAAAAATGTGCGTAACAGGCAGAAGGAGGCGTGGCAGACCCCATAAAGTATATATATTCTTGATCAGCATCAACAGCCGAGTCGATATAGCCATGTCCGTCTGTCTGTCCATCTGTCCCTTTTTTGAGTAACTAGATCTCAGAGACTAAAAGAGCTAGAGACACCAAATTTGGCATGTATGTACATCTATATCTTGCATTGAACGAGTTTGTTTTATATTTTTGCCACGTTTGTTACGGGCAAAATCAATCTCTGAAGTGGCGCCATCTATGGAAATTTTTTGAAACTGAAATAATCTGTAGTAATCGCATTACACTCATAAAGTACAGGGTCTCCTACTGTCGAGCTTGCTCCACCGTAGCTTAATGCATTTTTTTTTTTGGTATTACGTACAAAGTGAGAGAGTTTTTGTTTCTATTTGTAAATAATCCGGTGTGTCTACCGTTTGAGTTAAATTGTAAGTTTAAGCGACCTTCTTATTTTATTAATTCAAAATTTTAACTTGACTCGAGGTCCCAAGTCTAATTTAAATTGTCATTCTTGCTTAGCATCAACAGCGGAGTCGACATAGCCATGTCCGTCTGTCCGTCCGTATGAACCATCTCAGAGATGGTAATAGCTAGGAACACCAAATTTTGTATGACGACTTCTTATACTTGTACGCAGATCAAGTTAATTTCAAATGTCGAATACCACGCTCCCTTTTTCCCACAATTATGACAAATAAAGTATGTAACACTGGTAATAATCAAGCTGGAGACTTGATCTTCGGTACGAACAATACTTGAATGAATATGGATGCATCGTAAAAATTTGATCAAGATCGAGTTTATGCACGGAAGATATACGCAATTATTAAATTCTTTAATTCAATGTGTTTTTGTTGTTGTGTGTTTTCGCCTCTCTCCTCTCTTGTTCAATTCTTCAATTTAATGTGTTTGTTAGTGCTCGTTTTGTGTTATTCGATTTGAGTTTTCGTTTATGCATTTATACGTATAGTGCGCGCTGTGTTAGAGAGAGTTTTCGCCCTTTCTCCCACTATCTTTCAAATTGACTTTACTATATAAGAAGTGGGATGATTTGGTAAGATGGTTATTTAAAAAAAAGTGCTAATTTATATGTAAAACAGACAGCACAAATAGAAAAAATACAAATATAATTAAAAGAAATTTTGAATGGTGTTCTGTGCTACCACAGGGTATTCTACTGTCGGGCTCTCCCGACTGAATGATATATTTTTATACCCTGTGGGTATATTAAGTAAATCATAAAGTATGTAACAGGCAGAAGGAGTCGTGGCAGACCCCATAAAGTATGTATATTCTTGATCAGCATCAACAGCCGAGTCGATATTGCCCTGTCTGTCTGTCCGTCGGTCCGTCTGTCCGTCTGTCCGTCCGTATGATCGAAATGATCTCAGAGATGGTAAGACCTAGAAGCACCAAATTTGGTGTGAAGACTTCTTATATTTGCACGCAGATCAAGTTTTGGATACCACACCCCCTTCGCCCACAAAGTAAAAAAAATGCATAGCACTGACAATTATCATGCTGACACTTGAGCTTTGGCACGAACAAAAATTGAAGAAATTTCGATGCATCTTGAAAATTTGATCAAGATCGGATAATATACACGGAAGATATACGCAATTATTTAATTCAATGTGTTTTTGTTGTTGTGAGTTTTCGCCCTCTCTCCCTCTATCTTTCAAGTAATCAAGTAATCAAGGTGCCGTGGTTCGAATGCCAGTAAAATTGCGTTTAAATTCTTGACTTATTTATTTTTATACCCTTGCAGAAGGTATTAAATTTTGTCACGAAGTTTGTTACGTATTGAAAGAGGCCTCACAGACCCCATAAAGTGTATATATTCTTGATCAAGTGTTGCCAATTTGGACCAAAGACTTATGGGATGTGTGTTCATGGTTCATGGTTCTTCGACAACTAAAAATGTAGAGGAAACTTCGGCTTTCTTGACTTGAAAAAATTAAATGAATACCTGAAGTCTTAAATAATTGCATCTCTGAATTATACATATTCTTGAATAGATTTAGAATGATCAAGGCTACCAGATTCGACGTAGTCCCTTACGTAGTCCCACGCCTCCTTCTGTCTGTTACATACTTTTTATACCCTGAGGGTATATTAAATTTGTTAAAAAAATAAAAGTATATTACAGGCAGAAGGAGGCGTGGCAGATCCCATAAAGTATGAGTCGATATAGCCATGTCCGTCCGTCTGTCCGTCCGAGATCTCAGAGATGGTAAGACTTAGAAGCACCAAATTTGGTATGAAGACTTCTCACATATGCACGCACATCAAGTTTATTTCAAATTTTGGATGCCATGCTCCCTTCGCCCATTTTGGTAATTATCATGCTAGAGTTATGAGCTTCTTCAGGAACAATACATGAGTTCAAAAGGATTCATTGTGAAAATTTGATCAAGATCGGATAATAAACACGGAAGATATCCGCAGTTATTTAATTCTTTTATTTAATGGGTTGTTGTTGCTGTGAGTTTACGCCCTCTCTCCCTCTCTCTATTCTTGTTCGTTTAGGCCTACTTATATACATGCATGAAAGTGCGCGCTGTGTTAGAGTGAGTTTTCACCTCTCTCTTTCAAGTAGAGTGGTAGAGATGCCAAGTAGGCAAATGGGACATCGTGGTTCGAATCCCAGTAAAAGCAGTCTTTAATTCTTTAAATTTTTTTTTTAATTTTTGTTATTCATTTAAAAATTGTTTTTAAGTTTTAATTTAGTTATTTTGATTTAGTTTATTTTGCTTGGATTTTTTAATACAAAACAGAAAGCACAAATACGAAACACAAATATAATTAATAGAAAATTTGAGTGGCGTTCTCTACTACCTCAGGGTATTCTACTGTCGGGCTCTGCCGACTGAATAATATATTCTTTTATTTTAACAAACTTGATATACCCCCAGGGTATAAAAATGAAGCTTGTAACGCATTGAAGGAGGCCTCACAGACCCCATAAAGTATATATTTTTGATCAGGGTGACGAGCTGAATCGATGATAGCCATGTCTATGAGTCTGACCGTCTGTCTGTCTATTTCTATGCAAACTAGTCTCTTAGTTTTGAAGCTATCTTGATAAAACTTGGTAAAGGTCCGTCTTTTTGCTGCTGGCAATACATATGTTAGAACCGGTCGGATCGGATCACTATATCATATAGCTGCCATAGGAACGATTGGCTCGGAACTAACATTTAGTATGAAAAACCTTTTTGTTGTTTAAAATATCTTAACTAAACTCATTTTGTATTTGAATTTGCGGGGGTGGAGGGGGCGCGGCAAAAACCTACAACCAACTTTATCAACTTGAGATATAGATGGACCTACATGCCAAATTTGGTGTCTCTAGCTCTAATAGTCTCTGAGATCTAGGTGACTCAAAAAGTGACAGACAGACGGACATGGCTCTATCGACTCGGCTGTTGATGCTGATGAAGAATATATATACTTTATGGGGTCTGCCGCGCCTCCTTCTGCCTGTTACGCACATTGGCACAAACGTAATAGACCCTTTTGTACTATTTTAAAGTTCAGGTTGTAGAAATTATAAAATACTATCAAAAATAGGAATTCCATAATTTTTAACTCTGAAATTTTCCCTAATCTAATTTATTTACATGTAGACTATATCCATGAAGAATAATAAAAATCGATGAACCCTATATTTTTGCCATAGGAACAACATATCTTTTTTGTTTTGAAATAAAAAAAGGGATATATATATATATATAATTTAAATAATATATACATTAAGCAGACTCCATATCATTTCCGTTTGTTTACTTTGGCTGTCGCTTTCATTTACTTCTGAAGCTAAAAAATGTGACAAATCTTCTTTTGGAAAGGTTTTTTTTCGGCAAATTACGTTTGCTAGATATTATTGGATCAGAACTTATTCAAAATATCTTGGTTGGTCTGATTTTTTTACAAAATTTGTTAAATGTTGATTTCGAACCGATCGTTCATATGACAGCTATATGACATAGTAATCTGATTTGCACCAAATTTAGTCAGTCTGTTTCAAACTATACAAAACACACAATCTGTGTGTTTGGCTAAAATATAAAAGTTTTTCATACCAAATGTTGATTTCATACCGAAGTTCCTATGGCAGTTATATGATATAGTGATCCGATCCGGCCGGTCCCGACATATCCCTGCGTGCAGCAAAGAAACAGATTTGTACAAAGTTTGATCAAGAAAGCTTCGAAACTGAGTGACTAGTTTGCATAGGAAAAGGCGGACAGACAGACCGACGGACTTTCTGCAAGGGTATAAAGATCTATATTTTTGCATATCTTTTTAGACCCTGTACTTTAAAAAAGTACAAATGGGTCTATTACGTTTGTGCAAATGTGCGTAACAGGCAGAAGGTGGCGTGGCAGACCCCATAATGTATATATATTCTTGATCAGCGTCAACAGCCGAGTCGATATAGCCATGTCCGTCTGTCCGTCCGTCTGTCTGTCTGTACCTTTTTGTGTCCCCTAGATCTCAGAGACTATAAGAGCTAGAGACACCAAAGTTGGCATGTAGATTTATCTATATCTCAAGTTGATCAAGTTTGTTTTAGATTTTTGCCACGCCACCCTCCGCCCCCGCAAATAAAAATACAAAATTTCCAAGTCGAATTTCAAGAGCACCTTTGACGCTAGCGCCTTGATTTTTGGTCTATAATACAAACCTATCCTGCAAATTTCATTCAAATAATCCAATTAATACTTACCTAGATAGTCAACAACAAAGTAGGCTAACAAGTGCAGTGCGAAAATGCCACGATGCAGTGTTGCCTGAGGGGCATTCATCGTATGTTAAACTGCGCCGAAATCGCAGATTTTCGTGCCTTGGAATTATAAAAAATCGTTTTAAAAATAATCCAAGAATCACGAGGCTTGTCTGGGCTAGCCTGGACTCTGTGTTAAAAGTCTATGTAAAGTGTAAAAATTGGCTCAGAAAAAGAGGTTTAGTAATTAAATTATTTAAAATGTTTCAAAACCAAAAATTTACGTTTGCATATTGTTCGTCTTGGAATTGTCTGAAGTTTCAGTTAAAATTAAGAAACTTGAACTCAAATGAATCATTTGTAAAAATTTCTGTCCCAAAGATAAACAATTTTTGTGATTTTCTATCGTAGAGGTAAGACTTTAAAAGCTCGTGTGTATTATTGAAGAGCAGACCAGACTCTATCAAATGCCTGAGAGACATCCAGAAATATTGCAGTGCAGTATTCTCGAATGTCAAAAGCGTTTTGTATTTCCGATGTTGTACGATTGACCTGTTGAAAATATCCGTGTTTTTCCCTGAAGCCGAATTGATGTGATGGGAGTTTGTTGTGGGTCCTTAGAAATGGATTTTTCCGATTCAGCAGGCAGTTTTCGAAGAGCATTGATAGACACGATAATAGGCTTATAGGTCTGTACGACGAGGGAATTGTGTGATCTTTACCTGGCTTCATTATCATTTTTGGTACATCTCTCTGGGAGCTCAATGATCATTTTTGCTGTTATCAGGTCGCAGCCCAAAGATTTTTTGTGGTTTAGATGGCTAGTTGCGATTTTGTTTGGGCGAAACTCGATTGGATCATGCTGAACCTGAGCGTCACTTCTTAAAGTCGGTAGTGTAAACGCATTTGTTGCTGGATTTGGTTGGAACACATTTTTTAGATGAACTGCAAATGAGCTGGCTGTACCCTCATCGCTGCGGGCCCAACCGCCTATGGAGTTTCTAATAGGCATCACGTTTTCTGTCGGTGAGGAACGGCGCTGAGCAAATGCTTCTTCCTACTTTAAAGCTTTTAACCTTTGCAGTGCAAAAGACGATCTGAAATATTGCCATTCTCGACGTAATCGTCGCGTTGCGTGGATAAGCTGTTCGATTTGTAGATTTGTCTTCATTTGGCTGTGTAGTTGAGGTATTTATTTTTTAAATTTTTGTTTAGAAGAAAATGTGTGTGGCGTTCTCTACTACCACAGGGTATGCTACTGTCGGGCTCTCCCGACTGAATGATATATTTTGTTAAGCTTTCGGGGCCAAATGGTGATCTGGCTGCGGTCGAAAAGAAGACGTCTGGATTTAGTTTGGGCGATATAAACGGTACGTTTTGGGAGCGTGCAGTGGTCACTCGCTGGTGAAGTCGATTTTTCATCTCCTTATAGTTTGTGGAACCTTAGTAACTAGCTGTGTGATTACCACTACTGTTACTGGACTTTTTGTGGTGGGCTTTCTTTTATCCTTACGGCAGTGTGAGGATTCGTGAAGCTCTTCGGAAACTACACACACCGTACGCAGTGTACAGTATTTTCTTGTATGGCCATATTCTTGGCAATTCATACATTGTATGGCGCCTTTGCGTTTACTGTGATTCTACGGTGCAATGGAAACTGAAGTTTGTGTATTAGGTGCTATTCGTTATTCTTTAAGACTTGTTTTCAGGTTCGAGTTCTACTGTGAAGAGTGGTTGCGTCTTCTTATCTCTGTTTTAGATGTTGGAAAATAAATTTTGTCTTTAAATAAACGTAATCTAATATTAAAGTTATGTACAGCGTCTAAGCGCTTCTACTGTATTACTCGAATACACTTTAATGATTTATGTTATTATACCCTGAGGGGGTATATTAAGTTTGTTAAAAAAAAAGTATGTAACAGGCAGAAGGAGGCGTGGCAGACCCCATAAAGTATATATATTCTTGATCAGGGCGACAAGCTGAGTCGATATAGCCATGTCCGTCTGTCTGTCCGTCCGTATGAACGAAAGGATCTCAGAGATGGTAAGACCTAGAAGCACCAAATTTGGTATGAAGACTTCCTATACTTGCACGCAGATCAAGTTTATTTCAAATTATGGATGCCACGCCCCCTTTGCCCACAAAGTAAAAAACAAGCAATTAACAAGCTAGAGATTTGAGCTTCGGCACGAACAATACTTGAATAAATATGGATGCATTGTGAAAATTTGATCAAGATCAAATAATAAACACGGAAGATATCCGCAATTATTTAATTCTTTAATTTAATGTGTTGTTGTTGTGAGTTTTCGCCCTCTCTCTTTCTCTCTTTCAAGTTATCAAGTGATAGGGTTGCCGCCACGTAGTCAAACCGGGTACCTCGGTTCGAATCCCAGTAAAAGCATGCTTAAATTCTTTAATTTTTTTTTTAATTTTTGTTTGCTATACATTTATGTTTTTATTTAGCTATTTTGAAAACAACGTGCTCATTGTTGCTTAGACTTTTAAATACAATACAGACAGCACAAATACGAAACACAATTATAATTAATATAAAATTTGAGTGGCGTTCTCTACTACCTCAGGGTATTCTACTGTCGGGATCTCTCGACTGAATGATATTTTTTTTTTTTGATTGTCAATGTATCCCCTGTGCTTTTCGGAGCGAGTAAAACAACACGTCTGTTCACCGCGAAGGTCGAATGCAATTTTGATTGATAACGCTCCTGATCTTGGTGCCATGCAATGTCACAATTTCAACACATTGCTTGTTTTAATTGTCTACCTTTGGTGCCGTGGTGTTTACAGTTTGAGGACCGTGCGAGTTAATCGTGTGCCAAACTGCAATTGCCTGCTGACACTGATCTAGCCAAGAAAAATGCATTAAGCTACAGTAGAGCAAGCTCGACAGTAGGACCCCCGTACTTGTGGGAAAAAGCAAATAGTAGTGTAAAGAAAAGAGACGTAAGGCTAAAATATTTTGTCTTATAATAATCTTAGATACGCGCTCATCATCTGGCAACACTGTAATGTACATTTGTATTAACATACGAAAGGGAAATAAAATAAATAAAAATGCATTAAGCTACGGTGGAGCAAGCTTGACAGTAGGAGACCCAGTACTTTTTGAGTGTAATGCGATTACTACAGATTATTTCAGTTTCAAAAAATGTCCATAGATGGCGCCACTTCAGAGATTGATTTTGCCCATAACATTGTGAGTTGAACAACTTCCGCGTTTATCATCCGATTTGGACGAAATTTGCTATATAGGTTGAAACTATAGTCTGTATTATACATACCAAAAATCAAGGTAGCATTAAAGGTGTTCTTGTAATTCGACTTGGAAATTTTGTATTTTGATTTGCGATTGCGGAGGGGGGCGTGGCAAAAATATAAAACAAACTCGTTCAATGCAAGATATAGATGTACATACATGCCAAATTTGGTGTCTCTAGCTCTTATAGTCTCTGAGATCTAGTTACTCAAAAAATGGACAGACGGACAGACAGACAGACGGACATGGCTATATCGACTCGGCTGTTGATGCTGATCAAGAATATATATACTTTATGGGGTCTGCCACGCCTCCTTCTGCCTGTTACGCACACCATTTTTTGCACAAACGTAATAGACCCATTTGTACTTTTTTAAAATACTGGGTCTAAAAACTTCTAACTTCCAAAACACTCATAAATCGAATTCCAGGATTAGTTAAGAATAGCATAATTACAACTTCAAAAATTTTAAAATTATTTAAAATAATGAAAAACATGCATATTGCAAGCAGCATGACTCGAACTCTAGACTCTAGCAAAATCGCGCAAAAACGCAGCGCCTCTGGAATCCAAGCCATTACACCACATGCGTAACTACGAGTCAAAGTCAATATATATACACCTAAGTCTGTTTTTACACGGCAGATTGGTTCCAGAAGAAGCCGTGTAAAAAAGACATTGAACATACTTCGCAAAAATTAAATTTGACAAAAAAAATTTAAGTACATAAAATTTCAAATCGTGCTAAATGGAATAAAATCGTGTAAAAAATTAAAAATATTCAATTTTCAAACCGTGTTATATCAAAACCGTGTAAAAAAAGACCGTGTAAAAACAGACTTAGGTGTATTATTTGATAGTCTCCTTTTGCCCTCCTCTCCTTGTCCCATGACACATTAACAAAGTATGTATTGCATATGTATGTACATAAATGAACATGTACCAAAACAAAAGAAGTTTCTGAATTGTATATACATATATACATAAGTTAATGTACATTTACATGAACATACTGATGCCAAAATGTAATTATACAATTGCAAACTTGGAAATACTAAACAAACAAGCAATATTCAATTTCAGAATAAAAATTCTATTAACACTATTGATGATAAACGATTTTGAAAAAGCTTTACAAATATAATAAAATGATGGCACAATTAATAAAAATAAAAAAAGATAGGAAAATGCAACCAGCGGGAGTTGAACTCTCAACTTTAGTCTGATCACGCGAAATGCAGTCGCTCTACAATTTAATCATAATATTTAATTTGTTTTGTCACTCTATTTCTGCCATGACAAGATAGACTCAGTTGCCAAAGTGACTTATTTTGTTTGTTGATTAATTACTGCCGTGTTTATTGACCAATCGGGATGAAACTTTCAGGACAGATTCAGACTATTATGCTTATCATATGGAACTAAAACTTAAGACGCTAGCATTAATTCCCCTTTTGTAACTCGACTTTTAAATTTGCTTTATCAATTTAAAAATATTTTTGACATTTTTTGGGCCGGTAGGAGGCGTTGCGAATTGCTAAGACCAACTTGATTTGGGCAAGATACAGATGAGCCAACTTACTAAATTTGGCGTCTCTAACTCTTTTAGTATAAAAGAGCTAAGTGTTTAAATTTGGAAATTTCAAACATTTGTATACTGTCTGTTTTCGGTCCGATCACTATGAAATCAGGACGATCAGGACAGATTCGGACAATAGTGAATAATATGTGTACCAAAAATTAAAACGCTGGCATTAAAAGGGATCTTGTAATTTGACTTCGAAATTTTGTATTTTGCTTTCCGGGGGCGTGGCAAAAATCTAAAACAAACTTGATCAACTTGAGATATAGATGAACCTACATGCCAAATTTGGTATCTCTAGCTCTTATAGTCTCTGAGATCTAGGTGACACAAAAAGGGACAGACAGACGGACAGACATATCGACTTGGCTGTTGATGCTGATGAAGAATATATATACTTTATAGGGTCTTCCACGCCTCCTTCTGCCTGTTACACACATTTTTTTTGCACAAACGTAATAGAGCCTTTTGTACTATTTAAAGTACAGGGTCTAAAAATACTATTCGTGGCTATTCCGGTGTGGATATCTCTTCCGTTTTATGGCGTGACACAATGCGTTTATTACCTTGGGTCAGTTCAGTCCCTTGGTCGAGGTCACCCAACATCACTGTCTGCATCATTTGCATCAACAAGACCCCTAATTTAGAAGCGCGTCTTCCATGTAGGTTCATCTCTATTTTGCATTGAACGAGTTTGCCTTAGATTTTTGGCACGCCCCCTCCATCCGCAGAAATTGAAAAACAAAATTTTACAGTCAAATTACAAAAGAACCTTTAATGCTAGCTTGATTTGTGGTATATATAATACAGTTAAGTTCGAACTTGACCTGAAAAATTCATTCAAATCGGATGATAAACGCGGAGGTTATTCAACTAACAAGGTTACGGGCAAAAGGAAGAAGAGACGCTAGCGACCTCTGTGCTTATTAATTAATATCTTAGTGGCTTCATCTATTGAAATTTATTTAAATTGAAACAATATAAAGTGAACACTTTGCACTCAAAAAGTACAGGGTCTCCTACTGTCGAGCTTACTCCACCGTAGCTTACAGCTTATTTTTTTCTTTTTTCGTGGTTATTTGTATACCCTCCCGAAAATTTTATTTATTACTAGGGGCGACCCTCTGCTCGCTTCGCTTGCCAACCAACGGCTCACTTCGCTAGCTGAAAGTTCGGGACAAATGTGGGGTGAAAAAAACGGAACACTTCTCATAGCAATAGAAAGACCTTATATCATGTCTTATAAGAATGCGGGAAATTTTAATTTAATTTTTCCCTGCAATTTGACTATAAAAAATAGTACTACATTATATAGTAGGGTATATACATTTTTGCTGCCCGCTGCAGTAAAGTTTTCGCTGCAATTAAATTATAGCAGCAAGAGCGATTAACGAATCACACCCCCTATCACTTCCACGTAACCTTCCAGTGGCACGTGGCAGAATGAGAACGCGAGCGTCAGTAGGGAGCGTAGAAAGAGAGAACAAGTGCAAAATGAGAGCAATAGAGAAATGAAACAATGCATGTGTATTTTGCATGGATTAATATTTGAAATAGATACCAGTACAAGTACGATTGTGCGTATTTATGTAAATATGTGCGTGTAAGGCGTATTGTTTTTTGTTGTCGTCTGTTTAATACATTACATAAACCAACAAAATCAATCGCATTTTGTTGTTCTAAATATATTGGAGCAAATTATATCTTTTTATCTTCCGTGTTTATTATCCGAACTTGATAAAATTTTCGGGGTAGGCCCGGTCTCTTCTAACCACTACACTATGATCCGAGCCTATCCTGCAAATTTAATCCAAATCGGATGATAAACGCGGAAGTTATTCAACTAGTAATGTTACGGGCAAAATCAACTGATATCTTCGTAGTGGCGCCATTTATGGACATATTTTGAAGTGGAAACCATCTATAGTGATCGCTTTGCACTCAAAAAGTACAGGATCTCCTAATGTCGAGCTTGCTCCACCGTACTTTATGCATTATTTTACCCTTGCAGAGGGTATTATAATTTTGTCACGAAGTTTGTAACGCATTGAAGGAAGCCTCGCAATCGCATTCAAAAATCGGACAACTATAGCATAAAGCTGCCATGGAAGCGGTCGGTACAAAATCAATGTCTAGTATGAAAAACTTCTAAGTTTCTTAAGATATCTAAAGCAAGCTCACAGATTGTATATTTTGTACAATCTCATACATCCTTACCAAATTTGGTTTTAGTCGGACTACTATATCATATAGCTGCCATAGGAGCGATCTGTTCAAAGTCAACATTGAGTATGAATAACTTTTTTGTATCTTTAGATATCTAAACCAAACTCAAAGATTGTATATTTGGTATAGTCCCATACAGCCTGACCAAATTCGGTGCAAATCTATTACTATATCATATAGCTGGCATATGAACGATCAGTTCGAAATCAACCATTAACAGATTTTGTAAAAAATAATAAAATTAGCTTGCGCTATATTTTTTCCAATGTTCTTAGATTCTTATAAAAACTTTGTTACGACAATATTGTTGGAAGTAAACGTGGCAGTTCATCGATACCATGTGAACTAAAAACGATCCATATAGGTGTGAAACTAATCACGGATAAGACAAACCGTTGTGCTTTACAGCTAAATATAAATATCACTTTCAACACAACAGTCACTAATTTCGAATTGATAGACGACATTATGGGCCTTTAAAACGAAGAGTAGAATTGAAATGATAAGATTTTCCTACAATTTGCTGAATATGAGCTCAACTAATGCATATATTCTTTGCAAGCGCTTACTTTCAGAAAATACTATGACTTGAAGACTTGTATTCTTCAAGAAAAGCGTACGATGAATAGCAGTCATCCAACCACCGTGATATGAGCTGTTTTTCGTACTCCAAATATTTCATACAATAGGGACCATCGATTACCAATTTGTTTAGAAATGCATGGAAAGAAAAAGTTTAAACAGTGCAACATGTCACAACTTCAAGTATTTTTGCTCAAGCTGTTATCCTAAATTCATCAGCCAACAAAATAGATTTTTGGGACCTCGACCACAAATAAATTGTACGAAACCTTACAATTATATTAATTACATGACAATAAAATCTGCGTTCCACATGCATCGTACTGCAGTACTCTAGCAAAAAATTTTACGCTCAAGCGACAATACCGTCTGTAGACTGTAGACTGTAGTGTAAGCTTGATCGATCCATTATTTCGATTTAGCCAGTTAGAGGGTTAATTTACCCCACAGGGTATAAAAATAAAACTCAAAAACAGAGATTCAAATCGTAACGCAAACCGTAACCGGTATTATTCGATTGGAATTTGTAGCCGTAAATAAAACCATAAATTATATTATTTCAAAACCGATTTTCGAAATTCTTCAAGCCGAATAACGGTTTGTTTCGGTTTTTTCAAAAAGTCTATTAATTTGGCATAGATTATAAATATATACTTGAGCATAATTTTACATGAGTACCGTGCGAATGCCTTCCGATATAACAAAATTTTACGAAACCGGTAACCGAAAACCAAAACCCGGACATAACCGTAACCGTAACTGAAACCTTTATTAGTTTCGGTTTTGACTTCTGTTTAAAAATAATCAATATTTTTGTGGCTCAATAGCAATTATTGGCTTCTGTGCTAGACTTTCTACTAATATTATTGAATATTCTTGTAAAGTGTAATAATTTTTGTAAACTGCAACAATATTAGTAATATTCAATTGAGTGAAAAAATACTGATTATTTTAATACCCTGAGGGGGTATATTGTTTGTTAAAAAAAGTATGTAACAGGCAGAAGGAGGCGTGGCAGACCCCATAAAGTATATATATTCTTGATCAGCATCAACAGCCGAGTCGATATAGCCATGTCCGTCTGTCCCTTTTATGAGTAACTAGATCTCAGAGACTATAAGAGCTAGAGACACCAAATTTGGCATGTATGTACATCTATATCTTGCATTGAACGAGTTTGTTTTATATTT
This sequence comes from Drosophila putrida, assembly GCA_037043535.1. Classification (NCBI taxonomy): domain Eukaryota; kingdom Metazoa; phylum Arthropoda; class Insecta; order Diptera; family Drosophilidae; genus Drosophila; species Drosophila putrida. The sequence continues at coordinate 348,369 of JBAMBI010000287.1, forward strand.
TTGCCACGCCCCCTCCGCCCCCGCAAATCAAAATACAAAATTTTCAAGTTGAATTACAAGAGCACCTTTATTGCTAGCGCCTTGATTTTTGGTATGTATAATACAGACTATAGTTCCAACCTATCCAGCAAATTTCGTCCAAATCGAATGATAAACGCGGAAGTTATTCAACTAACAATGTTACGGGCAAAATCAATCTCTGAAGTGGCGGCATCTATGGAAATTTTTGAAACTGAAATAATCTGTAGTAATCGCATTACACTCAAAAAGTACTGGGTCTCCTACTGTCGAGCTTGCTCCACCGTAGCTTAATGCATTTTTTTATGTTTTTATTTAGTTATTTTTAAAATAACGTGCTCATTGTTGCTTAGACTTTTAAATACAAATACGATACACAAATATAATTAATATAAAATTTGAGTGGCATTCTCTACTACCTCAGGTTATTCTACTGTCGGAATCTCTCGACTGAATGATATATTTTTGAGTTCTATTTTTGTGATTAAAAGATTTTTTTGTGGAAAAAAAAATTATTATTTTTTAGTTTTATTATGTTATTCAAACATAATGATTATTATTGAGAAAAATAATAAAAATTGAAGTATTATCATTTATAATAATGGTTACGGTAACCGTTGTAATCACCTGGCACTGCCAGGCGAATCAGAACTTGAGCGCGACCATCAGAAGAGGACGAAGAAAGAGAGAGCATGTGCAAAATGAGCGCAATAGAGATATGATTTTGGTTAATATTTGTTTATAATATGTTAATATATTATTCATAATACGACCTCAAATATTTTTTAAGTCGCCTATATAGAATACGGCCAAAAATATAATGCAAGCTCACTTTGGACCGCCAAAGTTTGGATACCCTTGCAGAACTCTGTGTATGCCATTTGTTAGATGTTGATTCCAACCCGATCGTTCCAGATGTATGATATAATAATCCGATTTAAACCAAATTTGGTAAGGATATTTGAAACTATACCAAATACACTTTCTGTGAGTTTGGTTAAGATATCTTAAGAAACAAAAAAGTTTTTCATACTAAATGTTGATTCCGATCCGATTGTTCCCATGGCATTAATTTAATTCTAGCAACACTTTTTCAATTTGTCTCATAATTCATCACAAATACTTTTGTGACTCACTGTGGCTGCAGCAACTGATCAAAATATGTGCTTTAGCGACAGTGAGCACTGAGAATACAAATCTTACCAGATAATCGATGAAGGCCTCTTCGAAATGCGGTGTTGTAAGTGTGTGTGTGTGTGTGTGTGTAGGTGAGTATGTGTCGGTGGGAAGTGTATTTGAGTATAATGGATTGTGTGTTTGTGTATGTATGTGTGATGGTGTGTAAGAATTTTCCAATTTTTCTACTTTTCTTTTTTATAACTGATAATTTTTAACAATTTACGTTAACAGTTGTATATTTCATTTTTCCTTTTCATATACAATTTCTTTAACTATCGTTTTATTCAGTTGTTTCTTTTGCTTTTATATGTACATATATGTCGCATAATGGACGTATTTTGGACACTGTACGCGTCTGTCACATTATGAACATAGTTGGACCACTGTGCTTGCCAGACCAAGCTGTGCAATGAGTTTGGGATATGGTGAAATGATTCTTAGAATTTGACTACAACGTAGAATATTACTGCCGCCTAGGTACCGTACGAGTGAGGCGACGGCGTTGTCGCGCTGTCGCCGAGTGTAGTCCAGCTAGCGTGTAAAAAGAAGTAGATCGATGCGTGATCAGAGAATGCGAAGTAGTTGCGTTCAGACAATTGTATGCGCCGGTTGGAATTCGCTTCACTCTCAAAGTTTGTGAGTCAATATGGCAGACCAGCAACCAAAAATAAACGATTCTGCGACATCAGAAGTGGGATCTGCTTTGCCTACAAATATTATCGATGCATATTTGGCAGCTTTACAAGTGCAAAACAACAACCTTTTGGAAATCATTAAAAATATACAGACACCAAGGGATCCGGCAACTGATGAAAAGGGAAAACATGTAACTCTGCCAAAATTTAATCCTGAGGGAGCTGGAGCAGATGCCACAGCTTGGTGTACGACAGTGGATCTCATTTTTGCTGATAAAATGCCCGAAGGAAGCATCCTGATGATAACTTTGAGTAAGGCGCTAGAGGGAAGCGCATCACAATGGCTGTCCCAAATATGCTTTGCTGGCATTACATGGCCACAATTCAAAGAACTCTACGTCTGCGGCTATGCTGATAAAAATTTTGAACGGGCGACCAAAGTCTGGAGAAAGCTACACCGAATATGGCAGCCGAATTGTCACCTTAATAATGTCAAAATTTAAATCTAATGATCTGGAGGAAATCGCGGTTTCACTAGCTCTGGCCCACATGGCACAAATTGATGACAAATTGTCGCGCTGGGTTTTTACAAACAATATCAAAACCCGAAATGAAATGCAACAACTACAAGCGCACACTTTTAAGAAGCGGAACCTAGATGACGACTCATCTACAACAGGCTCGGAGCGTAAAAAGTCTAAGTATCTCTCTCAAGTGGAATGCAACTATTGTGGAAAGTCTGAGCATAAATATGCTGAATGTCGTGCTCGGCAGAGGACACCAATTCAAGGAAAAAGCCACTACGGAAGTTCAACGCAAGGATCAAAAGACCGGTCAACTGTCAAATGTTTCAAAATGTTTACTGTAGCTCCGCCATCAGGAACAATAAGCAGTTCAACCGGTGAGTCCGTTTCATTTTGCTTCGACTCTGGAGCTGAATGCTCCTTGGTTAAGGAAAGCGTCGCCGATAAGTTTAGTGGTAAAAGAATTAATAACATGTAAAGTATCTAAGCCACTTGTGGGAAAAGTGCAAGTCGAGCTGCATCCTATTCCTAAAATAGAAATACCATGGCATACGATACATATTGACATTACAGGCAAAATGAGTGGTAAAAATGATTTGAAGGATAAATATAGATTCTGAAAGCTGCATTAAGGCTGTAAAATCAGTCGCATCTTTATTTGGTTTACCCACTCGAATTATAGCAGATCAAGGACGTAGTTTCGCAAGTAAAAGTTTCCGCGAATTTTGCTCATCTCAAAAAAATTAATCTACATTTAATTGCTACGGGTGCCAGTAGAGCAAACGGTCAGGTAGAACGAGTCATGAGTACCCTGAAAGGTATGCTGACTGCTGTCGAAACCAGTCAGAGATCATGGCAGGATGCGTTGGCTGAAGTGCAGCTAGCAATGAATTGCACGATTAATCGTGTGACTAAGTTTAGCCCTTTAGAATTATTGATTGGTAAGGAAGCTCGACCTTTTGGCTTGTTGCCGATAAACGAAGATAACAATGATGAAGTGGACAAAGAAAATTTGAGAAAGGAAGCTAAAAAAAATATGGAAACTCAAGCAAAATACGACAAAAATAGGTTTGATAAAAATAAGGCTAAAATAATAAATTTCAAAGTGGGTGACGTCACGTTTTGCTCAAAAACGAAGAACGTCATCAAACTAAACTTGATCCTAAATTTAAAGGGCCATTTGAGATAATTGAAGCGTTGGATGGGGACAGATATTTACTTAAATCTTTAACATGTAATCGAAAGTATAAGTATTCTCATGAATGTTTAAATGCAATACCAAATAATCAGATACTCGATGAGCTATGTAAAGATAGAGACAGCACAATGGAAGTTGCATCTGTTGCCCAATATGATAACTGAAGACCGCACCATAGCAGAAGAGACATGTTATGGCGGGGGTCGTATGTGTAGAAGGAATTACACAAATGATAAGTTCGTATGTGTAGAAGGAATTACAAAAATGATAAGTTAGTTGTGTGTAAAAGGAACTACACAAATTTGTTTGGTTAAAAAAAAAAAATGTGTTTAAGGAATTACACGAATGTTATGATTTATTAAATTAAAATTATGTTACGAAAATGTAATTATGCTATGATAAGAATGAAATTAAAACTGATTTGAATTGTGTTACATAATGAATAAGAATATCGAATAAAAATGTATTGAAATGTCCAGAGAGCCTTTGAATCCTGACGCGTTGTCACTTATGCGGTTGAGTTAGGACAACACACGAGGACGTGTATTTTGTCAGGAAGGCCGTGTCGCATAATGGACGTATTTTGGACACTGTACGCGTCTGTCACATTATGAACATAGTTTGACCACTGTGCTTGCCAGACCAAGCTGTGCAATGAGTTTGGGATATGGTGAAATGATTCTTAGAATTTGACTACAACGTAGAATATGACTGCCGCCTAGGTACCGTACGAGTGAGGCGACGGCGTTGTCGCGCTGTCGCCGAGTGTAGTCCAGCTAGCGTGTAAAAAGAAGTAGATCGATGCGTGATCAGAGAATGCGAAGTAGTTGCGTTCAGACAATTGTATGCGCCGGTTGGAATTCGCTTCACTCTCAAAGTTTGTGAGTCAATATGGCAGACCAGCAACCAAAAATAAACGATTCTGCGACATATATTATATTTGTGCACATAACAGGGCCACACTTCGTTGACAGAAAAGAGATTCAATAACCTAAATTAACTTTCATGGCACGCACTAATGATCACTAGCATTATTATTATTTTTTTGTATGTTATATTTGCTTTCTATTTTTGTAATATATATATTTGTATATTTTTCACTAAGAACAAATGGCTGACGCTCTTTGCATCTCCGGGGGCACACTCCTGTTGTTATTGTTGGCAGTGGGGGGTAAGTGTTCCCAAGAAAATTGCAGGGCTTTTCTGGACACGCTGAGCTGGATGCCAAAGCACGCTAGAGATCCTCTAGACAGTCTCTGTACCCCTCGTGGGATCAAAAGTGCACAGGCGGTGACTTTTCTAGCAACGCTAGGGCTCCGAAGGGCACGATTACCAGTTGCTCGCTAGCGCTGGCGCTTCTCTGGGCCGCTATAAGATAAAGTAATCCGATTTGAACCAAGTTTGGGAAGGATTTAAAAAACTGTGTCAAACATACAATGTGTGAGTTTGGTTGAGATATCTTAAGAAGCAAAAAAGATTTTCATACTAAATGTTGATTCCGAACCGATCGTTCCTATGGCAGCTATATGATATAGTGATCCGACCCGGCCGGTTCCTACATATGTACTGCGTGCAGCAAAAAGACGGATCTGTACAAAGTTTCATCAATATAGCTTTAAAACTGAGAGACTAGTTTGCAAACAGACGGACCGACAGACTGGCAGACGGACATGGCTATATCGACTCAGCTCGTCGCACTGATTAAGAATATATATACTTTATGGGGTCTTCAATGCGTTACAAACTTGGTGACAAATTTATAATACCCTCTGCAAGGGTATAAAAATTAGGAGGGAAAATATTTTCCCGAATTTTTTTGCGAGAGCGTTCTCTCCAATAACTTTCAAAGCGCTTTTATCGAAACTTGTTTTGTGAAATCGTCACGCAGCACAACTTGAACAACTTTTCAAATATTTTTAAAACAGCTAACTTTTTCGGCCCCAGCTCAATTTTTTTTTCAAACCTTCGCCAAATTAGCAAAACTTAAAATTTTTGAAAATAAGTACTTGTTTCTATATCTATGTTGATTAACATATATATTTTTTTCAAAAGTTTAAATTTACACCACCACAATGCCATGTTTGCCGGCATTTTGAATAAAATAATTATATTTGTATTTTTCAATATATATTCAACAACACTCCTCAATTTCGTTCAATTACTCATTATTTATGTGGTCTAAAAAACAATCGTCAAAAAAACGTCAACAAACAACGATTTTGGTGCTGTAGCCCCTTAAGAGTTAATTGGAGAGTATCGTTACAACTACACAAACAAATTGACAACAAAATTCTGATTAAATTTCTTAAGTGCAAAAATCTCTATAAATCACCAGAAAACAGTTAACCGCAGTTCCAAATACGAGAAGCTTATTTATACACAAACAATTTTTATACCCTGAGGGGGTATATTAAGTTTGTTAAAAATATAAAAGTATGTAACAGGCAGAAGGAGGCGTGGCAGACCCCATAAAGTATATATATTCTTGATCAGGGCGAGAAGCTGAGTCGATATAGCCATGTCCGTCTGTCCGTGTAAGTAACAAGATCTCAGAGATGGTAAGACCTAGGAACACCAAATTTGGTATTTAGACTTCTTATACTTGCACGCAGATCAAGTTTATTTTAAATTTTGGATGCCACGCCCCCTTCGCCCACAAAGTGAAAAAAACAGGATAGCACTGGCAATTAACAAGCTAGAGATTTGAGCTTCGGCGGGAACAATACTTGTACTGAAATGGATGCATCGTGAAAATTTGATTAAGATCGGATAATAAACACGGAAGATATCCGCAATTATTTTATTCTTTAATTGTAAATGTAAAAACGAAAAAAAAGAGCCGACAATCTACGAGGCGAATCCCAAAATTAAAAATCGAAATGATCTTCAATTAAAGCTCTTAACGATTATATGATCATTGCAGTACAGCTGCGCCACGATTTAGGCAACTAATTTATTTTATAAATTTATTTATGGAAATATATTTAACAATCTCTCTTCTCCCATGAGTATGTTTATACTCAACGCTGTAAACTAAAAAGTGATTAAGAATATAATGCAATAGAAAAACAATAAAATTTATAAAAATTATTGTAGAAAAAAAATTTAAATTGACAGGCATATTTTAATTCCATTATTTGTAACTGATTTGCCAACGTTACAAACGGCTACAACCCTTATGGCAACAACAAGCGAACCTTTTTGATTTTTTTCTTTTATATTCTCATTATTACTATTTTTCTTAATTGTATTTTTCTTTTATTTTATTTATGATTTTCATTTTGTTTCTTATACTTGTATGTATGGTTACGTTTGCGATGATAACATAAAGAATGTTGGTTCGTATATGCCGTCAGAATTGTATGGTATAAGTTGGCATATCAGCTGACCGTAAAGCAAGAGTGTATATGTGTAGAAAAATTGAAATTAATTTAATTCTAGCAACACTTTTTCAATTTGTCTCATAATTCATCACAAATACTTTTGTGACTCACTGTGGCTGCAGCAGCTGATCAAAATAAGTATGTGCTTTAGCGACAGTGAGCACTGAGAATACAAAACTTACCAGGTAATCGATGAAGGCCTCCTCGAAATGCTGTGTTGTAAGTGTGTGTGTGTGTGTTTTTTAT